>MNCI01008454.1:2123815-2260598 GCA_015680685.1 Gnetum montanum
CTATATATCTTATTTAGAACAATGCTATATATCTTATTTAGAACAATGCTATATATCTTATTTATATATCTTATTTAGAACAATGCTATATATCTTATTTANATATATAGGTGGAGTCTGCAAAACAAATGTCTTCTATATTTAATTAATAATTTTTCAATCTTCTGTAGATCCATCCTAAAACCAAATAATTTTCTGAATGAGATATATAGCATTGTTCTGAATGAGATATATAGCATTGTTCTAAATGAGATATATAGCATTGTTCTAAATAAGATATATAGCATTGTTCTAAATAAGATATATAAATAAGATATATAGCATTATTCTAAATAAGATATATAAATAAGATATATAGCATTGTTCTAAATAAGATATATAAATAAGATATATAGCATTGTTCTAAATAAGATATATAGCATTGTTCTAAATAAGATATATAAATAAGATATATAGCATTGTTCTAAATAAGATATATAGCATTGTTCTAAATAAGATATATAGATAAGATATATAGCATTGTTCTAAATAAGATATATAGCATTGTTCTAAATAAGATATATAGGTGGAGTCTGCAAAACAAATGTCTTCTATATTTAATTAATAATTTTTCAATCTTCTGTAGATCCATCCTAAAACCAAATAATTTTCTAAATACATTAAATAGAGTCTGCAGAAACAAATTCTGTCTACCTTTAATTAATAAATTTTCATTGTGTTAACACAGAAGATTCATCTTGAGATCAAACACTTTTCTAAATACAACAGATGGAGTCTGGTCAAATAAAATCCTAAGAATCCAACAACCAAACACATCTTTAAAGTACTAATATTTTTTCAAAACATTCCTTGCATTTTTATTACCTAAAAAGTATTACTGATAACTTTTTCAAAACATTGGTTGAAAAAAACAAAAAAAAGTTTCAGGATGCTTTTAAGGTCCTGATAATTTTTCAAACCGTTTTCATTCCACAAAAAGGTATTGCAAAAGGAGGTTTCATGGTGATTCTAAGATACAGTTATAAAAACATTTTCATTATTAAAAAATGTTTCAAACATTTTCATTATTAAAAAATGTTTCATGGTGATTTCGTATAAGTAATTCTGTTTCTCAAGTTAAATGGCATATTTCTTATGCCTGAAGGTACACTCAATTATAAAAGAATTTTCGTTGTAAAAGGAGTTTCATGGTGATTTCATATAAGTTCAAGGGAGACTATGATGATGAAGAATCTTAAAAGCGTTATAACTATGTTCAATTTTAGATGTGTTTATAAAACCACCATTGAGCCTTGGTGAAATTCTACAATATGCAGAAGAAAACCATATGTAATCCACTTTGTTTACGAAAACAAGGAATGTAATTATGAATGCCAGTATGATACTGGCTCAAGATCAATGTTCCCGTCATGCTTAATTGCAACGAACATCAACGCTGACAGCATGCTTAACACATGCAAGTCCAACAGGAAGTGAGACTTTCTGATTCTGCAACGTTTCAGAAACCCATAAATGTTTAGAAGTCGCTTTAATTTTTCATTCCCCGTCCTGACCATCCAGATGTAAGTTCAAGGAAATTGAATTTCCGATGAGGTTAGTTATGTTTAATAAATCCACTTTAAATCGTCTGCCAATATTTGCAACCAGCTAAAATCAAGTAACCGTTAATGTGCCTATAAATCCCCTTTAAAGCATCCATCAGTGCTTACCTCCAACTAAAATCAATGATTAATTGATTATCGTGGATCGCTACACACGATGATGGAAGTGACCGGATGGCAGGTGGAGGATCATCGCGGTGGCCCGCACCAGTGGCCCCAAGGCGGTGATGGGCATACTTGCACTTTCAGGGTCTTGCGACTTTTTAAAACCACCCCTTCCTGAGAAATACCATTGAAGAAATTGCACTTGGGAGCATGGATGCAACCTTGTAAATCACCATCGGAGAAATATCTATAACTAACTATGAATTTAAGAGAAATCTATAGGAGATAAGAGGAGTTCCCTGCACACAACTAATTGATGACGCTTAATCTTATTTCTACAGTTACTAATCCTACATGTTCAATAATTGTAGGCAGAAATAGATTGTGGACACCTTCAGTAGTTAACACTACACACTGGAAGTAGCATTCTTCAAGGCATTGCATTGGCTGAGTATCTTTCAATAATTTATTAGGGAAGGTCAAAGTTTGCAGTCTTAGGATCCACAATTTCTTCCACTCAAACAGATCCAAAAGCATTGATACTAGAATCCAGATAAAGGACCTTCCCTATTTTATTTTATATATGGAACATTTCACAACAATGCTCATGTTATAGCTTGTTTAGTAGCAATTGTTGATGCATAAAATTGGGTCACAAGCAACACCTCCTCACAGTTTAGGTCTGCTTCTTCAACTTGAAGGGATTGGTCAAGGAAATCAATGGAAATGGAAGTAGGATTAGAAGATTGGATTTCAACTCCACTTGGGTTTGAAAACAACTCCTTGTTACATACACTTACAATGTTAGATAAAGAAACTGCAAGAGAGAACTTTTTGCCTCCATACACCAAAGGCCCTCCCTCCCTTCATTCACCCTTTGGTCCCTCTTCTCACCCCCACAAACTACTACCCCTTCAATTGCCTCTTTCTTCCATCTTTTGGAGTATGGCTCCATCAAACTATTTGCACTCATTAGTCTCTTAGCATCCTCCATCCTATTGTAACCTACATACAAACATCACAACTAGTAGTATTGCTATTCATAGAGGAATGGTAAAGCAAGATTAAACATTTGATCTACCCTAAATGTTAATAACTAAGACACATTTTTATCTTTTATTTTAAGTAGCATGTAAGGCACCTGTGTAAGACCAATCCTGTTGGGTAGTTTAGAACCCTTCCACCAGCAATGACAAATGTTACCTATCCACTATTCAATAACTGGCACCTTACATAGATATATGAACAAATTGGAAGAAAATACACACCAAGTCCCAAATGGAAGGCATGCATGAATTTTAATGGATGTAACTACCCATATGGAAAGCGTGTAGCTATGGTATGAGTTCAATGGCAACACGTATGATACCATGGATCACTTCAATTGAATGCAGAGTCCATCTCTATCTTCCAACATTTCACTTTCATTTAATGTAGAAACTTACGGTTAAGGCTTTTGACATCATGTTTTTAAAATTTGCATTTTCCATTTTCCTTGCACTTAGATCTTGAGATTTTTCATTTTTCATTTTCCATTTTCTATTTTCCATTTGTGGTTTAAAATCAACATCAATTTTTGGTTGGGTATGAGATTTTTATGTTCTGCTTTTTTTCACCAATATTATTTTTATTGAGTATTTTAAGTTTTTTCTATGTAAAAATGTTGCACGTGTAACGAACCACTTCTCCTTGAGTTTTTATGTTAATGATTGTAATAGTGTTTCGGTGTGTTTGTGTGCACATTTTGTTATCAAGTTGTGTGTGTGCTTTGCTTGGACTATGGTGGAAATGACTTACTAGAATAGTACTAAATTTTTTGACCTAATTTTTATATGTATTATGATTAAATGTTTAAATACTTTATACATAAGAAATATGTTTGAAAAAGACATGTAGGGAATTTTTTTAAAATAATAATAATAATAAATATATGGGAAAACAAAATATTTTTTGTTCTATTTCAATAGAGATGCTGAGAAACAAAAGAAAAACAAAGGACAATACTCTAAGGTGTGCCTCAAGAGCTAAAACAGGCATGTTGATATGTAAATGATTTGAAAAGGATGCTCATTTCTGAAGAACTTAACCTATGGATCAAGTTAGAGGAACCCAACCTATGAATAAGGGATATTATATGCAAATACCATAGCTTTATATTGTATTTTTTTTATTTTATCTAAATGTAATGCACATTATTTCTTCTTAATTTAAAATAGCAAAGTATAAGTATCCTCTCCATGGATCTAGAAAGGTCACGTGATGACCTTTTAAAGCTTGTAAGATGATGGAAAAATTCACATTGCTAATGACCTGAAAAAGAAAGTGTTTTATTTGATTATGTATCCTAAACTATCCTGATCATGAATCAATTTTGAAAACTCTTTCCTTGCATCTTATAACAATTCTAAATGATACACAAATAAATTTTATGATGAAATGTTTTGTAAATATCAAGAGGAATTGAACCTAAGATCTAGCAAAATCTAAATTTTGAAATATCAAAAATTGTTGATTTAGGAATTCAACTTGCAACCTATGAATATACATATTTTATTGATTTTTGATAGTGATCATGAAGAGAATTAAACTCATGACTCATTTCTATGAAAAAAAAACAAAGAGAGAGAACTTTAAAAAGAAAGAAAGCAAGCAAACAATTCCCAAGAAAGAGTCACTTACAAGAAACCATCCATTATCCTTTATTCCACCTACAGATAGGGAGAGGAGGAGAGGAAAAAAACACACAAGGCAAAAGTAGCTGGACAAAAAAAAGGGATATAGTAGAGAGTGTGTGGCTAGGAAGGGAGAAAAGACTATGGCTGCTACACGAGATAGTAGGAAGGAAAAAAACAAGTGTTGCATAGCAATCCAATATTTTGATAATTCCTCCTAGTAAGCAAGATATTTAAGCAAGAAGGTAAAATAATCCATCTTTACTATGTTTGATAATGAACAACAAGGGCTGATTTTCTAAACTTCTTTCTTCTTGCTTGCCTAACCACCTTCACAATGCTTGTATGAAATTATCAAGATTGTTGTTGTAAGCTGGGATTGTTAAAACCTTTATTGCTTTTTTGGATCTCTTCACCCATCCTCTGCACTCTCACACCTAAATGACTTAGATGAGAGTTGTTTCCGTAACAATTTAGAAACACCCATAACAATTTGGGGGCATTTTTGGCAAAAGATTACCAACATGGACCAAGGATCCCTAACATGAGGATTGGTGCCACCAATAGAAAGTGAAAGTATCTTTGGGCACATGGATAATTGTAAATGTTTTGGAATTGTTGAATTCTTTGGTTTTGGTTGGAATTTAATTGATGAACCCTCCCCCTTTGAATGCATAAATCTTGGATCTGAATCTTGAATTATACTTTTTTTTTCTATACCTTCTCAAGTTTGATTTTGACATCTTTCTATAAGTTGATGGAGTTGGGGAAAACCTAGGATGTTAATTTATGGTTGTGATCTATCTATTTTTCATTGTTGAACATATGACTTACTTAATTTGTGCATTATTGATAGATAGATCACAACCATAACTTAACATCGAAAAATGGTGTTAGTCTATCTTTCATATGACCTCTTCTAAAGTCTAAATTCGTGCATTATTTAATGTGGTGTTGGTCTATCTTTCATATGCCTAAATTGAGAAGCAATGGTTTTAGTGTTGATTTGGAATACTTTATGAGGGCAACTAAAGCATAGCATTTAAAGTGTGTACAGGCCTTTGAACAGTAAGTACAATGAAAACTTACATGAGGAATAAGCATGGTGCCAGTTCTAGCAACCAAGAGAATGAGCCTCCTCAACATTGGAAAGAGGCCTTTGTATCACTTGCCCATTCTGTCACTTTGCTTACTATAGTTATACAACAAAATATATAGCCAACAGTATAGAATCATGAGGAAACTAAGGTAGGACAGTATCAAAATGAGGTGAATAATGGGATTGTCAAGCTACAAGAAGTTCTAAAGTGTAAGCCACCATCATTTGATGGAGTTTCAAGTGGAGAGAAAGTTGAATCCTATTAGTTTAGGATGAATGATTTGTTTGAACTATTACATAAAAATGCTAGAGAAAGAGTTCTTCATGCAACTCATGTTTTGATAGGTGATGTTGCCAATTGGTGGAGAATTGAAAAAGTAAAATTTTATAATGAAGGTGTCAAATGGAATGAATTTGTACAATTTTTTAGAACAAAATATATTTCAAAAGCACATGGAATAAAAAAGATGGGAATACTTGCACCTATAGCAAGGATCCAAGAATGTGGATGAATATGAACATGAGTTTCTTAATTTAATGATGTATACACTGGAAATTCCAAAATACATGAGAATCAAAAAATTTATTAATGGCTTGCATTCTTCAACCTAAGAAAAAGTTAATTTGTTCGAGTAGGATAACTTATCAGCAGTTATTGATAAAGCTAAACTTGTGGAAGCTAAATTCACTAGGAAGAAGGAATTGCTATCAACAAACCAAAAAGGAACTGATGCCATGGGAAAATCACAAAGGAAGTATAAATTTAATAGCAGAAATTTTAAGAAATCCACCACAGTATCTCAAAATCCTAGGCAGCTACCAAAAAGTCAATGATTAGATGGAAAATGATTTAATGAAAGAAATCTGATGGGAATGATCAACCCTTAGAGGGCCAAGGAAGGGTTGTTGGACATGTGGAGGAGGCCATTTTTAGGCTCAATGCCCACAAACAAAGGCTCTTGAAGGAAAAGGATAGACATCTCCAACCACTAGCTAGCAAGCTTCTCACCAATTATATGCTACAACAAATGTTCGAGCAGGAGTGCAATATTAAGCATCAGAACAAGAAACAATAGTTATCATTCATTCTTAGTCAGTTACCATTATTTTTTACAATGGATCAACAAATTCATTTATATTAGATTCTTTGGTTAAAAGATTAGGGAGTAAAATTCATCTCTTACCATATATGGAAAAAGTGGAATTAGCTTCAAGTGACCATAAAGCCTTAGAATGTTTTTTGCCTAGAATGATGAATCAACCTTATCTTATGTACTTTCTTGTTATGAATTTGGGGTCATACGATTTGGTTTTGGGTATGGATTGGTTGGTGAAAAATAAGACAAAAATTGATTATGGAAAGAACTGCATTAAAATTAATAATGGAGAAATAAACCAAAAAATTTTCTGTCAGCCTTGGGATTGCTGAAGAAAGATTATTTCTGCAAAAAAAATGGTGCAAAAGATGCAAATTACAAAAGCAACAATTCTGGTCAAATTGTATGCAACTAACAGTGATAATGATTACCAATAGGAGAAAACACCATTGGACTATATAGTTGTAGATGAATTCAAAGATGTGTTTACTAATGAGTTACCAGGTATGCCACCAAAAAGAAAGGTAGAGTTTGGGATTGAAATTCTTCTAGGAAGTGCTCTAGCTTCAAAGGCATCATATAGAATGTCACTAGCTAAGATGCATGAGTTAAAAACCCAACATAAAGAACTATTGAAGAAGGGATTCATTAGGCCTAGTGTGTCACCATGGGGAGCACTAGTTCTATTTGCCAAGAAGAAAGATGAAACCTTATGCCTATGCATTGATTAATGACATCTAAACAAGATAACTATTAAGAATAAATATCCTCTTCTAAGGATTGATGACCTTCTTAATCAACTCAAATATGCAAAGGTATTTTCAAAAATTAATTTAAAGTCAAGATATTAACTAAGAATCAAAGAAGAAGACATTTCAAAAACAACCTTTCGAACAAGGTATGGACATTATGAATTCACTATTATGCCATTTGGTCTTTCTAATGTTCCAACTACCTTTATGAGCATGATGAATTAGATTTTTTGGACATTTTTTTAACCAATTTGTATTGGTGTTAATAGATGATATTTCAATATATTCTAAGATAGTTGATGAACATGAGTAGCACTTAAGAATGATTCTACAAACCCTTGGGATACATAAGTTGTATGCAAGTAAGAACAAGTGTGCATTTTGGCAGTCTAAAATAAGGCTTCTTGGTCATGTCTTATCATACAAAGGGTTAGCAGTTGATCCAAATAAACTTGATCAATAATTAGTTAGCCTTAGCCTAAGAATGTTGCAGAGGTTAGAAGTTTCCTAGGGTTAGCAAGCTACTACCTTAGGTTTGTAAAAGATTTTTCAAAAATTTTAGCCCCTTTGACATCATTGCTAAGGAAGAGCAATCAATTCCAATGGTTAGAGAAATGTACTTTGGCTTTCCAAAAGCTAAAAGAACTGTTAGCATCAACTCCTATATTAATCATGCCTTTAGAAAATGTTTAGTTTGATGTATATACATATGCCTCTAATGAGGGATTAGGTTGTGTTTTAATGTAGCAAAATTAGGTAGTTGCTTATGGATCAAGTCAATTAAAACCTCATGAACGTAATTACCCAATGCATGATTTGGAACTTGCAACAGTGGTCCATGCTTTGCAAATATGGAGACATTATTTGTACCGAAAGAACTTTAGAGTATGGTTCGATCATTAAAATTTGAAGTACATTTTCACCTAGCCTATTTAAACATGAGCCAAAGACGTTGGTTAGAATTCTTATGTGATTATGATTTTGAGCTCCTTTATCATGAGGGTAGAGGAAACAAGGTGGTAGATGCTCTCAATTGAAGGAGGTACATTAGGGGAACCTTTTTACTTTAGAGTACAATTGTTGATTTGATTAGAAATGGGCTAAAAAATGATAAGTTCTTTGCTAAGAAATTTGAAAAGAAGAACCTAGGTCAACTGGAAAATGAATTTAAAATTACTACTAATGATTTGCTACTTTTCCAAGATCATTTATATGTTCAAGCCAATGCAGGACTTAGAAATTAGGTAATGCAAGAACACCATGAAATAGTTTATACAAGTCATTTAGGAATAACAAAAATGCTACATGGAATCAAAAAATAATTTTGGTAACCTAGAATGAAAAAAGATGTTGTTGAGTTTATGGTAAGATGTTTAATGTGTTACCAAGTTAATGTTGAACATCAAGTACCAACAAGTCTTTTACAACCACATAATATTCCAAAATGGAAATGGAATGAGATTGGAATAGATTTTATTATTGGGTTATCTAAAGTTCTTGGAGGATATGATGCCATAATGGTGGTAGTTAATAGGCTGACAAAGTCAACACACTTTATCAAATTGAAATTAGATTACGATGCTAGAAAGATTGCAAAAATTTATTTTCAAAGTTTACATCATTTTAGAACGACTGCATGGCATACCTAAGAAAATAATTTTAGACAGGGATCCAAAGTTTACATCTCATCTTTTGCAACCTATTCAGCAAGCTCTTGGCACAAAACTAAATTTCAGCATAGCCTGTCATCCACAAACTGATGGTTAGGTTAAAAGGACAAATTAGGTGGTAGAAGATCTTCTAAGAATTAGCATATTGGATCATCATAAAACTTGAGATAAGGTATTGCCCTTGGTAGAATTTGCCTATAATAACAACTACCAGAGCACCATTGAAATGGCACCTTATGAAGCCTTGTATGGTAGAAAATGTAGAGTTCCTAGCTCTTGGGATTAACTTGAGAAAAATTTAATTTTTGATCCTGAGATGATTTTGGATTTGCAGCTAAAGGTGAATCAAATTAAAGAGAGACTAAAGCAAGCACAAGATAGACAAAAGAATTATGCAGATAAAAGGAGGGACCTACAATTTTCTGTTGGAGATAAAGTATTCCTAAAATTCAAATCCTTTAAAAATGTCATTAGAGGTGTTAAAAAGAATAAACTTAACCTAGATTTACTGGCCCTTTTGAAGTCTTATAGAAAATCGATCCTGTTGCTTATAGAATAACTTTACCTACTAGTTTATCATCTTTACATAATGTTTTTCATGTTTCTATGTTAAGGAGTTATGTTTACAATTCTATGCATTGTGTGCGATGGGAAAACCTTTAGGTCAGCCAAGATTGTACCATCCAAGTTTAACCAATCCAAATTTTAGACCAAAGGGTGCTCAATCTCAGGCACCATACACTGTGCCAAGTTCAACTTGATTGAAATGAGAAAGGATCTAAAACCTCTTGGGAGATGAAGGATGTCGTTAGCAAGAACTACCCTTACCTATTTAAACATTTCCAGGAGGAAATGTCTTAAGGGGAGGAGGATGTAACGAACCACTTCTCCTTGAGTTTTTATGCTGATGATTGTAATAGTATTTCTATCTGTTTGTGTGCATGTTTTGTTGTCAAGTTGTATGTGTGCTTTGCTTGGACTATGGTGCTTTGTTTTGTATGTGTAATAAATTTGTTGATTAATTTTATATGTACTATGATTAAATGTTTAAATACTTTATGCATAAGGAATTCGTTTGAAAATACATGCTATAAATATTTTAAAATAATAATAATAATAAATATATGGGAAAAAAATGTCTTCTATTCTATTTCAACAATGATGCTAAGAAACAAAAGAAAAACAAAGGATAATACTCTAAGGTGTGCCTTAAGAGCTAAAACAAGTATGTTGAGATGTAAATGATTTGAAAAAGGGATGCAAAAGGATGCTCATTATTGAGGAACTTAACCTATGAATAAAGCTAGAGGAACCTAACCCATGAATCAGGGATATTGTGTGCAAATACCATAGATTTATATTCTATTTTTTAAATTTTATCTAAATGTGATGCATTGTTTCTTTTTATTTTAAAATAGTAGAGTCTAAGTACCCTCTCCATGGATGTAGAAAGGTCACATGATGACCTTTCAAGGCTTGTAAAATGATGGAAAAATTCACATCACTGATGACTTGAAAAAGAAGGTGTCTTATTTAATTATGTATCCTAAACTACCCTTATCATGAATCAATTTTGAAAACTCTTTCCTTACATCTTATGACAATTCTAAATGATACAGAGATAGATATTATGCTAAAATATTTTGTAATTACCAAGAGGAATTAAACTTGAGATCTAGCAAACTCTAAATTCTGAAATATCAAAAATTGTTGATTTAGGAATTGAACCTGCAACCTATGAATATACATATTTTATTGATTTTTGATAATGATCATGAAGAGAATTAAACTCATGACACATTATTGTGAAGAGAGAAAGAGAGAGAGAGAGAGAGAGAGAGAGAGAGAGAGAGAACTTTAAAAAGAAAGAAAAAAAGCAAATAATCCCCAAGAAAGAGTCACTTATAAGAAACCATCCATTATCCTTTATTCCACCTACAAATAGGGAGAGGATGAGAGGAAAAAACACACAAGGAAAAAGTAGGTGGACAAAAAAAAAAGGGATACATTAGCAAGGATGTGGTTGGGAAGGGAGAAAAGACTATGGTTGCTATAGTAGATAGCATGGAGAAAAAAAAAACAAGTGTTACATAGCAATCCAATATTCTGATAATTCCTCCTAGTAAGCAAGATATCTAAGCAAGGAGGTAAAGTTATCCATCTCTATTATGTTTGATAATGGACAACAAGGGTTGATTTTCTCAACTTCTCTCTTCTTGCTTGCCTAACCACCTTCATAATGCTTGTATGAAATTATCAAGATTATTGTTGTAAGCTTAGATTATTGAAATATTTATTTCTTTTCTAGATCTCTCCACCCATCGTCTACACTCTCACACCTAAATGACTTATATGATAGTTGTTTTCGTAACTCAAAAACACCCATAACAATTTGGGGCATTTTGACAAAAGATTGCTAACAAGGGCCAAGGATTCCTACTATGAGGATTGGTACTACTAGTAGAAAGTAAGAGTATCCTTGGGCCCATGGATAATTGTGAATGTTTTAGAATTGTTGAATTCTTAGGTTTTGGTTGGAACTTGGTTGATAAACCCTCCCTCTTTGAATGCATAAATCTTGGATCTAAATCTTGAATTATAATTCTTTTTCTATGCCTTCTCAAGTTTGATTTTGATATCTTTTTATAAGTTGATGGAGTGGGGGAAAACCTAGGATGTTAATTTAAGGTTATGATCTATCTATTCTCTGCTATTGAACATATGAATTACTTGATTAGATGATTAATGGTTAAATGGTTATGGCAGTTAAATTCAGATGGTCTTGTTTTGTATTTGCTAGAAATTATAAAATATTATTATGTGATTGAACAAATTTGAGATTATTAATTTATTTTCTTTTATGATTGTGATGTTTGAAAACGTCGATGGCTAGAACACCAAGAGGTCCGTGGGTGTATAGCCTAACCCCGAATTAGTGCGAGGGTTGTGTTGGGGAAACAAAAACGAGGTGCCCTAAATAGTCTAGTCAATCAGACAGGGACTTACATGGTTGATGAGTGGCAAGGTACCCCTACACTCAACCATACGAATACGAGTGTTTCACACACAATCCGATCAAACTCCAAGGACTAAGTGGTTATGCGCCTTAATGGAATACTCAGGGTTAATCAATCGTTGTCTTCCCAAACTTACTTGTATTGTCACAGTTGTATGGTTAAGTAAGCTTGAGGTATATGATTTTTATAGCTTTTGTATTTTTTCTGTCTTCTGCTAATAAAGGAGAGGGAGAGAGAACTAACTGGCTGACTTACATTAACTATTCATTAACTAGTTTCTAAATGTTCCTAACACCAGTATATGTTCCCACTTGTCGTACACATCCTGAACTAGTGTAATGCTGCTGGGATTACCAAACGCTAATCATCACTAGGTTACCAAGCGCTACATGCATGCTCGAAGCGATCGTACTGAGTGTATATTAATTAACTAGAAAAGCATTAAACAATCATTAATTACTAATTAGCTTAATCTTTCTACTGCAAGGTTTATCATAAAGTTCATCTTTTTGCTGTACAAAAAATTATGCTCAGGTACAAATTGCTTGAATAAAGATCCGTTCACTCTATGACTCCTACTATGGGCATACAAAAATAATTATAACTCTGGAAAAAAAACTGTAAGAGTCTGGCTAAGGGTCTAAGTCTAAATTTGTGGAACCAAGGGCACCACCTCTTATTTATAGAAGATGAGTCAAGACGCGATATCACGTATGCAATATCGCATATGCGATATCGCAGTTCATCATACCCCCATGACTGAATGAAAACTTGTCCTTGAGTTCCTTACAAAATATTGAAAAGGTATGGGATTATTGACTTAAATGACAACTAATGGTGAATGGGATGACATGTGAATAGATAAACATTACAATACATGACAATATTAGTGTTCATGACTACAAGAGTGAACACTATACACAATTGACATCTAGACTTATTTGGTAATTGAGAGAGAAGAGAGAGAGAGAGAGAAAAGGAGAAGATGTGTTGCTGTCGATGCCAAGATTACGCCTTCCATTGTCCATCTATAGTCGCGCCATCAATCTTGTTCCTTGCACAATCGTTCCAGCACCAGCCCATCCTAAGTGTTTCCTCCAAGTCCAGTCCATTGCTATATGATTGCAATCTGCACACACAACACAATCACATATGAGCAAGGATAAGTAAATCATAATACAGTTGATACCTTGCCTCAGTGTAAGGTCCATTGGCTGAGTTGTGATATGGCCAATACGGATTCTAGAAATATAACACTAGTGACTACCCAATGTGTAGGGGTTAGGAAAAATTGAAAAAATTGGACCAGGGCCCCCATGACTAAGAGCGGTCCTCTAGTAGTGATAGAATGGAAAAAGATAAGGAATAAGAAAGATGGAGAAAAAGAAACAACGGGAATGCCGATAAAATGGATGTCAGAGATGGGAATGAACCAAACAAATGTTGATTGTGAAAATGTTTAAGGAAAAGAAGTTAACTGATGCACCAAATAGGAATGCTAGTGGGGCCTCCCCAAAGCAAGCTCATGCCATTTATGCCCTGACAAACCCACATTCAAAGAGTCTGTAGACTCTAGAAATGTCATTTTGAAGCAAGAGTTAAAGACTTACCCACAAGAATTTACCAAAGAGAAAATAATGCATCAACCAAAATGTAAACTGTTGATACAACTGGCAATAAAGTGGAAAATGGAGAAAGAATGATGAGGAGAAGAGAATGATATGGAGTCCCATGAACAAGGTGGTGTATAGCCCCTTGTGTATTTATGGTTAATGTGATTGAGTATATCTCATTTCAAATCCAACCTCAAACAATCCACATTCAGTGACTTCGCATTAATACACTTGGCCAATCCATCCACTTGAAGTAATAAGAATGCTTCTGCCAAAAGAGCCAACACCATTTCGAGGAAGACAAGAAAGGGAAAAGTGGGAAGTGATAAAGGGCCTTAGTTAGAGGGAACATGTTTGTTTAGTTCCATAACCAGTGCTTGTAGCCTAGATGATTATTTTGTCTAAGGGGTGTGCTTTGAATTCTCACTATTTTTATTTTTATTTTTTTGTGTGAGAACCACACCATGCAAAGAGTTATTTTTATTGGCTTAGCTTCCCAATAATGGAGCAATGTTGGAATGGTAAGGAAAACTCAAGAAGAAAACATCCAAGCACCCAAGAGAATAGCCAGCACAAATGCATCAAATCCCTTTGAAGTCACACCCTTTTCAATCCTTGAGTCCTTCCTTAGTTTGAGAAATGCCCAGTTACCAATTTCTTAATAGTTTTAATATTAAAGAAGGGGACTGTACAGTTCCAAGCCAAGAGAGACCATAGAAATTCGTGGATGCATGGATGACGTGGACTCATTGCCTATTATATCAAAAGAACCATACCTTAGTATCAACATTATAACTCAAAGGTAAAAACCAAACATTAGCAATCAATAGAATACAGTTCATACCACCATTAGGAGCACTTATTAGATGACGAATCTAACAAAACAAAAACAACAAACAAAGACAAAAACAAGAACAAAAACAAAAATAAACAAAACAAACAATCACACAAAGAAATGAAAAAGTATAAACGATGTTGCAAAATAAAAACAAGAAAAGTTAAAGAAATTTGTAAAACAAAAACTTAAAAAGGAACTAAGGGCCTTAAATGGTTAGCAAAGGTGGCCATCTCCCCCATGACTGAGTTGGAAGGAGGAGATCCAAAATAGTGAGCAGGGTCATCCCTTCTCAGAGGTATTATGTGGACTGACCAGTTTAAGTTCATGAAAGGGTTTGATCTTTTGCACATTGACTAATAATCTCTAATCGGGGCTCTCAGGTTTGTATATGGTCATGGCCCCTGAAGAAAAGGTTGTATGAATAATATAAGGCTTTCCACAGTGTTTGAAATTTTGTGCATTATGGCACATGTGTGGGGTTCCAGTAGAGAACCTTATCTCCTGGTTGATACTTAACTTTTCGAATCTTCAAGTCATGACATTGCTTGTTATATGCCTTGTGCAACTCATTTGATGATAGGGTAGCTAATTGATTTTAATCTAGCACATTTAAAGTTTTCAACCTTTGTTTTTGTGCTAGATCAAGATCGAGGTGGAGGTCACAAGCATTGATAGTGTACGGAGCTCGGTTTGAATCGGAAGCATTAGAAGCTTTCCGTACACTAACTCATAGGGAGAGTAGCCTATAGGGAGTTTCCAGGTGGAGCAGTATGCCCAAAGAGTATGATTTAGTTTAGTGCTCCAATCACGCCTATCCTTGCTAATTGTCCTAGTTAATATTTTAGTGATCTCCCTGTTGGTGATCTTAGCTTGTCTATTAGCTTGGGGCTAATAAGGTGTAGTCAATTTATGTTCAACCCCTAAGTGTTGCATTAACTTTCGAAAAGTTGCACTTGTGAAGTGTGTTCCATCATCCAAAATAAGTGCACATGGCACACCAAACCTATTTACAATTTGTTGTTGCACAAATCGTGCAGCTATAGATGACGTGCAGTCTTTAACAGTAGCTACTTCAGCCCATTTTGTTAGATAGTCTATGAAAACTACAATGTAAGCTTTTCCATTGGACATTGGTGTAATGGGCCCCATAAATTCTATTCCCCAAATGTCGAAGGGTTCTAACGGTTGAATCCATTGTTGCAGACCCTCCATTTTAGCAATCATTCCCCCATCATGTTGATAGCGCTCACAAGATCGGACAAATTGATGGGCATCCCAAAATAATGTTGGCCAGTAATATCTTACAAGCAAGATCTTAATAGCAGTTCATCTCCCCACATAGTGACCCCTACAAGGGCCCTCATGAGCATCTTGAAGAACTCTCAGTTGGTCTACCTCGAGCATGCACGATCGAACCAAGCCATCAGGAGACAGTTTGTAAAGTTGTCCATTGATCTCCATGAAGTACTTAGCTCTATGAAGAAACTATTGTTTCTTCCTAAAGTCCAGCTCTTATGGTGTTTGTTAAGTAAGGAGATAGGTGAGAATGCTACTATAGCAGTTCATCTCCATGGGTTGGTTATTCACTACATCGGCAAAGAGGGCTTCATTAGGAAAATTATCAGACATTACATATTCATCCTCTTTGCTATCCTAGTGCAACCGAGATAAATGATCTGCAACTACATTCTCGGTGCCTTTTTGATCAATCATCATTAGATCAAACTCCTGTAGGATTACTAGCCATCGTATAATATGAGGGCTAATCATTGGCTTGTTCATGAGGAACCGGATTGCACTATGATCCATGTGGATGAACACTTTGTAACCTAACACATAGTGCCTAAACTTATCTAGTGCAAACACTACAGCCATTAATTCTTTCTCTGTAGTTGTGTACTTAAGTTGTACACCAGGGATACTTCTACTTGCACAGTGGATGTAGTAAGGACATTTTTGGTCATCTAACTATGTAAGTACAGCTCCTAAAGCATAATTGGACGCGTCAATCATTACATGGAATGATTTGGACCAGTCAAGAGTTGTAGAATGGGAGTTTCTAGTAGCTTTCATTTCAAGGTTTGGAATGCTCGTTCACATTCCTTGGTTCACTCAAAAGGTACGTCCTTATTTGTTAGCTCTACCAACGGTTTGGCAATATTAGAGAAGTTCTCAATGAATCTCCTATAGTAGCTAGTGTGTCCAAGGAATGATCGAATGTCCTTGATAGTTTCTGGTTGATGGGTGATTCCTTGGATGACCCTAATTTTATCTGGCTCTACCTCTATTCCTGCATGTGAAACCTTATGCCCAAGTACCATGCATTCTTGGACCATTAAATGGCTTTTCTACCAGCTGTGCCTTAGATTGGTTTCTACGCATCTTTTCAGCACTTGCTCTAATCAGTCCAAGGCTTGATCAAAACTTGTTCCATAAGTGGAGAAGTCATCCATAAAGACTTCCACTCCGTTCCCTATCTACTGTTGGAATATGCTTAGAACTAGGCGTTGAAACGTGGTAGGAGCACTACATAAGCCAAATGACATTTTTTTATATGCAAACATTCCCCAAGGACTGGTGAACATTGTCTTGGCTTGGTCTTCTAGGGCTATCCATATTTGGTTGTATCCACTATACCCATCCAGAAAATTGTAATAGCGATGCCCTACTATGATGTCTAAGACTTGGTCAATGAATGGCAATAGAAAGTGATCCTTAAATGTTTCCATGTTCAACAGCCTAAAATCTATGCACACCCTCCATTTGCCTTCCTTTTTAGGCACGATCACTAGAGGGCTAACCCATTCACTATTAGCAATGAGATATATGAACCCAGCCTTAAGAAGTTATTCTATTTCTTCTTTTACTACTTGCTTCAATTTTGGGTTCAATCGCCTCTGTGGTTGTTTTCGAGGTTTCATGGAGAGGTCAGTGTAAATCCTATGCTAGCATATCCTAGAATCTATTCCAGTTAATTCAGGATATGACCAAGTAAAGGATTTTGACCACTTTTTTATTACCTTCAGTAGTCTTCCTTTTTTTTGGAAGTAAGTCTTGCGTTGATGATTACCGGTCTTCCATTTTCAAGAATCATATATTCTAGATTGATGGGCAATGGTTTCAATTCTAAGGGCTCTTGTTTGAATTTTTCAGGCATTTCCAACTTCCCCCAATTGATGTTTTTAACGTTAAGGCTTGGAAGTTGGCACCGAACTTGCTCTACTGCATCTATGTTTTTGATGTAAGTGCAAGTTTTTCCCTCAGTTAGTTCCATGCACATTAGTGAGTTGCTCTCTTGATCAACTATCAACCACTGGGTGTCTTCTTGTCGTGTTGTTGCTACATACATGCATTTTTGTATGTTAATGTCTTGTGCACACCAGTTGCATGCAGGTAATGCTAAGCTTTGCACAACCCCTGATCTCTGCATGCAATTACACCTTGTATCACTATATGCGATGCATGGAACCTTCTTCTTCTCGATCTTTCCAAAAGTGTTCTTGTTAGATATTTCCAGGGAAAGATCACGGATTCCTAGGTGTGCATCTATAGTACTTATCCATGCCCTTCCCATTATTATTGGGAAGTCCCCTTTACCGTTATTCACTTAAATCACTAGGAAATTAACTAGGTACGACCACCCACACACAGTGGTGACGATGGCCTCCACTAGTCCCAAGGAAATAGTGATGGACTAGTCAGCCAACTCTAGGTGAATATTGCTCTTCTTTAATGGAGGTAGGTTCTAGGCTTTGTACATTTCTTGCGATGTTAAGTTGACTCCAAAACCTGAGTCTAGAAGAGCTTTGCATGGCTCATTCCTAGTGATTTAGAGATAGATTAGAGGGCTTCCAGGATCAGATAATTTCTTGGGAAGGTGGCCAACCTTGATCCAGTTAGTTACAGCATGTGTTAACATAACCGTATGCGTTGAGCTCGGTGTTTAGTTCGAAGGGAGCTCTGAAGCTTTATTTGATGGGGAGGCGCTCAGAGGTTCAACCGCTTGTGGTTGTAAGGGCTTGGTTGGACTGTTGGTTCTGAAGAAAGGTCTTTTCTTCATATAGTTTTCAGAACCAACAACGGGTTGAGGATTTACAACCCTTGTGGCATTGCGTTGCTGTGGTTGAGTAGGGAGTTCCCCTTGCATTGCTGGAGTAGGTGGTAATGGAGCTATTGGTGTGAGAGCTGCGGATGGATTTTAAGGATGGTATATTAGTAGGTTATCTTCCCTAGGAGAAGGAGTTCTATAATAATCATGGGCTAGGTAGTTATGTTGTGGTGTAACGTGGTTAACAAAGTCACGTGGAGAGATTGGATGCTGCATGTAGTAGCCATATGGGTCAGGTTGCCGATAGGGGTATTGTTGCCTTGGTGGTGGCATCCCCCATGACTGTGGGGTATTGTCACTATTGATGTTGCTCAATACGTTGTGGTGGAGTTCCACTTGGATAATATCTTGAAGGTTGGTGGAACTGCCTTGGGTTACCTTGGGGATAAGGTAATCGTCAGGGTGCTTGTCGTTTATTTAGTTGTGGTTGAGTGCATACACCCCAGACTCTTGTAGATGTGAGATCACTGGGCAACATTCCTTAGGATGGTCATATTGGCATATCTTGCATCCACCATCATTGTCCATGTCTGAATCCACAACCTCTTCTGTGATGGCCATTTTTCCCTTACCCTTGTTACGTGCATTTTCCACTTCTCTCTTTTTCTTTTTGTCACGATTACTACCTCACTCCCTAGACTCCTCTACAATTTTGAGAACAGTCTCAAACCTACTATCTAGGGAGTCCCACATTTGGTCTACCTTTGCTGATACTTCTATTATTAACTTTTGAAGAGGTAAATTTTTCCCATTCACCATCTCTTCGAGTGGTGACTCTTCTTCCTCCTCACAAAATCTCACTCCTCTTTTTTGGAGGGAAGGATCTCAGTTGTATTCTTCCACACTTTCACTCTTTGGTAGCTCACCTTCTTCTTTGGCTGCTTGCTCTAGCAGTCTATGAATTTGATGAGACCTATGCTCTGATAACCTTCCTTGGGCATACATCCCAAGGGTTCCTCTTGTTTCATTCCTAAGTCCATCCATGAGATGACGTAGTTGATCCCACTGCAAATAACCATGGCTAGGACAACAATGTAACAGTGCATAATAGCGGCCCATGGCAACATTCAAGGGTTCATCATTTCTTTGCTTCCATCCTTGGATTTTCTTCTGCAAGTTAGACACTCGGGAGTACGTTTAGTACTTATCATTTAATAGTTCTATCATTGTACTCCACCTTCGAATGGATTCCAGTTCTAAGGACTGATACCAGCTTTCAACTTCTTTCACTAGTGTCCTTGGGAACAACTTTAGTCTTTGCCATTCATTTTCTATGTTTTGCAAGGCACATGCATCGTGGAATGCTTGTAAATGATTTTGAGGATCAACGTTGTATCCCCCTTCAAATCGTAGGATGTTATTTATGTCTAACCTCTTGATCCTACTATCCTTTTGGTGCCTTGTTGGAACTCTTACGACCTCCGTTATATCTAGCATGTTTCTAGTTGTTAGTAGGGGTTCTTCGTGATCATATTGTTCATAGCATCTATGGTGTCTATGCGGTTCCCTACTCTCCCTTCTTCTATGCCTTGATTCTTTAGAGTGCCCTCATCCTTGTTCTCGACTACTCGTCGATGACTTTCTCTTCATTTTTCCCTATCCTCACGATTGGTTTCCCTATGACTACGTCCGAACATTGAAGGAGAGGATGAAGGTGATGATGAAGGTGAAGAAGAAGAAGAAGCATCACCATGACAGTGTTTTCTATCTTCCCTTCGGTGGTCTCAGCCTTGATCATGATCATGATCAGAACATCTGCCCTTATCATGTGTTTGTGTTCCTTCATTGAACACTTCGTGTTCGTGGGTATCAGAACCAGGGTTGTGAATAGTGGAGTAGAGGTTCTAATACACTACCTCTTGACCAATGTCAAGAGGAGGAACGTCGTTTTGTTGGGAACCTATTGAGACAGGTTCATCATCCTCAATTTTGCTCAAAACGTGCAGAGCGTTATGGGGCCCTTTATCCTTCAAGGATGTATGGTATCTCTCCTGTCGTAAGTACCTTTGATGTTGCACTTCTGTGGGATGATAGTCCCTTGAGTCATGATCACATGCAACGTATTCTACATATAAAAGTGACATGCCTATTCGTGTGAGAGCACGACAGAGCATGTTGGGAACTGATCAGTCTAAAGGCAACACTATGTTACCCTCCAAGTCTTTCCAACACAATTATTCATCTTGGTGTAGAATAAAGGTGAAATTGGGTACATACTCCTTGGGATGAGTATATACCACATGAAACTATTGAGGAACTAGCAGATCCTGGTTATGTGTATTACGTCGTCAACTGCCTCTTGTGTTAGTCCTAGGTGGTGAAGTGCTCTTATGCAAAGAAGAAGACATCTTATCTTGTTCAGTGTGCAATGTACCATTGTCATGTCTTTCTTTAATTAATCGTAAGGGTTCGTTCTAATGTTCTAATGATATGAATGAATTCCTATGTTGTATGTAGTGCACAAACAACTAAGTCCCTGGCAACGGCGCCAATGATGAGTGGCGAGGATCCCCTACACTCAACCATACGAATATGAGCATTTCAGGCATGATCCAGTCAAACTCCAAGGACTAAGTGCTTATGTGCCTTAATGGAACACTTAGGGTTAATCAATCGTTGTCTTCCCAAACTTACTTGTATTGTCATAGTTGTATGGTTAAGTAAGCTTGAGGTATATCATTTTTATAGCTTTTGTATTTTTTATGTCTTTTGCTAATAAAGGAGAGGGAGAGAGAACTAAGTGGCTAACTTACATTAACTATTCATTAACTAGTTTCTAAATGTTCCTAACACCAGTATTCGTACCCACTTTCCGTACACATCCTAAACTAGTGCAATGCTACTGGGATTACCAAACGCTAATCACCACTAGGTTACCAAGCACTACACGCATACTCGAAGTGGTCATACTGAGTATATTTAACTAAGGGGGTTGAAGGTTGAGAGAGATATTAATTAACTAGGAAAGTGTTAAAAAATCATTAATTACTAATTAGCTTAATCTGTCTGCTGCAAGGTTTCTCATAAAGTTCGTCTTTATTGCCATACACAAAATTGTGCTCAGGTACAAATTGCTCGAATAAAGATCCATTCACTCTATGACTCCTACTACAGGCATACAGAAATAATTCTAACTCTGGAATAACAAAACTGCAAGATTCTGGCTAAGCTTCTAAGTCTAAACTTGTGGAACTAAGGGTGCTACCTCTTATTTATAGAAGATGAGGTAAGATGTGATATCGCGTATGCGATATCGCGTGGTGGTTGTGATATCGCATATGCAATATCCTGTACGCGATATTGCAGTTCATCAGTGGTGTAAAAATAACCATTTGTAGAGAAGTTTATGCAGCATTACGCATGGGAGCCGGGACAACAAGCAAGAGCATAGCATAGAGTCTCAGCCTGAAAATAGTAATGTAAATGTGCAAATGTGTATTGGTAGTAGAGAAATGCAAGAGTTATACTAAAAATTGGAAACAATGCTGAGAAAGAAAATGAAAAAAAAGTTTGAGAGTAGAGAAATGCATCGCCCCAAACCTAGAAGCGTAACTTTTGCTTGAACAGGAGGTGAAAATGGCATGTGGTGTCAGACAAGCATAGTGGCATCATAGCAATGCGGTAACAGTCTCTAGGACATTTAGGACATGGTGCTAGCAGCTGAAAGGAAGGCTGAACCTACTAGGTTGGCTATCATCACACTCTGTGGGTGCAATGAAAGACTGCATCGTGGTACTTACCAAGGTGTTAAGCTTGGGTGCTCAAGTGTGGGACTAATAGAGGTGCTCAAAATGCTTGAATGCTCAATACTCTTCAAATTTGCCAACCCCTAAAGTGCTGAACGTCAGGGTATTTATAGGGCTAGGTTTAGCATGAAGTGTGGATTAGCCACCATGTTGCATGGGTGTCACATGGCATGAGCGTAGACAGGGTTACGCTGACATGTTATGCTCTTCGTAGCAAAGTGTCATGCTTTGAAGGATAGAAACAAGTACCCAAAGACTGTCAAACTATGACCACACTGCCTAAACTACATGTGCTAGAGTCTGAGAAACTGCAATGTACCTAGAAATAGTTTCCAAACAATGCAATTTGGAGACTACACTTTGGGACTATGTCTTCCCCCTCTTTTGGGTAGGGTTAAGCATAGGGAAACATTTGGGGATCAATGTGGGGTGCAAAAGAAATGCAAACTATTGATCTTGGTCATCAAAGGGATGTTAGAGCTAAGATGAAGGTCGATGCCAAGTTCTAGAGGCTTCTTAGGGCTATCAGAAGCATTTTCTTGGTGTCAAGTTGGTTACGCCACACAATGTAGTAGAGCATAGCAAGAACACTTAGTAAAATTTTACAAATTTTGACTTGTCACATTAATCACGTTGGCTACATTGCATAGCATAGCAAGGATACTTTGATTAATTTTCATGAAATCCACAATGTTTCTTCATGGCACATTGGCCACGCTTTGGCGTGTAGCAGGACAAGCAACCTCGAAAGTCAGAAAATGTGCCAAATGCATCTTCCATGTCAAGCTAGCTTGCTAGATCCTTGTCCAACACTTAGGAAAAATTGGGCCCTGAAACCTATGTCAAGCTTGTTATGTTGTGTAGCATAGTAGAGCATAGTAGCCTAGAAGATAGAAAACTTGCCAAACTCTTTCATCCATCCTAAGCACTTTTGACAGAATCTAGCCTAGTAATTGGGTGAACTAGCAACTGGGACATGTGTCAAGTTTGGTATGTTGGTGAGCATAGCAAGCTTAATAGCCTAGGAGATACAAAACTTGCCAAATTTTTTGGTCCATCCCAAGTAATCCTTGACCATTTCTAGCTTGACACTTGGGCAAACTAGCCATGGAAGTGTGTGTTATGTTGGCTATGCCGGGGAGCATATCAGGACACTTAGAAATTTTTTTGCAAAAAACAAGACTCAATGGTGCTACGTTGTCTACGCTATACAATGTAGCATGAAAAATTTTACCCAAGTTTTTAACAATTAGACAAATTTTCCATTGAACTGTAGAAGCCTGAAATTGGTGGTGTTTCATTGGCCCCTCTTTGTTGACATCAAGAGGATTGACCTAAGAGACATCAAAAAAGAATACAAAACACCACAATGAACATGATGCCAACACCACTCACCAATGCTCGATTAGACCACACTTCACTATGATTGAAAGTGCCAAGGGAATGAAGTTGGTAGGGAACAGGTTAAGTAGATGGGTTAAGGAACAACAAATGGAAAGGGTGTTTACTATTAGGATGCAACATTATCTTGGCTTGTCGCCAAAGCATGATCCCTCGTTGGAGTGCTTGTGAGGGAGTCAGCATGCAGAGATGGCCTACCTTTAGGATATTGACCTCTCATCAAAGTACTTATGAGATGGTCGATCCAGGGCCAGACTAGTTGTGAGACAATAATTGTGCCATTGGACTTATGCACTTGGCTTGTTCCATTTTATATCTTCTTCTTCTTTTTTCTTTTGATTTTTCCCTTTTTCTTTATTTTTTATGCTTTTTTTCTTCTTTCTCTATTTTATGTGCTTTTTTTTTTTTTTTACTTTTCCTTTATTTTGTGTTGCCAAGTAAACTATACATTAATCAGCATTTGCTTAGAGGCAACCGCATCGCATCTATAGGATAGGTGTCTCCTCCCTAGGATGAGTTATGTTACATCTGTCTGGGGCTTTGAATAGTCCACGAAGGCTTCCCATGGGATGAGTTACGTTACACCCATCATGGGTTCAACAGTTAATTGTAGGAAAGGTTCCACGTACATCAAGGAAGTTTGCAAGGGGTGTAGGAGGATGCAAGATTAAGAGGTAGAGGTCAGTTAGCTTGGGGGACGGTAGGGATGTGCAATCTTAAGTAGCTAGACGAGCCAAAGTGGATACATTGGAATAGTGTAGTGCCTTGCCACCATGATGAAATGCATCCTTGAACAATGCCACAAAGGCTTCATCCTGCAAACGCAACACAGAGAAAACAAGAAAAAACAACCACCACATGACATGAGGGCAAAGTCCTATTTGCCAAGGGCATTGCAAGGGCTGCGAGTGTTGTGTCAATTGTGGGCACATGTAATGTCCAAAGTAGGAAGGCTAGTGTAGGCGTCAATAATGGCAAGCTACAAAAGTTCTAGCAGCCACACAAAAAGTGAGCACCCAAGTGGCTAAGGGTTATCATCAAAGGTAGGACCTAGAAAACTTAGCCATAAGGCAAGGAGCCATGCTACTGGATGCTCTTCTAGGCTCAAGAAATGAGAAGGGCCAAAGGATGGTAGTGCTGTGGCTGTGCCATAGTACCACTCGTTCTCTGGCAAGTTATGTTGATGGTGAGAGCTCTGACTAGAATGATTGGCAATGGTGGCGGTAGCTCCGGAAGGTCAGTAAGATGCTGGGGATGATAATGTTGCAAATGTCCCAGAGGGTTTTTCCTTGATGACATGAGCTTCATTCTAGAATTGCAATGCCCCACTCCATCTTGCCTGAGAGGTGTGGATAGGTGATGGAGGATTGAAAGTATTCTCACTCGCTTGTTCGTAGAGCTATGTATCTTGAACTGTGGATGTTGAACTATGAACCAAATTTTAGGTCTTAGTAGACTACATGATGTACTAGTTTAAGGTCCTAGCAGACCATTGTGCTAGTTTAACGTCATAGCGAATAGTGGGTGATCAATTTAGGATCATAGTGGACCATGTTGTGGGTGCCAGTTTAATGTCATAGCCCAGGGACATTTTGTGCCAATTTAACATCATAGTGGATGTCTATGCTAGTTTAATGTCATAGTAGACATTCTGTGCCAATTTAACATCATAGCAGACATGCACTTACCTTACTTCTATCATTAGCATGATACTGCATACTAGGTGTAGTATGGCTTCAGGTACAAGCAATTTATAGGATTGGCAAACTCATTGTTGTCTAGATTAGCAAGCTTGAAGGCTCCATTGTCATAGACCTTTATGACCAAGAAAGGCCCTTCCCAGTTAGCTAAAAATTTATCTATAGGCTTGTCAATGACCTTGAGTACTAGGTTCCCCTTCTTGATCAGATGTTGATGTTGATTGTGATAGTGATTTTGCCATTACTTTTCTTGGTACCACTCGATGTGATCAAGTGTTTGCATGTTCTCCTCCTCTACAGAGTTGAGGTTGATGGTTCTCAACTCGTTGTTTTTAATCTCATCAATGAAGCTCAAAAGGATCATACAAAGTGATGGGACCTAAAATTCAAGAGGCAACATTGCTTTAGATCCATACACAAGACTATATGGCATCTTACCTATCGTCGTTCTGCATGTTGTACGGTAGGCCCATAGCATGTAGACTAGTTGTTCGTGCCATCGTCGCTTACTATTGTTAAGCATTCTCTTCAGAAGGTTGATGATGATCTTGTTTGTAGCCTCTACTTGACCATTCGCCTATGGGTAGTACAATGATGAAAAGGAATGTTTAATGCCAAAGTTTTTGCAGAAGGCTTTTGTTTTTGCATTGCTAAATTATGGCTTATTATTTGTGGCTATAGTCATGGGAAGACTAAATTGGGTCACTATGTTATCTAGGATGAATTTGCAAACCTATTGTGATGTTGTCTTCCTAAGGGGAATAGCTTCAACCCACTTTGTAAAAGATTCAATTACAATAATGATGAAGCTATGTCCTACAAAAGACTTAGGCATTATAGGCCCTATGATATCCAACCCCCAACATTGGAACAGCCATGTGATCTGCGTAGTATGTAGTCTAGTGGGTGGCATGTGCAGTAAGTTACCATGCCACTGACACAAGTCACATGTCTTAACCTTCGAGATGCAATCACACTCCATGTAAGGCCAATAGTAGCCTAGACATCTGGTTTTTGCTGCCATTGCCCTGGGGGCTATATGACTTCCACATAGTCCCTCATGGACTTGGTCAATGATCTTTTGCACTTCACTACCACTAATGCAAGTCGAGAGTATTCCATCATAGGATCTGTGACATAAAGTGCTATCACCTACAAGGACATACTACCGAGATCATTTTTGTACTACATCCTTTTTGGTAAAGGTTAGATTTTGTGGAGGCTATCCCTGTTGGAGGTATGCCTTAATATCGTCATACCACTCTTGGGCATGAGCTATGCTTATGGATGCGATGTTGGTTGTTTGAGTTATAGGTCCAATGCAATCCACTATTGAAGCGGGAAAAGCAGAAAACATGTTTGGCTCTATTCTTAAGGCTAAAGTAGCTAGTGTGTCAACTATGGCATTTTCATTTCAGGGGATATGTTGGACATCTACAATTACAAATTATTTGAGTAGGTGCTTCGCCAAATCACAGTAAGATTGTAGATGTTATGCCTTATAAGCATAAACCTCTGTGACGTGGTTAATGACTAGCTGTGAGTCACCTCAGACTGCTATGTTTTAAATTCCTAACTCTTGGGCTACTAAGACACCTCTAAGGAGACCTTCATACTCCACCACATTGTTTGTACAAGGAAATGTGAAGTGATATGTGAAGGGTCAAATCTCCCTGGAGGGGAATATGATAATGGTAGCGGCACTACCACCTTTTGTGGTTGAAGCACCATCAAAGTATAAAACTTCCTCAAATTTTGCGAGTACTTGGCTTATACTATTGACATGCTCATCCAGAAATTTTGAATCTATTGTTGCTTGATTGTCTACAAGTGAAGCCATGAGTTATGTGGCTATCGCTTGAATTTTGTAGATGCCTATGCTATATAGTGTAGGTCAAACTCCACGATTATTGCCTTTGATCATGCTATTTGACTACTTTTGTATATGTTCATTGTAATTGTCCAAAGTACATTACTTTTGCATATTACATTAACTTGACTATGGAAAAGGTAGTGTCTTCACTTTTTTAATGCAAAGACTAAGGCAAGATAGTTATTTTCCACATCATTATATTTCACCTCATGGGCTACTAATGCATGGCTTAAGTAGTAAATAGGGACCTTTGAACCATTGTCTTGCCTTTGGCAGAGTAGAGAAGAAATGAACATGTCTGAGGTTACAAGGTAAATGTAGAAAGGCTTATCGTCTTGTGGAGGATAGATTGTTAGAAGTTGAGCAAACTTCTTTTTTAGGTTGTTAGATGCCTCTTGGCATTGAGCTGTCCACTCAAAGTGAATCCCCTTTTTGAGCAAATGTTGCATTGGCTACAACTTGTTAGTCAACCTTGCGATAAACCTACGTATGAATTGTAATCTACCTTGTAAATTGTGTAGCTCCTTAAGATTTTTTGATAGCACTAAGTTGGTGATAGCCTTAACCTTGTCAAGGTCTATGTGTATGCTTGCTTCTGATACTACAAAGCCTAGCATGTGACTGATTTTGACTCAAAAGACACACTTTTAGGGATTTAGCCTAAGGTCATGTCTAAGGCAACATTTGAGGACGCGAGTCATTTGCATGGTCATGAGCTACTTTGGACTTAATTAATATGTCATCAACATAGTCATTGAGCAAGTCTAATAGATAGTCGCTAAAGATATACGTCATCGCCCATTGATAAGTTACTCCTATGTTCTTTAGTTCAAAGGGCATTATTGTATAGCAAAATGTACCCTAGGGAGTCATGAAAGTAGTGCTAAGTTGGTGCTCTAGAGTGATTCAAATTTGGTTATATCCTAAAAACCTATCCATAAAGGACAACAAGGCATGATCAGTTGTCGTATCAATGAGTTGTTCAATACTAGGCAATGGGAAATCATCTTTAATGATGGCCTTGTTTAGGTCCCGAAAGTCTATCCAAATGCGTCTACTCTCGTTTTTCTTGGGAACAACTACAATGTTTGAGACCCGATAAATGTAATCAACTACTCAGATGAAACCAGCTTTGTAAAGCTTAGTAATCTCATCGCAAATGGCCAACGCCACCTCAGGCTTAACTTTATGAGCTTTTTATTTAACTGGTTTTACGTGAAGATTGAGAATAATGTTGTGTTGTATTATGCAAGGGTCTAAGCCTGACATGTTCTTGTAGGACCACATGAACGCCTTCACGTTATCACTAAAGACTTTAGAGATGCTTTGTTTAATTTGAGGCTCTAACAAGGAACTAAGCTTCAATGTTTTCACCTCACCTTTGTGTGTTATTATAGGGACTTCTATGAGGGGATCCTTGGTTATGTCACTTGCTTCTAAGTCTAGAGCTTGGACTAGATGGTCTAGCTAGTCTAGCGAAGTCTCTAAGGATGCTACATTTGTATCATAAGCAAATGGCTCTAAGTCCAAGAGTTCGGTGTTTATGCATCTCATGGAATCATTGTATGGTTTAGTCAAGACTAAGGGCGAATGAAGACTCTCATATGCATTCATTTTTGCAATCTTGTTTAAGAGATCTTGCAAAACAACTAGAAAAAATTGTCAAGTGGCACTTGTGTTAATAAAGCAAAATGCATAAACTAAGACAGATAATGTTATGAAAATTTAACTAACTATGTAGTATGTAAAGTGATTTTTTGTGACCTCGATTGACCATAAAATTACCAATTTAAGTTCGTAGCAGACCATAGTTTACACATGAGACATAGGTTTAAGCAAGGCTTGAGAGGTTTAAAACGTGAGACCAAGTTGGATGTTTATTAGGAAATCAAAAAATGCAAAAAAATTTCTAAGTATAGGAATCTGGAAAAGTTGCAAAATTTTTCTAACTCTAGGTGCTACGCTCGTCCTGCATTATGCACAGGACATGGAATGTCTTGGGTTATGTGTGGAACATGGAACATCCCAGGAGGGTGACGTGCCCTCTAACCTTGAAGGGTATAAGTAGAGGTCTTACCATGCTAAACCTATCATTTTCACATTAGAGCCAACAGTCATCCAAGCGTAGCACAATCAAGGCAGAGCGTAGCTGCAATAGAGGAAGTTAGAGCATGACAAGGACGAAGCTAGAGCATAGCAGATAAACATGATGTGTTGAAGTGAATGCAAACACCCCAGCCTCACCAACATCGACAAAGGAGAGTGTACCTTGAGGTGCCTTCCTAGGGCACGCATTAAGCATCGTAGCGAGACACTATCAACCAGGTAAGCACTACACTGTACCCTTGTGATTTTCCTTTTCTACTTTCTTGCACATTTTTGGGTCTTTGGGCTTTAAGGGTGACCTACCATAGGCAGGAACCATTGTCACTGTCGTGGTTGCCCTGAGCTGTGACCAAGGAAGGAAGTGTACGCATTGCATTTTTTTTTGTTTTTTTTACCCTTTTTCTTTATTTTGTGTGCCAAGGATCTTTGGCATCCCATGCTGTGACACGAGACAAGGGTTTTCAACATCCTGTGAGTGTAGCACAAAATAGAGGATTTGAGTGTTCTATGACACGGTGCAGAACAAGGGTTTTCTGCGTGAACATGGGACAAGGCCTTTTTTTGGCATCCCACGTTGTAGCATGGAATAAGGGTTTTCTGCGCATCATACACCACAACATGGAATAGGATTTTTTTGGAGAGTCTTGCATTGTGATGCAGAACATAGGGTTTTTTGCGCATCCCGCGCACTAGCGCAAAATAGGAAAGTTTGAGTATCTCGAGTTTTTTGGAACATTCCACATCATAATGCAAAAACAAAAGGTTTTTTGTGTCTCGCACTGTGGTGAAAAATAGGAATGTTTGAGTGTCTCATGTCGCAGCACGAAAAAAAACTTGACCGAGGCAACTGAGGGTCATGTTTGTCACACTAGGGTGTCCCTAACAGTGTGACAAAAAGTTAGAAATTTTTTTGAAATTGTTACACTCACCACTTAGAAAAAATTTTGAGGCTTTAAAGTTGTTACACTGTGCAGGTAGTGTAACCAACACTTAGAAAGATTTGAAAAATTTTTGGTTAGTTGTTACGCTTCGCAAGGAGCGTAACCAACACTTAGAAAAATTTGAAAATTTTTTGGTTAGTTGTTACACTTCGCAAGGAGCATAACCAACACTTAGAAAAATTTTGAGTTTGAAGATGTCATGCTCTACAAGGAGCGTAACCAATAATTAGAAAAAATTTTGATATTTTCTTTCACATGGTAATGCTTGGAAAAAATGTAAGTGTTAGTGTTGTGTCCCATTAGGAACTAGGCACGTTAGATGGGAATGCCAATGTTTCTTTCCCATGGGGCTTGGTGGAAGGCTAATTATGTTGAATGTAATTAATTTTTGATTTTTGAGTTATGAATTTTTTTATTTTTTTATTTTTTCAATGCTAACATTTTCATCTTACTACTATGGCATTATAGGATCTTACTGAAACCTATCCTCATCGTGGTGGAGCTAGTTGGCATTTTGTGCTGTATGAGTGATCCTGTATCAAATGTTCCCGCACCAAACACCCATGTGGGGTACCCAAAAGTTTGGTTTAGGTTAGGTGCATAGAAATTCCTAGAATTCTTGCTCCACCACTTCAGTGTGATAATGTGGTTGCACTTGTCAGCCAAAGCAGCAGATGTCATAGGTGAGACATTGTTGCCTAGGCTGAACTGAGGCATTCTGAGATTTATGTTCGATGAGGCTACTAAGATGAAGAGGTGAAGAGCTCGAGCTAGTGCCAGAAAGTTCTCAGACTCTTGTCTAAGATCTAGGGAATACCTAAGTTCCAATGCTATAACAAGTATAACACCATGTTCCTCGCCTGATGCATGCACACTATTTTTCAAAACCCATCTAGGATGGTCTATTGTGCCGGAGGGTGAGCGCTGTTGTGATTTCTTATACCGCCTATTATTTCATGACTTAAGATGCTAACTACTTTTGCCTATTGCCAGGTTTTTCATTAACACCAATGGCCTCCATAATGAAGAGGGGTCACTAAGCTTAACCAAAACTGCCCTATAGGAATTCTCATCCATTGAGAATATGCATGCTGGAATGATTGGGCAAGTCAGGGAAAATTTGGTAGAATACCCTAATAAGTATTCCAAATCTTATGAGAGGTGTTGGAATCTTAGCTAGTTAGACATTGAGTAGGCAACTTGTATATCGAGTGTAGAAGAGGTTTTGGTCCCACTGCCGCCATTTCGCATACCGTTTGTGCCACATACGTCATGTGTTGTCTACTTTCATGTGCTTTCAGTTTTATTTTTCATCATGTTACTGATTTCATCTTTGCTTATTGTAGCCACAAATAAGTCAAGAGAGGTCACAATGGTTACTTCAGGGAGCACTGAGGCCACTCTCCTCTTCAAATATGATGAAGTTGAGAGCTTATAACATTGGCTATGCTATGAGGCCTCAACGGAGGTAGCAAAGAATCTTCAAAAGGTTGGGCTCATGGACCTCTTCTTGGATGTGAACCTAAACATCCCAGTTGCTGAGATGATTGTCCTAATTGACTCCTTCACCAAGAGTGCTAATTGCTTTCACACGCAAGTCCATAACATGCAAGTGGTCTTCGAGATCACAAATGAACTCTTCATGGACCTCTTTAGCATCCCCTCTAAAGGTCTACCAGTAGCAAAGAAGACCGATAAGAATTAGACCATAGAGGGGACATTGAAGGGTGGTTGGGCACTAAAAGGATTGTAAGGGTATACCCATAAAGATGTTGGATTTACCTATGGTCTACCACCTCTATCCCATCTTTTGGGCTCGTGTGTTTCCTAAGCTGCTTTCCAAAAGAAAGATCCTTGGGGTGGAGCAAGCTTGGGTCATGAGAGACATGATAGAGGAGAGGACACAATATAATTGGGCAAACTACCTTGTCAATGGCCTATGGGCTGAAATCATCATGCTATGTAGCAACCTCCAAGCACAATCACAGTGCATTTTTCCTTCTTCGTAGTGTGCCTACGAAGGTTTGTAGAACTCTTGATGGTCCACGAGAATGGGAAATGACTAGTGCAAGATCACATCCAAATCTCCAAGCTATGGATCCACCACCTGTTCTGCACCATGCAGTCACAAGACCCTCCAAAGGTAATAGGCAAGTCGTTCTCTGTAATGACTAAAGTCCATGTGGGACAATCCTATTACACAAGTGATAGTGTTGGGGAAGCTCCATCAACCAACATTGGCAATGCAGTGAGAGGGGCACACCTCATCATTGAGATGGTGAGGTCATCAAAAATAAAGATTAAGAAGTCTCACCCCGTGGAGGAGCCCGTGCATGAAGTGGAGGAAAGGGGCAAGAAGCTGTAATTCAAGATTCATGACGTGTGTTTGGAACTAGCCAGTAAGTATGCATTGTTTAATGTCATGCTATTTTTATATTTATTATTGGGCATTCTAACTTAAATTTGTGCAACACAAGCAAAAGGGCCCTTGCAACAATAGAGGATCCCTTGGAGGATGATGTCCCTCAACTCAAGGGACACATGGTAGATGAAGATGAGCAAGAAGCTACCAAAGTATTGAGGCAACTCAAGGAAGAAGGGTTGCAGTTTGAGGATGGTGAGTTTGAACATTTCTTTGACAACATGTAGATGGGAGATCCCCCCACTCTCACACCTAAGGGCTTGTTGGGTAAGAGCTTTGCACCACCATCTTCATTGTGTTCTTTTTTATATGTATACATTTTTTCCTTTTTATATTTTTTTTTGTGTTTTTTATCATAAAGTGCTTTATGTTGCAACAGCCAATGCTTCCACTAAACATTCAACATCAACATCCACCTTCTGCACATGACCATGGGTAGAAACTCTAGATAAGTTCTACCTTCATACAAGGCATGGTGGATGACATGATTAACTATCTCAAGCAAATAGACCTTGAGATTAGTATGTTTATTTTACTATCATTACCTCTCTCTTTTGTCTGTTTGTTTGCTAATTTTCTTATTTATCTTATGACTAATGTTTTTCCACTCATTATGGAATGACAGGCTCGTAACTCAAATGAGACCCAAACAAAGTGGTCCAAGTCAATGTTGTACCTGAGTTCCCCCCTAAGGTGGAGCAGGTGCCTCGTTGCATATATGATGAGGTAAGTGTGCACCGTACTCCGCATGAACATTATGGAAGTGTAGACGTGTAAACAAGCAGATGTGGAAACAAGTGCAAGAGCTTCAAGAACAGGGGCCAAACCAAGTGATAGAAAGACCTACAATCACACTACAACTTCTTGGTGGCACACGATAAGCTGGATGGTAGTTGGTGCATGGCTAAGATTGATTACGCTAGGTACTGGTCAGCTATTTGGGATAAAATTGGGGCCACCCACAAGGTTATCGAACAACGACTATAGATGAACCTCTTGGCTAGAAAAAACCAAGATTGGAAGGACTACAGTGCAAAGGTGTATCAATGGGGACAAACCCAAAAGAACCACAAACATCACTACAAGCTAAAGCACAAAGCCTAGCATAAGAAGTATAGAGATGAGTTTGTGGATCACCGATGTCAAAACATATTCCTTGACGCAATCGGTGCAAAGTAGGCTTACAAAATGTTCGTGAGCCATGTAGTGGTTACTGAGTCCCCGGAGAGAGAGATCACTATACCTTCCAAAGAGGTAACTTTTACAATGTTTTCACTAGGGTTACCCACATGGATAGTCATGTAGAAAGGGAGAACACTTGCAGGCATTGACCTAGCTAATGAGGACTGGACACGCATATCAGAGGATGAAATCCTTCGACGCCTAGAGGCTAGCCTCGACAGCATGCCCCTAAACATGGATGTGAGCCCTTCTCAAGTTGGTTTAACTTACTTTATTATTTTTTATTTTATCATAATTTTCCATGTTAACTTATTTATTAACTGATTTATTGTCTTAGTTTTGTTTGACGCAGGTTCTAGTTGAGGGTGCAAGAGCTAGTGGAGCAGTGCATGAAGATGAAGGGGAAGAGCCTTAGCCCCCTATCATACACTGCAAATTGAAATGCTTAAGATGTAGCCCTATTATCGGGCAATTTTGTATCTTTTTTGGTCATTTCATGTTGTTGATGTAATCTTAGACTATGTATTTTATTGATAATTCAATGAAGTATGATGGTTATTTGCTTCTCATCTTTTTATATTTTCATGCAATAATGTGATAATTTTAACTTATGATTTGATTATTTTAATTAGGCCCCTTATGGGCCCCATGCTAGTTTAAGGCTATAGTGGCAAGGCCATCACTAGTTTAAGGTCAATTTCAAGCCATTGCTAGTGTAAGGCCATTTTGGGCCATTGCTAGATAGGATGTTTGTTGCCAGTTTTAGGCCTTGGTGCACCGTGCAATAGTTTAAGGCCTTTTCAGGCTGCATAATAGTTTAAGGCCTTTTCAGGCTGCATGATAGTTGTTGACCCAATTTGATCTACCAGGCCAAGTTTCTCGATGACGAGGAATGGGATAACATTGGTTGCTGCCCCATCATCAATGTGCACCCTGTGAATCTTGTATTTTCCCACATGAATCATTATGAACATGGGTGTGGTGGTTACTTGATCCTTTTCAGGGTCAACTTTGATTGCCTCATTGTGAAAGGTCAAGGGTGTTGACCATGACTCTTTGGTTGCACGTGGCAAAATTATGGCATGGATGGCCTTCTCATTTTCTAGCAATCTTCCTTAATAGGAATGGACACCAAGATGTGAACCAAGGCCTCATGATTAGCAAGGGAGGTGATAATCAAATCATACAGGCTCAAGGTTATATTTTTCTATTTTAGAGTCTGCTTAACTTGTGTCAACGCATCTAAAAAGTCTTTTCCACCATCTTTTGTTTTGGTGGTTTTTACCTCCTCCATGCATCTTAGGAGGTAGATCTCTCAAGGATGAGATTTGGTTTTTGGTTATGCCATGGGCTTTCGAGCCTCGATATTTATCTATTAATTGTTCATGTTTATGTTAGTGGCCTAAGAAGATGAGGCCATGGGAATGGCTGACAAGGGAGTGGGCTTAGGAGGACCCAGGTCCATGTGCTTTCTGATCATCTTGTCAGCTAGACACTCATAACATTTCTCTGGGTAGGCAGGTTGTGATGTAGTCCCCACCACCAGACCCTATGCAAATGGGGAATCCACACATTTTGACACCCTAATGACAAAAGGTATCTAGGTTGTCATTGCTGCAACATGCTATGGGGTCCTAACCATGAAGGATATCATGGGCAACCGACTATGGCTTGGTTGGCGTTGAGACCCCAATGTCACCAGAGGGTGCACAAATCACAAATGGTTCATGTGTTGGCTTTGTGTCGTCATCAACACTAATAGCATTGATGATGTAGCCTACACCGCTAGCATTTAGTGGGTCCTTATAGACCTTGATGGATTGGTTCTCTGGCTAGATAGGATTGCTCTCATCAAGGACTAGTTTGCCTTGATAAATCATGCATTGAATGTCATCGTTCAATGCAAGGCAGTAATCCATGTCATGACCATGCAAATAATAATAGTTGTAGAACCAATCCAATCTGAAGTTCTTAGGTACCGGAGGCTCATTTGACATGGCGGCAGAAGGGTTTCGAAGGACCTCACAGTACCTCTTGTGGCACTTTCGTGCATCTTTAGACATTTGTTTGTGCTGAACATACCCAGCACTAAGTAGTTGACCTAACAGCTCTGATAGCTTGATAGGCAAATGGGTGTACTTGAAGCCACCCTTGCACTCAAAGTTTGGCCTTTGGGGGGCTTGCCCTGCAGCTGTCAATGATGTAGGTTGGTTGGTTCTCACATTGCCAAAACTCAATGCTTTGTTCTTGGTGGCCAGGGCCTTAGGCACCTTAGCCATTGGCTTGCTATTGGGTTTGGCTTCATCAACCATAGCTACAATGGTTGTTGTGGCCTTTTCCTTTTCTTTGTCTTTCTTCCCATGCACATTTTTGTAGGCCACATAGGCTAGGTCCCTATTGGCTTTCGCCGCATCTTATATGCTCTTTGTCTAAGCAAAAGCTTAGCTAAGAGAACATAGGGCTAAATAGTACAGCTTCGATTTGATGAAATCATTTACTGCATCCTTGAAAATGGCTAGCAGGTGAGTTTCGACTATCGGTTCATGAATCTCATTAAGGGAGGCACTCTAATGTTGTATGAATTTTTGCACTAGTTCCAATGCTCCTTGTTTAACATTCATCAACTAGTCTAGTCTAGCCTCAGGCTTCAAGTTGTACTTGAAGTGGGTTACGAATTGGCTTAGTAACTCCTCTAGAGTTTAAATGGAAGCTCTAGGAAGTGCATGATGCTAGTCAAGCACTTTGCTAGTCAAAGACATGGCAAAAACATGGCCATGCTTGCAAAAGTAAGCACTTAGAACGAAAAGTAACCAAATGGGCATTAGGATCACCCTCGCCATTGTATTTTGTGAATTGGGAAAGTTGGGCCCTAGGAGGTAGTGTTAGTGGAGGAACCACAAGGCTAATAGGATCATCCTAATAGAAGTCCATTATGTGGACTATCTCTGAGTTAGCCACTTTAAGCCGCTTGACTTCTTTTATGAGAGTTTAGATAAGTTGGAATGCTTGATCCAAACTAGGAGATGCTATAGAGGGTTGCATTGGTTATGCCATTGGTGGTGCTATCAAAGCAGCCCAAGGCACTGTTGTGGGTTGTGCCACCATATGTGACAGTTGTACCATGGGTACAAAAGTTGTGGCCTAGCACGTAGTTGAGGTTGGAGCTGTTGTTGGTGGTGGGACTGAAATGGCTAGGATAAAGAAAATGTGATTCATTTGTCATTGTAATATGGGGATGGTATGCACATATGGCAACATTAGCATCATAGATGTTGGTTGTGAAGGCTGAACAAACTATGAAGAAATGTCAAATGAAAAGCAAGCAAAAGGTCCTACGCTTTGTTGCATAGGCAGGACTTCGTGGCTAGCTACCATGGACGAATACTTGGGCTGTGGAAGTGTCACAGCTACCTCAAAGAAGGCAAACAACTATGACTAATGTAGCATGAAAATGGAGGCAAGCTATTGGATGGAGATGTAGAATGGGATACCACCATCAAAATGGGACTCAAACTCCTCCTACCAATCTTGCAAGGGTTCATCATAGTTTGATGCTACTTCCTGCTCTCTTGGCCCACTCACCCTAATAAGTTGGTCCAAGATCCACTTGAAGTTATCAATGAGCGGTATGATCATGTTAGGGATGGAAAAGAATTCCCTCCCATTTCATTGGGTGATCTCAAAACTACGCTTCGCTTCCATCTCTTGGTGGTCCAATGACAAGCCTGCCTAAAGCTTCGCGCAAAGGAAGTTCTCCCGTTCATCATCCAATGCCCTATGTTCTGACGATTGGTGTCACAATCTAAGAGACTACCATTATGGTCACACAAGGCTAGGCAGTTGCTCAACATCCCCCACTTGTTGAATGGGATGAGCCACCTCCAAGCTCAAGGTAGTGGTCAAGGTGTTAACAAGGTTCATTTTGTTATGTAGAAAAAACAAGAAAAGAAGAAACTGGTAAAAATAACATGGATGCATAGAAAATGTTTAAAAAATGGCTAAGTATGAAAATTATAGAAAATAGACAAAAAATGACTAAGTCTAGAAATGTGAAAAAATGGCTATATTTGGCATTACACTTGTTATGCTCTAAGGGACTGTTATGCTCTCAGGGTTACACTCAACAGAACACTCAGAGCTTGACGCAATGAACACAATTTGGGCTTTTTGTCCTATGAGGTTCCAGGGGAACTGATAACTAGGACCAATCTACACCAACTGAAATGTAGACAACTCCTACGCTATCCTATGATCCAGTTATGACCGCTGTAGGTCCATAAGGATGTTACGTCTATGCTAGATTGTTGCTAATGATAGGGGTGTAGAAAGTACATGGGACTACCCTTTAACATAGAAGGAATGGGAGGCCCCCCTTCTAGCGCCAAAAATTGTGACGTCCAAAAACATTGGTGGCTAAAACTCTAAGAGGTCCACGGGCGTATAGCCTAACCCTAAATCCATGCAAGGGTCATACTCAGGAAACAAAAACAAGGTGCCCTGAATGGTTTGGTTAATCAAACAGGGACTTATGTGGTGTAAAAATAACCATGTGTAAGAGGAGTTTATGGAGCATTATGCATGGGAGCCAAGACAATAAGCAAGAGCATAACATAGAGTCTTGGCTAGAAAATAGTAACGTAAATGTGCAAATGTGTATTCAAAACAAAGAAATTCAAGAGTTATACTAAAAATTGGAAACAAATGCTAAGAAAGGAAATGGAATAAAGGTTTGAGAGTAGAGAAATGCACCATCCCAAGACTAGGGAGTGTAACTTTTGCTTGAATAGGAGGTGAAAATGGCATGCAGTGTCAAACAGGCATAATGGCAGTGTAGCAATGTGGTCACAGTCTTTAGGACATTTAGAACATGGTGCTAGTAGTTGCAAGGGAGGCTAAACTTGCTGGATTGGCTATCATCACGCTCTGCAAGTGTAATGGAAGACTTCATTGCGGTACTTGCCAAGGTGTCAAGCTCAAGTGCTCAAGTGTGGGAGTAACAGAGGTGCTCAGAATGCTCAAATGCTCAATGCTCTTCTGATTTGCCAACCCCTAAAGTTCTGAACATCAGGGTATTTATAGGGCTAGGTTTAGCATGAGGTGTGGATCTGGTGCCACATGGCATGAGCGTAGACAGGGTTACACTAACATGTTATGCTCTTCATAGCAAAGTGTTACACTCTGAAGGATAGCAACAGGTACCCAGAGATTATCAAACTATGACCACAACACCTGAACTGCATGTGCTAGAGTCTGAGTGATCACAATGTACCTAAAAATAGTTTGAAAACAATGCAATTTGGAGACTATGCTCTGGGACTACGTCTTCCCCTTCTTCTTAGTAGGGTCAAGCATAGGAACAATTTCAGGGATTAATGGGGGATGCAAAAGAAATGCAAACTATTAATCTTGGTCGTCAAAGGTACGTCGGAGCTGAGATGAAGGTCGATGCCTAGTTTTGGAGGCTTTTAGGGGCTATCAAAGGCATTTTCTTGGTGTCAAGCTAACTACGCTGCACAGCATAGCAAAGCGTAGCAAGAACACTTAATAAAATTTTACAAATTTTGACTTGTCACACTAGTCACGCTAGCCATGCTACACATCATAGCACAACATAGCAAGATACTTTGATCAATTTTCATGAAATCCACAATGTTTCTTCATGGCACATTGGCCATGCTCTAGGGTGTAGCGAGATAAGGAACCTGGAAGTCAGAAAATGTGCCAAATGCATCTTCCATGTTGAGCTAGCTTGACAGATTCTTGTCCAACACTTAGGCAAAATTAGGCCTTGAAACCTATGTTAAGCTTGCTACGCTATGTAGCGTAGCAGCCTATAAGATAAAAAACTTGCCAAACTGTTTTATCCATCCTAAGCACTTTTGACATACTCTAGCCTGGTACTTGGGTGAAGTGGCAACTAGGACATGTGTCAAGCTGGGTACACTGGAGAGCGTAGCAAGCTTGACAACCTAAGAGATAGAAAATTTGCCAAACTATTTGGTCCATCCCAAGCAACCCTCAATCACTTCTAGCTTGACACTTGGGCAAACTGCCCATGGAAGTATGTGCTATGCTGGCTATGCTAGGAAGTGTAGCAAGATACTTTGAAAATGTTTTTCAAAAAATAGGACTCATTGGTGCTACGCTATCTACACTGTAGAGCATAGCACCAGACTCAGAAAAATTTTGCCCAAGTTTTTGACACTTAGACAAATTTGCCATTGAACTACAGAAGCCCAAAATTGGTGGTGTTTCAATGGTCATCTCTTTGGTTTACAAATGTGTAAATGATCCTGATTAGATATTTCTTTTTAGTTTGAATAAAAAAAGTTTGATTTTTTTAATCTAATAAAGCTTGTACAAATATTTTACTATGCCAATTTCTTCTAAATTATCTCTTAATTCTTAAAATTAATATTGATTGACCTATTTTAGAGCTAGATCTTAATACTATTGATTTTGTTTCAATTTTATATGCTAATGTTACTTTGGTTGTTGTAGAAAGAAAGCCACCTATGCATTTTCTTCTTTCAACTAGCTTTCTTTTTGGGGGCTTTGAGTGTTAGCTCTTGCTCCCTATGAATGGGTATTAGAGTGCCAATCTATTTTTCTTCTTCAATTTTAGGTTAAAATTAAGCTTGGAATACATCAAGTTTCAAGATATTTGTGTGTTTTCATTGTTCAATTACAGTATTGCACAAATGCTAGTGTAGAAATTGGCCTTTTTAATTAATTTCACAGCAAAATTTATTCGTTCATGGATATTGTTTATATTCTATTCTAGATTCTAGCCCAAGATCCAATTTACTATTGGTGTTTCTTCTTTCATAATATTTTGTTCTTTTTTAACAACTGGTTAGAGATTTCTATGACATGAATACATTGCTCTACCTTCATTTTAGACTAAGATAATCTTCTATACACATTTTGGTTGTAATTTTGTTTTCTTCCCCAACCCCATCCTAAGGTTTGTACCACTTTAACAATGTGTTCATGAAAATTTAGCAAATGGTTGAATTGTATCCATCTAAAATTTAGGACTAGATGTGGTTTCCATAGCCAAATAATGGCTAACACATTTTGTTAGAAATTGTAACTGATACCAAAATTGTAAATACTTGCGAATAATCATAGCAAAGAAAAATTGTTTGATGATATTAGAATTAGAACAAAAAAGTATACTACATGTCTACAAAACTTCCCTATTTCAAGATATTGAGAACATATATTCTAGTGAACACCAATTGTCGATTCCATGGTAGAAGTCAAAAATGCATCACCATTGTCCATCTCGTTGTTATTTCATTGGGTGTTGTCTGAAACATAGGAAAATGAAGCTTATTACACTTACTAGATTTGGGATGTCTCCATAAGTATAAGGGGAAAATGTTCAACAATGCTCTTACATTTACATAAAATTTCACAATAACAATGAATATGAACAATTGAAAAGAGGAACCTAAAAAGTAAAAACTAACCTGTTTCACATCATGTAGAAGAAATATGGGACGAAACAAGTGTAGCAGCATGATATTAAAGAGATAACCATCCATCCTTTCATATTTAATCTTAAGAATAAAATTAAATTTGATTTTTAAGTATTTATTAAATTTTTAACACTGTTTATTTTCATTTTTTTAACAAATGGCTCATCAAATAGATCTTGCTTGGGAACATGTTGATTTCCAAGATCCTATTAAAAAGGATTCACTTAAAATTATATGCAAATATTGTGGTAAAAAACTGATTCTAGGATTAATATGATGAAATATCATCTTGCAAAGATTCCAAGGCATGATATTGCTATTTGTCCAAATGTGCCTCTTCAAGTTGAAGAACAAATGAAAAACTTATCTAATGCAAAGGGAAAGCAAGAAAGAAAAACATGTTACTCTTAAGAATTTCATTGTGGAGTGTCAAATTCAAAAGGTAGGTGGACAAGAATCTCATATTGAACATGTTCTTGGTATGAGTCATGTGAGAGATAGAACTATGGATGCATTTGAACATTTGACATGTCTTAGTAATAGTGGAGCTTCTAATCATAATGCTGCTACTTCTACTTTAATATAAGAAGAAAATACTATTTGTCCTATTTCTTCTTCTATTCCTATTCATCCTACCATTGGTTTTTCTAGCTATTAGCCAACACATGGACGACTTCTTGGTGTTACTCCACCATGCACAAGGCCTAGTGCACAACAAACTATTTATGCTAGCTTTAAAGTGAATCAAGAACATGTTAAACAAACACAAAAAGTGTGGGCACAGGTATCTTAGAAAATTTTAATGTTTAAATTATTTTCATAGAAATAAGAAATTTGTTCACTAAAAATTTAGTTTTCTTTGCTCTTGATCAAAATTTTTATTTATATAGTACTACACTAATTAGGATTGTACTTATTCCTTGTAGGTGTTTTATTCTAATGGGTTGACATTGTTTATATTTACCAATCCTTTTTTCCAATGTGCATGTAAGATGATTGTATAGTGTGGACCTGGAAACTATAATTCACCTTCATATCATCGCATGAGGACATCTTTGTTACAAGAATATAAGGATGACATTGCTACAATGATGGAAGAGAAAAAGTAAGCTTAGGATAAGTCAAGTTGTAGCATCATGTGTGATGGTTGGACAAATCGAAGAAATAGGACCCTTTTGAATATCATGGTGGGATCAACAAATGGTACTATGTTTTTAAAGTCCATTAATGCATAAGTGAAGAATCATGAATATTTGTATGAGGTTTTTAAAAATGCTATAGAAGATGTGGGACCTACAAAGGTAGTCCAAGTAAAAACTGTCAAAATTTATGTATTTCTCATTTTTAGATTTATTTGTATTGGTATACATTTCTATTATTTAATTTGAATCTTTTATTTTCTTTAGGTTATTACTAATAATGCTAGTACCTTCAAATTAGCAAGAGTACTATTGATGAGTAAATATAAACACATTTATTACACACCATGTGCTACACATTACATTGATCTTTTGTTAGAAGATTTGATTACTAAATTACCATGGGTGTCTACAGGAAATATAGTCATCCATGTCCCAATTTGATTTTTAGTTCTACGCCAATCCCTTGAAAGATAGTCATCCGTGTCACAATCTGACGTTGAAGGAGTAGAGGAAGATAAGGAACTGTAAAACTCGTTATGAATTTTGTAAGTCTTCCAGTCATCCCCAAGTAAGTTCATGTTAGTTATTCAGAAGGTCCTAGGCCTTTTGGGTCTCCTCGTTCTATGGGATGTCTTATCCTCACTAGAGGTGTTAGAGTTGGATGACGAGAGTCTTTGAGTATCGTTGGGGTGTTCATAAATGTAGGGGACTCTTGCATAAGGTTGAGTACTCCAATCTTCATTGTCATCTAATTCATTGGTTCTGCAATGAACTGCCTCACCAAATGTGGCATTATTATAGTCTTGTAGGAGAGGCATGGTTGTGAAATTGTGTGTGCATTTATATGTGACATTTTATAATGATTTCTTCTTAAAAGATATACTGTTAATTCCTATACAGCAACCTTGTATGATATAACTAATCTAGATAACTAGCACCGTCCCCGGCAACGGTGCCAATGATGAGTGGCGAGGTACCCCTACACTCAACCATACAAATACGAGCATTACATGCATGATCCAGTTGAACTCCGCAGACGGACTAGTTGTGGCATCTAGACAATTAGCCTTAGGTCGCAGTTCACTGTCTTCCCACCTAGACTAGTATTAGCTTTGTCACATATGGTTTAGTCCAGAGTGAGGTGTATGATGTGTTTCTAATCTAATGTTACTCCTGAAGGCGATGGAAAGTAATATTAACTAAGCTAGGAGAGAAGGGTGAGAGAGAATCTAATCTAGCCTAAGTGCGATGAGCATCCATTCCTTGATTATCCATACACATCTTGGACTTCATGCACGACTACCACTGGGATTACCAAGCGTAGATCCTAGGTATGCTACTGGGTTACCAAGTAGTCACACTTAAATGCTCATAGTCAAGTTGTACTCATTCCGCATTTAACATGAGTTTAAGGGTGAGAGAGATTAACTAGGAAAGTAGTAAATAACAATTAATTAAATAATTAATCTAAGTGAATGTTGTAATGATGAAGTAATCTCGATCTTTATTGCCTGTCATGTGCGTGTCCAAGTACGTCACACTCAAATAAAGGATGCCGTACAATTACAATCACCACACTGTGGACATGCACTAAGAGGAAAAGGGTTGAGAGAAAGAAATGAAAATACTACAAACTAACTGACTCTAAAACTGACTAAAAAACTGCCTATCGGATCTGCCTACCTCTTATTTATAGATGAGGAGATAGGCTGCGATATCGTGGGTGCATTATCGTGGGTGCGATATCATGGCTATCAGCAAATTCATGACTCATCAAGGTTGTTAGGCCATTGGTGAAGGTTCTTCGAATTGTAGATGGAGATAAACCTTCAATGGCTTATATCTATGAGGCTATGGATAGAGCAAAGTCAGTCATTCTATCTTTTCTGAAAGGAAATAAATTAGAGCCTAGGTATTCAACAATTTCAAAGATAATTGATGAAAGGTGAGCTACTTATATCATGATACATATTTTATTTATAATTATTTTAAAATCATATTTTAATATTTTATGATTAATTATTTGCTTGTAGATGGAATAAGCTTCACAATCCTTTGCATTCTGCTGCACATATTCTTAATCCCTTATTTGGATTTGGAAACCTTCTTGATAAGAAAGAAGATTATGAATAAAAAGATGATTTGCAAAAGTTACTAGACAAAGTTATCCCTGATATTGATATGAGTGTAGCTATAATGCTCCAACTTGAGAAGTACAAAACAAAGATAGGCATCCAATTCAGTAGAGAAGTTGCAAACAAGGCAAAAAATTCATTTACACCAAGTAATTAAAAATTTTATGTTAAATTAGGAATTTTGATATGGCACTAGCACAATACTAATTTAATTTTTTATATTTTCCTTCTGCATAGTACAATGGGGGAATAACTTTGCAATAGATACATTAGAACTGCAAAATATTGCTAAGCGCATTGTTTCTTAACCATGCAATGCATCAAGTAAGTTGTATTTTAATTTTATTTTCAATTTGGTTATTTTTAAATTTTAGAAAAAATTTTATAAGTTCTTATGTTTTTATGTTTTTCAACATGTGAGCAAAATTGGAGTGTATTTGAACATATACACTCTAAAAAGCATGGCAAGTTAACATCTCAATGGCTAAATGATTTAGTCTATGTACATTACAACTTGAAAGCTTATTTGAAAGAGCTAGGAATGGTTAATCAGAATGACTTGGATATAGATGATATTCATCCCTCTTTGCCTACCGTAGAATGGGTTGGTGATGAGCTTGTTAATGATGATGATGAAGTTGAAGTTGATCCTTCAAATGATCTAGATGACTTCTTTGATAACATGCCTCTTTATATAATGTTTACTCGATGTCATGCCTGAGTAGATGCAGTACCTGTGGTGAGACCAATGTCATCTTAGTAATTCATCATGGAAATGAATTTCAAGATTTGAATGAGGTAGATGCATCTACTTCACTTGTGTAAGAGAAAGTTAGATATCCTTTTGATATTTATTTAAAATCACATGATAAGCAAGGATTAGAAAATCCTAATGATAGTGTTTATCAAAGTAAAACAAAAAACAAAAAAAAAAAAAGGCTAGAACAAGTGCTAGTTTTAGCAATCCTAGAATACAATGTTGTATGGATTGCATATTTTTAGTTCTCTATTTTTGTGTTCTTTCTTTTTTTTTCACAAAAAGTAACAATATTTTAGAACTAAAAACATGTATAAGAAGATATGAGATTATGTTTTATACATTGCCATATACTGGTTTTAAATAGTTCAAGTTGGTTTTAGATCTTTTCTTAACTTGTGATTTAGTTTGATAGTTTTTGCACAATAATTAAACATCCATCCTTAATGGATCTCATTCTATTGTAGTGCAATTAACTACTAATTTATTGAATTTTTTCAATAAAGTATTTAATATGCATTTCCTTAGTCAAATTTACCTATTTAGAGTTTTTGCAGAGTTTGTGTGTATGTGCCACTATAAGGTTTTGTTGGTCATGACACATGTTCATGAGTTAAGTGTGAACCCACAACAATTGCTTCATTGGGATTTTGATTATTGCAAGTTCACAATAACTTTTTGTGGTTGCAATCTTGTTATGAGTTGTAATGAATCCTTAAAATAAAAAAATATTAATTTGCAAGAGTAGTGATGGGACGCGATATTGCATGGGCCACAATATCGCATCCCCTGCGATATCGCATATGCGATATCGCGGTGTGTAGCCAAGTCTATAAATAAGAGGTGGCTCTCTCATTCTAGGCCTAGACCATAGCAAAACTCTGATAGTTTTACCTCTCTAGAGATAGAATAATTTCCATGTGCCCGCAATAGGAACTCCAAAGTGAACAGATCTTTATTCGAGCAAATATTGTACCTGAACACAAGTTTGTGTATGAAAATAAAGACAAACTTCTTGGATAAACCTTGCAATACATGGATTAGGCTAATTAGGTTTTTATTTATTATTATTTATTATTCGTCATTTAAATGCTTTATTAGTTAATTAAACCTCTCAACCCTTCTCCCGTAGTTAAGTGCATTCAGTACGACCGCTTCGAGCACGTGCGTTACGCTTGGTGATCCCAGTAACAACTAGCGTTTGGTAACCAAGGTTGCATTGGTTCAGGGTGTGAACGGTAAGTGGGAATGGATGCTGATGCTAGGTTAGTTAAGGCTTAGTTAGTTAGTTAAAGTTAGTCAGTTAGTCTCTTCACCCTTCAACTCATTAGCATAGGAGATAAAACATTAAAACTATAAAAATCACATACCTCAGACTTACTTAACCATACAACCGTGACAACTACAAGTAAGTCTAGGAAGACAACTAATGATTAACCTTAAGTGTTCCATAAGGTATGTAGGCACTTAGTCTACGGAGTTCGACCAAATCGCGCGTGTAACGCTTGTATTCATATGGTTGAGTGTAGGGGTACCTCGCCACTCATCAAGTAGTGTGAGAGTGAGCATAAGTTGGACATTAGGGAGAGTTTGAGAACTTGTTTATGTCACAAAATTTTCAGGTCTTCTATGATGTTGTACAACCACATCTTATAATAGCAATAGCTTCCTCAAACTCATGACAAACCCAGTACATATAGTATCATAAAGTTTTAATATATGATATTCACTAGTTTATATTAGATGATTTACAAGACTGAAATTTTTCAAAGAAATTGAGCAAATGCTCTTGCGAGATGAAATGAGCAGCGCCTTCAATAATAACTATTTTAAGGTATGGAACAAAAGTATTCAAACCACCTTCTAGTATGTATTATGTAACTCTTCTCTCCTAGTGTATTGTATAACACGTCTTGGTCTTCGATTATGAATTTGGTATGGACTCTCAGTTTTGCTCCGGTCCATGATTCTATTAGCTCCTAGTTCCTTAATAAAAATATAATTACAACACCAAAGAAAAAAAAAGAGTTAAACCTAAATAATACAGAATCCTATGTTTTGCTTTTAATAAGTTTGGACTCTTAAACATGGATGTATTCAACTATTCCTAAACTCCAACAAAAAAACCTACCAGAGTTGGACAAAAATGCATTCAAAACTAAGAACCAATAACAATATAATTCAAAACTAGTATTCCTAAGAATTTATTGCACTAGGTATGATTTTTCAAAATTTTAAAACCTAAGTAGCTTTATTAAGTTTTTGTTCTAGTTGATTAGTCTTAGTCATTGCTATGAATTGTATCTATGAGTTTTCCTATTGTAAAATTGTATTAAGACAACAGTCATGTTCACTCCCATGCTTCTTAAATAAATACCAATTAGGAGTTTGAATTTTAGTGCATTGATAATCAATAAAATGTCATTCTTATCATTTTAGTAGCCTATACCATTACTCTTAGATTTTCCAAATTGAAATGATATGTTAAGCCTTAGTCTTGGTTTTTTTTTTTTTTGACTAGTTTTTTCACTTCTTACAACAATGTTAATTGAAGTTTGGAAGTAGACTCCATCTTTTAGTGTTGCTTGCCATTCCAATTCATGCCTTTCAATTATGATTTGTACTACATGTACATGGAATGCAATCAAATCCTTTTATTAACATTATGTAGTTAAAGCAAACTTATTAAAATTATGTAGTAAAAGCAAAGGAAGACTTAGTGGACTTTTGTTTAACCCAACTTGTATTTTAATCAACTTATATACTTTGAGTTTTCAGTTACATGAATCTGATTTTTTGTATACGTAACTATATTTATAATTATTTTAAATTTTTTGATTGACTATTTAACCTATTATTTAAGGATAGCTACTCCGAGAGATGCCGACTACGACCCGACAACTTAAACACTGTTGATAACTCAGAGAGTAACGGAAGGATCCTTTTGAGTAGGCTTCGTCCGATAGCCCACAAAGCACTCATCACTAAGCGATTTCTGCCGGTGGCTCTATCCAGCAAATCATGCATAAACCCATCATAAGCACTTGAAATCCTCTTCATGCACATCTTAATAGACAGATCCGACAAGCTTAACGTCGAAACAAAATCCCCAATCACAGGCATGGCAACGCAGTCGGAGATCTTAGAAACGATCACCATGAGAAGCTTGTTAATGTCTCAAAATGTGTCCCTAGCAAAAGCACGCCAGATAACAATGAATGACATCTATCGGAACACTGTACTAAGATCCACAGCCATGGCTCTGCAGGCGCTACAATGCTCTCTCGGATCGCTCTGTAGGATTCTACCTCAAGGAGGTTTCAAAATTTCTAGATGAGAAATCCTTTGAAATAGGCATGCTAGCGCGGAGGAGAACCAGGACCTATTGTGGCAGAGTTACGTTGAGAAATTGCAGTCACTGTGCCGGCCACTAAGACTAACAGCAATAATGGCGCAAAACCTTCACCTGCAAATTTTGTCGCCTATTATGGAGTTTCGTTGCTGGGAGTCTGGGACTAAACCTTCTTCACTACCGCTTGGAAAACTTTACCATGTATAACGTCACGCAGGTTGAAGTGTACGCCTGCGTACTCTTGGACTCTTCCGACTACACCCCACCGCAAGCGTTGACACTATGATGACTTGCTATTCTATTCCTGCATTCTGCCAGTTTTCAGAATTCTTAAATTCCAACCCTAAATTGCGATGCAAACGTGAAGCACTTCTTCGTGGCTTTTCAGCTATTGTTATCAATTTTTTTTTCTGCAACTGAAATTGAATGCCAAGGGTGGTTGGGCTGCCAAAAACAAATTATAAACATAGACTTCGATTGTAAGTATATTTTTTTAAATGCCTTGTAAGTATGTTATCGCCAACTTTCTGTTTTTATATCTAGAACTTGTATATAGATGGCTTTATCTGAGTGTATTCTGCAATATGATACTCGTTGAGATTTTACTAAGATATGCTTGCTGGTTGTTGCCATTGGGATTTTGCTAAGATTCACCATGCATGTCGCCATTTTCGGTCCTGCATATGCAACTCGTGCTCAAGAGCAGTCAACCAGAACTTGCTGTTTTGAAGAAGGTTACTGTAATTATGCTGTTCGAGATAGGCATGAATCTCATGCAAATCCAGAACGTTACCATTTTCCCTCAGCCTTATTCGTATCACTCTTAAACTAAACTACAGTTGACTAGAAGCTAGCTGGCAAGTTATGTAAAATGCCATATTTGAGGCTCAGCACGATTGGGAGTCCTGGGGTTAAAAGAGAAAATGGAAAAAATATTAATCATATATTGTCAAAATCTTCTTATAACCCTATGTCCAAGCAATCCAAGCTTTTGTATTAAATTAAGTAATTTGATAATTACATATTACCACAGTATAGATCGAGTTCTATGTAAGCTAGGAAAGCATCCACAAAGTATGTGATGTCAAAAGGTTCAAGGGTATAGCATTCGTAATATTACAATGAATACTAAGCATGGATGCCAATACACTAGCTAAAAAAGTAAAGAAGAAAATACTCTGGATCTATATCAAATTTCAACTTATTAACCACGGCCTAGCTTCTTGAATTCAGAAAGAAAGTTGTTAATATGTTAGGGTTAAAAGGCATGTATAAATTTTGGTATTATATGAACTAGATCAAGCTATGAGGGTTTTAGATTTGATGTGTGAAACTCCATAATAAAGTTTATATAATTTAACATTCATATCCATCTCTCTGCTTCACACATTTCAAAACACCTAAGGTATTTTAGAGCTTATATCTTTGAAGAAGTTTTTGTCTGCAATGATATTGTAAGTGGCTTTCAAATCCTAGCGAATCTATCATGCCCATAGCAATTCCAATACCATAAGTTTAAGCTAGGTAATAAAACTTATGTGGAAAATAGAAGAAAGCAGTTTTATTGAAAAGTGGTATTGCTTATATTTAAGCAATTTTTTAAAAACACTGAACTTGTAAAGTACAATTATCCCACACCTGTTACTAGCAACCCTTTTAGTTGCAATGGCTTCACCTTCCTTTCCCCTTCTTTTGCAAATTGTGGCTCTTAGGAAGCACCCAACTATGCTCATTTTAGAGAGCAAGAAATGTAACACAATTTAGTTTCAATTCCATGTATTTATTAGGTAAACTTTATTGATTGGTGATGAGAGAATAAGTTCATGAATAATTTAAAAAATCTAGCCATTATTTCTCTCTTAACATGTTGTTTACATAGGTTAGGCAAATTTATGGATGTTGAATCTCTAGAGATGATGAGTCCATGGATCCATGAATAGGAGGATGGGTTCCCATAAATATGGGGGTGGGCTATTGGAACCTGAAATAAGTAAAACATAGGTACACCCCAAGATATATAGTTTAATTAGAAATTTATATAACTCAGTATTGCCTAGTGGAATCGAACCCATGATCTAGAGCTTTCAAATAAGGTGTCTTACCACTAGGCTAACACCTTATTATTTGGATATATGAATATGAGCAAATTACATCTAGGATTATCACCTAAATACTTAATGCTCATCTTAACAAGTAGGATCTAGAAAGGTCAGTAGATGAGCAAAAGTCTAACCTCTTTGAGTGGTTGTACCCAGGCTTGAACCCACGTCTTCTAACATGAGAAACAAGCACCTTACCATCACCAAGTAGATTACACCTCTCATTGTCAAATCCAAAATACAATAGAAATGTAAGGTCCAATACAAATATGAGGATTCCTCTAGGTAAAAGTCCATGGAATCAAACAAAGCTAAATGGATCATTATCAAAAGGCTTAATGCTTGTCTCACCATGTAAGGTTCTAAAGTGGCAATGGATGAGTGAAAGCCTAACCTCTTTTGGGTAGTTGTGCCCAAGCTCGAACTCAAGTCTTATAACTTGAAAAATAAGCACCTTATCATCACTCCAAGTGATGCACCCCAAATCAAACAAAACCAAATAATTTGATAAATATGATAGGTGGTATTTGCAAAAGCATCATTGATGAGCAATAAGCATCCCCTACGCCCAACCATACTAATCACAAGCTTTCGCGCATGATTTGGTCAAATTCAGTGGATGGAACTAGTTGTGGCATCTAGATTGTTAAGCATTGATTGCAAGACGTTGTCTTCCCACTTAGACTAGTGGTAGCTTTGTCATGTATGGTTTGTTCCAAAGTAAGGAATATGATAGTTGATGTTGTTGCAACCTTATGCTAATCTTAATAATAATAGAGAAATTAATTATTTAACCTAATTAACAACAAAAAGATAGATTCTAAACTAGCCTAAGGGTGATGAGTGTCCATTCCTAGCTTGTCGTACATGTCCTACACCCACGTATCCAATACTAAAATTACCAAGCATTATGCTACTGGGTGAACCAAGCAATAATGCTATTGGGATTACTGAGTAAATACGTGTTTATGCTCGAAACTAGTCACGCTCATTTTGTTGATTGATTAACATGCATGGAAATGTAAATATTAACTAAGTACATGGAAAGTAAATTGCATAAAAAGTAAATCTATTCTAAGTCAACGTGCTACAATGAATTTGAATTAATCTCAATCTTATTATCATTCATGGAACATGTCTAGGTACAATGCTACTTGAATAAGTCACCATACAACTGACTCAAATCCACACTGCAGGCACTCACTGACTGCTTCCTAAAATCATAAAATAAAACTAATAGAGTCTAGCTACTAAACTAAGCAAAAGGTGCCTCATATGCAGTGAAAACTCACATATTTATAGGCAAGGAAAGACATTGCATTGATGCATGCTTGTCAACACAACCAATTGATGATTCATCATACCTACATGATTGACTAAAAACTCATCCCCAAGTTAACAAAATAGGATTGAGCTTCCTTTACAAAAATTGGGAATGTATGGGATTATTAACTAACTCTAACTACTAACTGACTTTAGATGTCACATTACAAAATTTTATTCAAGTAGATGTATTACAAAATGATAAAAAGATTGGACAGATATTAAAGTTTACAAAATTACAAAAGTCTTCAAAAATCCACTGAAGATGAATCTTCTTATTGTCATTAGCAATGGCAAACTTCCAACCTTGATTATTATGTTAATGCTTCTCTTTTTATGCTAAACATTCTTAAAGGATGAACTAAAATTTCTTCTCATTGTTCCATGGATCTAGAAAACATATGATGTTTGAGTCATAATCCTTGTATGTGCTATTATTTGTCCATGGGCATATATCCTCTTTCCTTCTCTTGGCCTCATTCCCTTGTCTTGCAACAAACATTCTACCTTAGGCATTTCTTTTAGCATCACCTACAATCACCAAGGATCAACGTTAGTTTTGATAAATTTTCCTTAATAATTAACCCTTGTTAGATCCCTTAGTTAACTTATCTTAGAAAATGTTAGCATTTAAGCATAAGGTGATGACAAAGTACTATTTCCAAGGCTATGAGGTACCTCAAATCATCAAGTTGTCTACATTATTTTGATTATTATTACTATTAGTTGCCATAATGTTCAAAAATAGGATGTTAGAAAAATTTCAAAAAGTTCATTCATAGCCCCCATGATTAATGAGCACAACTCCAGAAGTGCGTGCAATTCTAACAATTAAAACCAAAGGTTAAGTTTAGAAGATGGCCAAGAAATTTTGAATTTCAAGGATATTTGAATTGAAAAGTTGTAAAAATGAATTGAACTTGATGAAAAGTAGTCCCAAAGTCATGCATAAATTTTGAGAAGCCATCAATGATGTTTTGGAAGACATGAAGTTTGGTTCAAAGCATGATCAACAAAAGTTATGCAAGTGGGTCCTCCCTAGTGAAAGTACCTGCCATAATTTCCTTGCATAACCACTTCTATAAATGTCCATGGACACCTTAGAAGTTAAATGTAGATCATGCCTTTGTTCCAAACAACACAAAATTGCCTTGGTTGGGATTGTGCACTATATTATACAAAACCAAAAGGCTCATAATTGCATGCAACAATGAGGTGAAGAATGGGATGAGAAGGAATTGCAGAGATTGGGATGTAAGGTATTTTACCATGTCTGCTATAGGTTCTTGTGTCAATTGTGATTAAAATGACTATCATACCTATCCGTCCAAGTTTCAAACCAAGTCCATACCATTAACAGTGGCCTCACATTAATGTATTCCTTCTTGTCTACCATCATGCATCCACAATAACCACAAAAAATGATCATCACTCCAAAAAGAGAAAAAAAGAGAAGAAAGAAGGAAGGACCTTAGTTAAAGGGTGCCTTCAAGCATGGCTAACATGTTTTTTTGTCCCCATAACTAGTGCTTGTAGCCCATTATTATGTCTAAGGGGTGTGATTTAAATTCCCATTGTTTTTTTTTTCAATGGGAACCACACCATGCACAGACACAACTTCCTATTTATTGGTCAATGATAGATGTGATGATACATTCTTAGAGGAGTCATAAACCACATGAGGGAAGTCAAGAAGAAAACCCCAATAAATCCCCTTAAGGTCACACCCTTTACTATTCCCCCTTAGTCTTTCCCTCTTCCTTCAAGGCACAATGATTATTAATTGATTTTAGTTTCATGTAAGAAGAACCATATTTTTTTCATGACAAAGACTTTTTATTCAAAGAACTAGAGGGATGGATGAGGTGGTCTCACTACTTTACATAATTATTTACCTGATCAGCTTGATAGCATAGGACAAAACCCAATACATAGTGTTGACTTCTGCATCACGATTGGCAACATTATCAACAAAAACATCAAAGACATTCATAAAATATAAAGAAAATGACTCATGAAAAGAGAAAATTATAAAGAAAAGAAAAATAATGAGAAATGGAAAACATATTAAGAATCAAAAAAATCTTGAAAGAAATAGGAAAATGATAAAAGATTGTAAAACAACAAAGTGAAAAACACATATTAGTCCTTGATTTAGGATGTGGCATTACCCCCATGACTAAGATTAAAGGTGGGACAAGAGCTAATAAGTGGGTTGAATGTTTCCATGTATTTTTGGAATGGTTTCATATTTTCATTTTTAGGCCACTAGGTGTCTTTTGGTTTAGTGGCTTCTGTGTAGACTTGGTGTTGCTCACACACTTGTTCCTTAACTTTTTTGTGGGTTGGGATAGGGATTGTGTTAATACTTTGAACTTCTTACCCACAGCTACACCATTTATCATTATTAGTAATGCATGAAGTTTTCTATCTCTACATAATGATAGGTTCATCATTTACATCTTATGTTGGAGCAGTGATCATTATTGGCTTTTGTGTATGATTAGGAGACATTACTTTTGTAAGGAAGGGTACTGCACTAGATTGGCTTTGTGCTAGTTTTGATGAGTTAGTAGGTCTATGAGTTTTGTGCCCATGTGAGAAAATTGTACTAAAGAAAGGATGTTTCTGAGACTTTGGTTGAGATCTAATAACATTACCATTTACGTATATGTTCATAGCACAAGTGGCATTTTTCCATTGATGTTGTGGTGCTAATCCTTTGTGTGTTGTTGGTGGTGACATATGTTGGAGGAAAGTATGAGAATGTTGAAGATGTGATGGAGGATAAGAGGTTCAAGATGGTGATCCCATAGGAGATGTTGCAAGTTGATGATATTTGAGAGAGTGGTAGTAGTGATTTGAGGTAGAGGAAGTAGAACCATTTGGAAAGACAAGTTGTTGAACATAATATGGGTTTGGATGGCAATAAGGGCATTGCTAATTTAATGATGGCATCCCCCAAAACTATGCATTTTCCCACTATGGTTGATAGTAGTATTGAGGCTGATAAGAACTCCCACTAGAATAGTCTGGTTGGTTGTAGAACTCTCTATAATTACCTTGTGAGCAAGGTAACTTCCTAAGCATTTACTTTTGTATGAACTTGGGATTCAAAGAAAAAGCCCCAAACTCTTGTAGATGTAATATAATTGGGCAATAGCCCTTTAGATGGTCATATTAATGGATGTCACACCCATAATCCTCTTCTATGGTTGAGTCTATAGCCTCTTCTACTACAACTATTTTTCCTTTTTGCCAATAAGTGTTCCTACCTGTTTCTTTGGTCTTTTTTCTCTTCTTATTTTGGTCACTTGATCCTTTTTGCATTACCCTCTCCTCTATGGTTCTCATGTAGGTTGTAACTTTATCATTCATCAACTCCCACATCTTATCTATTCTTGCTTCAAGCTTAATAATAGACTTTTGTATTCGCAAGGTTTGTTGTGAAATCATCTCATCAAGAGCTACATCTTTTTCCTCATCATAAATATGGACCCCCTCCTTTTGAAGAGTTGGATCCCAATTATATTTCTCTACACCCTATCATTTACATAGTTCTCCTTCTTCTTTTTCCACCTGCTCAACTATCCTTTGTATTTGATGGGCTTTCAATTCAGATAATCAACCTTGGGCATAAATCCCAAGGGTCTCCCTTGTTTAATTACAAAGCCCATCTATGATGTGGAAAAGTTGCTCTTTTTGAGAAGAATCATGGCCTGGACATCTATGTAGTAGATAATAGTATCTATCCACGACCACATCCAAGGGTTCATGATTTTCTTGCATCCTTCTTTGGATTTGTTTTCTTAAGTTGGACACTCTTCCATAGGTTTGGTATTTTTTGTTGAAACGTTCCAACATTATGGACCACTGGTGGATTGAATCTAATTCCAATGATCTATACCAACATTCGACTTCATCTATGAGTGTCCTAAGAAAGAGCTTAAGCTTTTGCCACTTACTCTTGATATTTTGCAAGGCATAAGCATCATGGAAGGCTAGTAAGTGATGTTGTGGATTAGAATTATAGCCTCCCTTAAATTTAGGAATGTTTTTCATATCAAGCCATTTAATGCAAATTTCCCTTCGATGCCTTTGAGTCATTTAAAGTACCTCCCTAACATGTGTCATGCCCCTAGTAGCCAACAAGGGTTCATTTGCATCTGATATGTCATGATGATAATCTCTATTTTTATTTGTCTGATTATGATGATATTTTTTATGCTCATTTTGATGTCTTTCATTAAGGCTAACCTCTTCAAGGTCATTAAGAATGCTGTACAGTCCACGATCTCAATTGATCATGCACAGGGTGAGGTTTCTATACAAACAGGAGGAGGGGAATCACATTGGTCACAATAGATCTCTAGAAATGCTACATCTTTTCAAGTGCACTTAGAAACTGGTGAAGGCACCACCGTAGTGGTCATGCAACACTAGGATGCAGTTGAAGTAGTAGAAGTGGTCACAGACCACATCAAGGAATCATTTAATGTCCCTATTGTGCCACTGGTAGATCTCACAGGAGCACATGATGCTCAAGTCTTAGCCGGTCCCTTAGTGACTCCTACAGAACATGAGGATGCTTTGGATCGATTGCTGCAAATAGGATAAGTAATGATGTCCTTGTTTACATTCCTCAAGATGTCACAGTAGCACAATCGGACCTCATTTCCACAAAAGGAAAGTTGTTCATGGCTAAGGTTAGGGCCAAACATGCAAAAAATGAGTTGAGAAGACTCCAATAGAAGTTTGTCTCCCTACAAGCTACACAATGGGATCCATCCCAACTTATTCTAACCGACCAACTGGAGTTATTTCAAATGAAGCAACTAAATAAATTGTTAAAGGAGAAAAAAAGGGTGGCAACAGAGAAAGAGAAGGTTAATTGGGATGCTTCAAAAGCATAGGTCCAAACGTATGCACATGCAAAAGCACTCAAGGCCTTACAAGAAGAAAATAAGCTTCTTATTGCCAAGAATCTTTGGTTGACTACCATTGAAAAACAAAAGAATGTTCTCGAAGAAAATTTTTAAAAAATGCAAGAACAACTAATAAGGATCAACCAGGACATGAATCGCTTAGCCAGAGAGAATAGGACCCTCTCAATGGAAGAGGTATGCATCATCCATCAGAAGATGGCCATTGAAATAAGCGTGTGGCAGAATAAAGCTAAGCGACATGAAAAGTTGAAAGAACATTTTTGGGAGTAGGTGGGGATGTATAAGCAGATCATTGAAAAAGAGATCCATATGGCTAAGACCCATATCAATGCTTTCAGTGCTCAAAACACTAATTGGTGAGCCGTACTGGACACCTATGCCTTCGTTCACCAAGCACAACTAAAGAGCTGGGACGTGCAGATCCAGGATCTCACTGAATACATGGAGTTGGCAAACCTGTAGTATGCCAACTTAGCCATGTTAATAGTAGGACACTTGAGGATAGAGTTGGAAAAGTAGGTAGCTACCACCTACGCCAAATATGAAGTAGAATTTGCTAAGCACAAAAAGACACTACAAAAATTGGAGGTAACAAATTCTGAATTAGAGATTATCAAAGCCAGCTACCAAGGTCAGAAAGATGTTGCAGCAGATTTGGCTGGACAGCTCATGGATTATCAAGAATGTAGAGACAAAGAAAAATCCTATGAAGAGGGACGATGATTGTTTACAACTTGGTATGTTAAGGCCAATCAGATGTTTTCACAACTACTGTGTCCATGGAAGGTGCTGACTTCATTAAATATTGGAACATTACCATGGATGGCACATGATCCTTGAACCAAAGAAGAAAAGCTTCAAGCACTCCTTCAAATATATCCATTTCCAAAGCCCAGAGCACAAGATAAAGGAAAGAGGCCCATGGAGGAGCCACCACCACTAGGAACCACATGAGTTCCAATACTTTTATCTTTCATATTCTATGTTGGTGTCCTAATTTTTTTTATTTAATTCCACATTGCAGCATGAAATAATTCATAGTTAGTCCATAATCCCATACCTATCCATTGTGTAATCAAATAAACTCATTTTCATTTTTTTTGACTCAAGGATGAGTTGTTATTTAGTCGTAAGGGTATGATGAATTACAATTTGCCAAGCCTTGATATCATATACACAATATTAGGTACACGATATTGCAGCCTGGGTAACGATATCGTATACATGATATCATGATTCCTATGTTAGCCTATAAATATAGCACTCAGGCACACAAGAAGGGTCTTTTTGTCAGTTTTCAGTTTCTTTCCCAAGTGCATGCCCGTAGTGTGATGCTTGTAATGGTATGGAACCTTTGTTCAAGTGTGACATACTTGGACATGCACACAATCAGCAATAAAGATCAAGATTACTCCATCATTGCAGCATTCACTTAGTTTTAAATTGTTTAATTGTTAATTATTATTTATTATTTTCTTAGTTAATATTTCTTTATCATCATTTACTATTCCTATTCCTAATGTGGAATGGGTATGTCTTAATCACAAACATTTAAGTGTAACTACTTGGTAACCTAATAGCGTATCTAGTAGTGCTCAAGTAATGTGTGCTTGGTAACCCTAGAAGTAGTACACAAGGTCCAAGATGCATATAGATGATTAAGGATGGATGTTCATCGTACTTAGGCTAGCTTAGATTTTTTTTCCATTGTCTATTAGTTCACTCAAGTTATTTCTCATTATCTTTAGGAGTAGCGTGGTAATTAGAAATCACATCGTACACCTCACTCTAGACTAAACCATACATGACAAAGCAAATACTAGTCCAGGTGGGAAGACAGCAAACTATGATCAACATGTAACTATCTAGGTGCCACAACTAGTCCGTCTACGGAGTTCGACCAAATCATGAATACACACTCATATTTGTATGGTTGAGCGTAGGGGGCACCTTACCGCTCATCAACTAACAACACCCTATCACCCTTAAGTCAATGGTCAAGCTAAGGCTACAAATAGGAAAATCACAAAGATCCTAATGAGAACTATTAGCAAATATAGGAAAGACTGGAGAACAAAACTTAACAATGCCCTCTGGGCCTACCGCTCAACATGAAAACTTCCTATAAACTATTCTCCCTATGAGATGGTGTACAGAAAATTACCAACACTTCCTATTCAATCCGAGCTCCATATACTTTTAATAGCCTATGACCTTGACCTTTACTTTTAATAGCCTGTGACCTTGACCTTTACTTGCTAAACAAAAATTGATTAATGGCCCTATCATCCAACAAGTTATACAAGGCATTCAATAAAAAATTCCATGACCTTAGAATTAGAAAAGTCAAATTTCAATTGGGAGATAAGATCCTCTACTAGAACCCCACACACGTACCTCAACGAACTAAGTTCTAGACGCTGTGAGAAAGACCTTATGTATTCTGAAGTCATGTTGATCTATAGACCTAAGAGTTGAGACCAGAAGCAACTGGTCAACATACAACAAGTCAAACCTTTTTACAAGCCTAAGCAAGCTGATGTAACAAATGCCTCATTGGATGAACAACCACGCTTAATCTTTTAGATCTCCTCCTTTCAACTTAGTCTTGGGAGAGATGGCCATCCATGCTAACTATATAAGCAACTCCTTAGTTTTTCATCTTTTTATTTTACACTTTGTTACTTTTACAACTTTTTGTTTTGCACATTCTTTATCTTACACCTTTTTGTTTTTTTTTTCTTACATTATTAATTTTCAAAAAAAAATTTACAACATCGTTAGTACATTTTTTTTTCTTAAATAGTTTACAACTTCTTGTGTATTTTCCTTTATTTGGTTGTGATTTTCTTATTATGTTTTAATAATAGCATGCCTTATTGCCAACTAGGTACAGTGTGGTTTAATTGATGTGGGCATGTGCTATCTAGTTATTTGATTGTTAGTGTCTAGATTCTAGCTTTAAATTTTGTTGCAGATAACTAGGACATGGTTTCTTTTTCATGAAATAGGCAATGAGTCCACAACATCCACCCATCCACAAACTCTATGGTTTTCTTTGTTCTAGAAATGTGTGGTTCCTTTTCATTAATAAAACTTTAACAAATTTATGATATTGATAGTTTCTGGATTTGGAAAGGAATCAAAGGTTTAAACATGATGTGACTTCAATGGGACTTGGTACTCTTTGTGCCTTTCTACTTACTTGGGTGCATGTGTATTTTCATGAATTTCTTACCTTTCCGTATCAACCAATAACAAGAAGTTGAATAAGTCTTTGCATGGTGTGGTTCCCATATAAAAAAATAAAGAAATAAAAAAATGATGGGAATTCAAAGCACACCCCTTAGACAAAATAAATGGGTTACAAGCACTAGTTATGGGATTAGAAAGACATGTTACCCATGCTTGAAGTTCCTCTCTAACTAAGGCCCTTTCTCACTTCCTACTTCTCTTTTCTTCTTTAATAAGGAATGGTGGTTGTTTTGTGGGAGCACTCTTGTATCTCAAGGGGATGGACTAGTTTTAGAATGGTAATGCAAAGTTAGTGAACATGGTTGGTTTTGTTCTAGACTAAGGATGGATTTTGTCAAGTCATTTAATCACAAACCTCACAAGGAACTTCATGTGACCTTAATCGGGAACTCCATTCCTCTCTCTGTCTCTCTCTCTCTCTCTCTCTCTCTCTCTCTCTCTCTCTCTCTCTCTCTCTCTCTCATCCATCTTTGCTTTCAATGTCTTGCCTCACTACCTATTTCATGTTCTTATTCAATGTTTTGATTTGATGTGTTGAAATTTTTAGGTAGTTTCTTTTGGGTTTTTTATACTTAACTTTCCTTAACCATTAATCACAAATGGAGCTCATGAACTCCTCGATTTGAAGTTATGCAAGGGAAATAAAGGGCCTGTGCCTACTTTGGGAAGGATACACTTGTATACCTAATGATTGGATTAGTTAAGTCCTTTATCCTTACACATTCTCACAATCAAATCCTTTTGCATGCTCCATCAATGACATCCAGTTGTGCACAACTTCATAAAATTTCTTAATGAAATACTCTTTTTATTGTTGTAAATTCTTAAACCCTCTTCAAGCATTTCATCAATTTTGAATTTTTAGAATTTAATCAATCGCTTATCCATTTCACCATATTCTTCAATTTTCTCACTAACATTATTAAAGGAATCAATCTACCATAATCACAACCTAGCCAAGTGTAACCATTGATGAGACAAGCTACTTAAAAACTATATGTTACACATTGCACACTAATCCACGATTTTGTTGTGATTGTAGTAGGAAGTGTGGACTAGAAGTGGGATTGTCTTCAACAAGGAAGACGCAGCAGCACCATGCAATGAGGACCATTCATGATCATTGCATCTTCTTTCTCATTCTTTAGCTAGCAAAGGAGTTAGATGTCAGTTTTGCCAAGGTGTTCAATTTTGTTATCATGAACACCCAATTTTATAAAAGATTGTAAATCTATACACTTGGGAACTTAAAGTCTATATATTCCATCTAAGTCAATTTGCATGTCAATTAATAATCCCATACCTTCCCAATATTTCATAAGGAACTTGTTCCTCCTCTTATTCACTCAAGGTTGAGTTTTCATTCAGTTATGGGGGTATGATGAGTTGTATTTTGTAGGGAAGCCACAATGTCATGTATTTGATATCGAAGCCATGATGTCAAGTATCCGATATCAGGTCCCAAGATGTGATGTCGATTATCCGATATCATGGGATATGTGCTGGCCTATAAATATAGTGCTTGGGCACACAATTTCAATATAGTTTTTTTCATAGGATAGCAGAGCCCTTGCAGTTTCTTTTCTCCAAAGTTAGAGTTAGAATATTTTCCAAAGTGCCCATAGCATGAGTCATTGAGTGTACAGCTCTTTATTCGAGCACTATTGTACCTCAGCACGATAGTGTGTGCAACAATAAAGATAAGCTTTCTGATCAAAACTGGCAACACCTTATCTAACTTAAATATTTTATTCATGCATTTAATGTTTTATGTAATTTTCTTTAATGCTCCCAAGTAATTAAGCTAAAAGTAAGCTAGTTCGATTAAATAGAGATTAATCAAGCACATAAGTATGACCACTTCAAGCATGCACATGATGCTTGTTAATCCCAACAACACTTAACATTTGGTAACCCAGAAACATTATACGTGTTCAAGATGTGCACGGAAAGTGGGACTAGATACTTATGTTAGGATAGTGAGTTGTTAATTAGCAATTAGATTAATTAAAGTGGTTCATAAACTAAGTTTCAACATGTTGTTAATTGTAGACAAATAAAATATAAAATAATAAAAATAATGTGCCTTGATTACACTTAACAATACAATTAAGCTCCACAAGTGTAGTTGAGAAGACAACGATTGTCACAATTAGATTTTTCATCCTAGAATTAGTGTACTTAGGAACTTAAGATTTGTAGAATTCGACTAGATTGCATGTGAACGCATATGATTCATATGGTTGGGCATATGGGTACCTCACCACTCATCACCTATTGATCACAGAGCTTTCAACATAGTCATGGAGGGGTACATAGCATGATATCACTAAAATTTAAACCAAAAAATTCTAACGCCCAGAAGTTATTTTAAAGGGTAAGTATAAGGGAATAATGTGAATTCTATAATTTGGTAATCAAATAAAAGCTAGAAATACTTAAAAAATCCTCTTAACATATCATACCAACTATTTTATGCCATAAATAAGGATAAAACTAATAACTATGAAGGGTTATAAGAGAAATAATACCTAAGGGGGGTTCCTTTTTAAAAACTTTTCTAACTCTGCAATCATAATGAGATAAGAACTTGATCTAGCTAAGGGTACGAGTAAGGAAAAGACATTTTATTAATTTCTAGCCCCTTGTTGATTACAAAAGGCCCCAAAAAGAGGAGCAAGAGGCACAGTCTTTTTTCATTCATCAGGAAACCCCTGCCATAGAGCAATCTGCCTAGGTAGAGGTAGAAGTTTCACAAGCACCAGAGCAAGGGCAGCACCTCACACTATCACCGGAATGCCTCTAGGCCATTCAGGAAAAGTCAATTATGTCCATGATTATCATGGAGCTAAATTTTGGTCCATTTATGGAATTTTCTCTAGAAACAATGAAGACGCAACTCCAAGCATCATCACTATGGCCTACAATCACAAGCAATGAAGAGTGGTACTTAAAAGAGACATACCAATTTTGGCAGAAACAGACCAATGCAACAGTCAAAATTAAAGGAGTCTCAATCTCTTATTCCACCAATGTAATCATTGAAGCCCTTAATGTGCCCAATGAAGGGGCAAAGGTGGCATGGCTCTCCACTAGATTTGAAATTGATGTAAGGAAATTGTGACTACATCAGGCATATGTTAAAGAGAATAAAGATTATAGTGAGCTGACTATAGAAGAGAAAATCTATTTCAAGATTGGTACCTCCCACTTGTTCTCCATAATGAGATTGAATAGAATATCAACTTATGGGGCCAAAGGAAGCATCATTTTGATGGAAAAATTTAATGCAAACATCACCCATCTCTACTTCCTCGAGATTCAAAGGCAATTTAAGGAGAAAAAGCCAAGGAAGCTAATACTTCCATTCCCTTACCTTATCAAGAAGCTATGTAGATGATCTGGAATCCTAGGGTACACTAATGATGTCTCTAGGAAATCTTAGAATGCCTCATATGTAGAAATGCTCAAACTAGTGCCTCCAAAGAAAGATCAAGTAGAATAATTAGTAGGCATTGGGGGAACCATAGGCACAACACTTACTAGTAGCACTCCAGTTATTGGTTAGTAACAATAGGTGAGGCTTAGTAGTTAACAACAAACTAAGTAGTAAGAATAGCAGCAGCAAGTTTTACCACTGCCACCATAAGATTATAGACCTTCAATGAGTCATATGTAGTAGATTATAAAGACTATTAGTTAGGGAATACATGAAGAGGTCAATCTTTACAAGGTCATAGACAATGCAGTTAGGCCCACTATTTCCATAGACCTAGCTAGTGGACAACTTGCATTGCAATTTGGAAGAAGGAATGCATGGTCATAATAGATATCAAGGAACACTGCATTATTCCAAGTGATGCTGGAAATAGGTGAAGGAGCCACAGTTGTGGTAATGCAACATCAAGATGTAGCGAGAGCCACGAAAGTGATCATAGATCACATTAAAGAATCTTTTAAAATCTCTATTATGCCACCAACCAATCTTTCTAGAGCCAAAGATGCTCAAATGTTAGCTGGTACCTCAATGACTCTAGAAAATCATGAAGATGTACTTAACAAAGTACTGCAGATAGGCCAAATGATGCAAAATTTCTTTGATATCCCTAGTGATATCACTACAGTCCATTCTAATTTGACAGCCATCAAGCATAAGTTGGTTATGGCAAAAACCAGGGTGGAGCATGCTAAAAACAAAGTTCGTAGACTGCAAGAAGAGCTCATAACTCTGCGGACAAAGAAAAAGGATCCTGCATAGTTTGTGGCACTAGACTAACTAGAACAATTCAAAACTAAACATATGAATAGGTTGCTTGATCAAAATCTGTAGATGGAAAGGAAGAGAAAAAAGGTAGTATGGGATGCTTCAGTAGTAGAAGCCTAAGCATATGCCCATGCCAAAGCACTTGCTACCTTACAAGAAGAGAATAAGCAGCTAGGTGCAAATAATACAAGGTTGACCAATGTTAAAAAATAGAAAAATGCCCTTGAAGAAAACATCCATTTGTTAAGAGAACAACTGATAAGGGTCAACCAAGACATGAGCCACTTAGCCAAAGAAATAGGACCCTGTCAATGGAGGAAGTCTATATGATAAGACAAAAATTTTCTATAGAAATAAGAATGTGGCAAAATGAGACTAAGAAACATGAGAGGCTCAAGGAACATTTCTATGACTAGGTGAGGATGTACAAATAGCTCAACAAGAAAGAAATCCAAATGGCTAAAGCCCAGATCAGTTCGATTTTAGCATAAAATCTAGATTGGTAGCCAATCTTGGATAGCTTAGCCCATGTTCACCAAGCAGAAATCAAGAATAAAGACCTATAGATTGAAGATTTTATAAAGTATATAGGGTTAGCTAACCTTTGTTATGCTAACTTAACATGTTGACAACAAGCAAGCTCATAAATGAGCTAGAATAGCAAGTAACATTTGTTTATGTCTTATATGAGAAAGAATTTGTCAATCGGAAAGATACTTCACAAAAACTACATGTAATGAATTCTGAATTAGAAGTTGCAAAGGCTAGCTACCAGGGCCAAAAGGATGTTACAAATAACCTAGCCATATGAATGTCAAATTATCAAGAGTTGAGAAAGATGGCTAGAGCATTTGAAGAGGAAAGGAGACAATTTGTAGCATGGTATGTCAAGGTTAAAAAAAATGTTTCCGCAACTGCCATGTCCATGGAATGTACCAACGCCATCACACATTGCACAATAGGCATGGATGGTACATGCCCCCATAATGGAGGAGGAGAAGCTTTAGGCTTTTCTCAACCAATACCAATTTTAGAAGCCTAATGATAAAGGAAAGTGGCCAATGGAAGAGCCACAATCACTTAGGATTTAATCTACATCAAGCCACTTCCGTTTTTGTTTTTCGTTTTTATCATACACTTGTGTCAATTTTGTACAAACACCACTATGGAATTCAAAGCGTATAGTCAAATCTACCTCCCAATTTTTAAGGGACTCTATTATCATTTTGTTTTAACTCAAGGTTGAATTTCCATTCAATTGTGGGGGTCTGATAAAGTTAAATTTTGATGCACAACAATATCGTAACAAAGATATTGCATCAACAATGTCGTTAATATGATATCGTAGTAGTCCATGCTACATCATTATTGATATGATATCTTAGGATGTGTGCAACCCTATAAATATGACACTTGAACACATGATTCACTAACTTTTCATTCCACACTCTACTAGAACTCTTGCAGTTTTATTCTATAGTGTTAGCGATAGAAGTTAATGTCCACAATGTGATGTTTAGTACTTGACAAAGTCTTTATTCGAACAAATTGTACTTGGGCATAGTTTGTGAACAGAAATAAAGATCAAGATTGCTTCACATCATTACAACATTCCCTTAGTTTACTTTCTATTCACTTAGCATAATGTTTGCTATTTTTGTAATTTAATGTGTTTACTTTTCCAAGAACTTTACTTTTACTTGTCAATAGTAAGTAGAATGAGTACAATTGATTTTGAGCACTTAAGCATAATTGTTTGGTAAGCCCAATAGTTTTATTACTTTGTACACCAAGTAGCATAATGCTTGGGAGCTTAGTAATGGTTACATGAAGTCCAAGGTTTGTACGGAAAATCAAGAATAAATACTCATTGCCTTAAGCTAGAGTAGATTTACTTACTAGCATTTACTTAGACTTAGATTCAATTTCATTCTCAATCACATTTATAGTTAAGAGTAAATTCGGCCTAACAACATCAACAATCATATGCCTCATGATGAGCTAAACCATACACTTGTACTTTACTAGCTCCACATGGAAAGACAATGGTCTCGAACTTAACTCAACTACTAGCATATCAACATTGGCTATTTATGAAGTATAGTCAAGTCATGCGTGAACACTCATGCCTTGTATGGTTGGATGTTGGATTGCTCCACCGCTCATCAGTATTGCAAGACCTTTCAAAATATTCTTATTGGCTTCTTTCCAAGCCCAACACATCCTTAATGTATCTTCACTTTGCTCTAAGCCAACTCATTAGAAACTTTCTACAATATATAACTAATAAATAAAATCTATTTATAAGCTAAAGAATTCCATGCATTGTGACATGTGGGCTTATGCGTGCATAGAAACAAAAGAAATAATTTTAGGATCAAAGAAATTAGGTTGAAAATAACTTCAGAATGAATGAACTAGATGGAAAGTGGTTTCTAATTTAAAAAAAAACTTGATGACAAAAAAATGTGTTGTGTAACATATACATGTATTAGATGTATAATATATATACATACTTTATATACTTATCTTTTTCTTTTAACCCGCCTTACTTTACATGAAGTGAAACTGACCTACTTACTTTTCTTAATTTTATGTTTAATAATTTTCTTAGTATATGTTTTTCATAAGTTGATTTTTTATTTTTTTCCTTCGAACTAATACTCCTAAGGTTCAAAGCCCTCTAACAGTTGCATACATACTTCGAATCAAATTCTATTTGATCCTACAAGATTTTTATCAAGTGCATTACACATCCATATGTTAAAATCATATTTGAGCATCATTCATCATAGCCATATAATTCAAATGCCAAAATTTTTCTAGGATTTCTAACAAACTAAAAATGTGATAACTTGAGAACTAAAACTTTGATAGTAATGAATCAAGGGTATGTTGATAGTTGAACTTAGAAAAGGGGGGGTGGGGGGGTGGGGGGTGGGGAGGGGATGAATAGGTTCCCTAAATCCAAACTTAAACAAACAAAGGGCACACACAAATTTACGTGGTTCCCCAACTTGGGTACTCCACACTCGGAGGATAAATCGTAAGCATACCTCTAAACTTTGTTGCTCTCAAAATGTGGTTGAAGGGTCCACACCCTATATAGTTATCAAGCCTCACTCTAGAGTGTTATACCACAACACCAATCACTTAATCCTGCAAGGTCTTGTCAAGCTTGGAAATGTGGTTTCAAGGCTTCCACAACCTTTATAATCTTTGAGCTCCATACCAAAGTGTTATACGGCAACACCAACAACTCAATCCTATAAGATCCTGACAAGCTAAAGGAACTCAACCCCTTAGGGCAACAAGAATAAGAATTGCAAGGAATGATTGCAATTTAATTTTTTGATCCTTGCACAGTTTGGTACAACACACTTTACAAAGCCAAAATGATTAGACAATGAGGAGCAACAGAGAAGTCAATTATTACAAATGATTATACAATGAATACAATAATGGTTGCACATTTCCCAATGCACATGAAGTCTTCTTATAGCTATCGTGTTGCTAAATCCTTCTCTAAACTTATGCAACAGCTAGCTAACAGTTACTAACAGTTATGGAAGACATTTTTCTCGTGCTTGAGACATCTCTTTGAATTTGCCTTTAAATCTAGGAAGACATCTTTGTTTCCTGAAAGACATCTTTCTAAAGTCTCCATCCTGGAAGATGTCTTTGCTCAATGGTAGGCATCTTTTTGTATTTTTTCTACATTTTGTAAAGACATCTTTACCTCATGAAAGATGTCTTTCTAAATTTTCTTTGAGTTCATCCCAAATCTACCAAGATGTCTATTGCTTCCTAGAGACATATTTCTTTACTTTCTCTTGCATGATGAGTGCATCGTTCCTTGTCTGCAACCTTAATCTTCTGTATGCTTTAATGATGTCCACTTTTTGTACAATATTAGGTTCTTGTCCATGTTCTTTGGATGTTTATTTGAATACATGTGGGTGACCTCCTCCTTTGAGCTCTAGGATAGTTCTTTCCTTATCCTCTTTTGCTTAACTTGGTTTCCCATGCATGTAGTCCTACAAACACAATAATCATACAACCATGCAAACAACTTTTATTTCCATTTCACTTAATGTTTTGAGCACACCAAAACACACGAAAAGGTCCACAATCTCTCCCTTTTCAGTGATGTTCAAAACTTAAGAAAATGGATTAGTGATCATACAAATATAACCACACTACTCTCCCTCTTTTTGAACAGCAACAAAAAGGATAAGTTGCACAAACTTGGGTAGAAAAGATAGAAAAAAACAATAATAAGCACATAATATGGAGAGTCAAGTATCACTCATAATTCTAAAAAGATATAAGGGGTATGTATTTATCAAGTCCATGAATAGGTATTCCAGAATTTTGCAAGAGCAAAACAAACCTTCCAAGTTAAATGCAACCTTGAAGTGAAGCAAAGGCTTAAGCAGCCTGTCTCTAAAACAATAAGTCACTAGTAGTCCAAGGTGCTTGGAATTCAAATAACCTTCATTTTTATACAACATTGGCAAATGGACATATCTTTATGGTGAGGTAAATATAGCCATACAACTTCATAATGGATCCCCATTGATGAGTGGCGAGGTACCCCTACACTCAACCATACGAATACGAGCGTTACACACACGATCGGGTCGAACTCCAAGGACCAAGTGCTTATGTGCCTTATGGAACACTTAAGGTTAATCAATCGTTGTCTTCCCAGACTTACTTGTATTGTCACGGTTGTATGGTTAAGTAAGTCTAAGGTATATGATTTTTATAACTTTTATCTTTTTATCACCTATGCTAAGAGAGGAAAGGGTGAAGAGACTAAGTAACTAACTTTCAAGCTTTAATAATCCTAGCATCAGTATCTGTTCCCACTTGCTATACACACCCTGAACCAGTGCAATGCTACTGGGATTACCAAACGCTATTCGTTACTGGGTTACCAAGCGTAGCACACGTGCTCGAAGTGGTCGTACTAAATGCACTTAACTAGGAGTTGAGGATTGAGAGAGATTAATTATCTAAGAAAGAATTTAAGCATTTAACATTAATTAAATCCTAATTAGCTTAGTCCATGCATTGCAAGGTTTATCAAAAAGTTCGTCTTTATTTCCATACACAAATGTGTGCTCAGGTACAATTTGCTCAAATAAAGATCCGTTCACTTTGAGACTCCTATTGCGGGCACATGGAAATTATTCTATCTCTGGAATGGTAAAACTGCCAGAGTTTAGCTAAGGGTCTAGATCTAGATGAGGAAACAAGGGAAAGCCAACTCTTATTTATAGATAAGGCGATGGGCTGCGATATCGCTGGGGTCGACGCGATATCGCGGCCCATGTGATATCGCGTCCCATCACCCATAAAGTAACCATGTTATTGCTTGCAATGTAGTAGGTAATGTACTACATCCTCCACTTAAGGCATGATTGCGAAAATTGAGAACTGCTCTTTCTAGGTTAAAACAAGGAGCTATAATTAATTCAATAAGAATCATTGACATTCAATTTTAAAGATCAAATCTATGAGTGAGACATGCATACTCCATTGTTTGTTCAAGGTAATGCAACATCCAAAACCATTTATCAAAGATAAAACATGCTGATAAATATACATTCATACACTTCCTTAAATTTTCTACTAATGATCACATAAAAATAGGCAGTTAAGACAAAATATCAAAGATAGAGCATATATCAAGTAGTACACAAATAGGAAAGAAATAATTGGTGCCTCACATATATTAAGAACTAAGCCAAGTTTTTCAACTAATATTTAAGCTTGAAGTCAAGTGTGAACATTGAGTAGTAAGTAATCTATCTTTAAAATAAGTAATTAGTATAGATCTTCATCTTGGTAAATGATCATATAGCAATCTACAACTTCAAACCAGCCATGCCAAAATTTCAAAATCTACATCTTAAAGTAAATTATTCAATGGATAACTCAATCAAAAGCACAAATACCAAAAAAAAGATCATGGCTTTGCTCATAATAGATACTTCATGCTTAAGCTTATGATTGAACATTAGATAGGTGGGTTGTTAGTTCAAAACAATGAGAACCAACACATAAATTGATGCTAAAGAATAAAGATAAAAGAAAACTGATCTCATAGATAACATCATGTAATTCTAGATTCAACCAAAATAATTTATCAAAAGAATATGAAAGTCATGCATGTTTTGATTTTAATACAAGTCAATACAACAACCACAATCATTTACAAAGAATAGATGTTGATAAGGAACTAAGGATTCATATATCATTACATACCTTATAAGGTCCTAATACACAACCATTTAAGACTTTTCCATCCCAAGAAATACCTCTTGAAGTTCTTTTCTTGCACATTGTGCATTTTGGTTGAAGTCTTCATGGACTCCCCTGGCATTGATGGCCCCCAAAGATGTAGGCTCCCCCTACATATGTGCTACTTATCTTGGGCTTTTAAGATCAATGTGTAAAACATCACAAACACATGATAACTATAGAACAACATTAAGCTTAATTTGTGAAGATCTAGATCTTCAACTAGTAATATTAATAAAGGTTTTTCTCATCTTATAAATTGCAAAAATCATTCCAAAGACTATGAGCATAGAAACAGATCATCACAAGAATTTTAGATTGAGCATGATAAGAAATCAAACCAAGGGAAATTATTACAAGAGCTATTATAAATCTTCACAAAACCAATCAATATAATGAATGAATGAGAAAAATTCTCTAGACACTTATTCCACATTTTTGATCTAGGACATGGATAATTTACACTATCCTTATTAACTAACAAGCAAAGAGATAAAGACTAACCTTGACTTACCTTGCTTACTAATAAATTGAGAAGATTAATGGCATTTGAGATGAGGTCCCCTATCATGAACTACCTTCTCATCCGTAGGTTCTCTTGTATTAGATCGTGTATGTGATGTCTCTCTTTGTTCGTTTTTCCTGTGATAAAACTTTGAATCAATTTTTGCATTATTTTCAAAGCTCCACTTCTCTTCATTCTCACTTATTCATACTTGAACAATTTCCTTACCAAACCCCTTTTGACAAGACCAAGCATTAATCTTATTTTGATCATCATAATCAAGAGTTTGCATAAAACCACAATTTTTACATATAAAAGTAGTTTCATCCTTATGAACAGAATTATCAAACCTTACTATGCTTGACTTTGAGCTTGAAACTTCAAGTATTACTTCCTTTGAATTTTTTGGCTGATTTTTGGGAATCTCCTCATCTTGTTACAAGAGGTTAGTGGTTGAATCTTAGCTTTTATGTATGAGATCTCTTATTTTATTTTAGCATGAATACCATTTAACTTAGATAGCACTAGTTTCTTTGCCTTCCTAATTAAATGATGTAAGAGAAAAATTTCTTCTTTAAATTTACTATACCTTTCATTACACTTACCATGTCATTCAACCATATGTGAGGAAGATTCATAAGTAAGCGTCATGTTGATGAGATGAGAATCTTTAGAAGAAATGCACGCTTCTTCTTCACTTTGCTCACCATCATTCCAACTTGTATAAAAGTTGGTCTTTTTTTGTTCCTCATCATTGGATCTATTCTTTGGCTGAACTTTTCTATCATTTGGATCACTAGAACATTCGAAGGTCATATGGCCTCTTCCTCCACAAACCCAACACTCTATGGAAGAAAAATCTAGATTAGAAGAATTTAAAAATTTTCTACCTCTTGCTTTACCTTTAAAGTAATTTGGTCTTTGTTGTTGCTAAGATGTCCTTTTGTTTCTTCTTGTAAGTGCAGTGTAATAACTAATTAAGTGTGATGGGGTGCAACATTAATTCTCATCCTAGCCTCCATTCCCTTTTTAACCTATTCCATCCCAAAGTCAAAGAAAAAGAAGAAGAGAAAAGAAAATATTCCCTTCCCATTTTTTAATTTTCCTAATTTTTCCTTATCCTTGTTCACCAATTCTCTTTCTAAATGTTAAAAAAATAAAAAAATAAAGAAAGAAACTAAGGAAAAATCCGAAAGTAGTGGCTAGGTATGATATAAGTGAAGCATGTCCTCTTCATTAACTTGGGCGTAAATCTTGTGCTTAAAGTAGTCCTCATGCTAATTTCTTTTATTTATGAGATGATTGGGAATGATCAATATGTATATATGCTAATAAGCTTATGATCTATAAAGTTATATCTTGATTAAATAAGGTGGCATGACAAGGGTGACCCATGTTTAGTATGTTGTTGGTTATATGATTATTTTAATCATGTTTAAAATGGTATAGTTTGCTTTCAAATTTTAGTTTGTTAGTGTTTTGAGACCTTTTGATTCTTCCCCTCTTAAAATTTCTATAGTTTTGCTATTCTTGCACTTACATGCGATTTCTAGTTTGGGGGCTAAGTGTTGGTGCCAATGCTCCCATGCTAGCACAAGGCCTTGATTAAATAAGTTTTAATACCATGAAAATTAAAAAATCCTATAGGTCTAATATCTTTATAAATATGTATTTAGTCTTCAACAAACATGAATTGAACATGTTCCACATTCCCTTTTCTAGTTTATACAAACTGCCTATCATCTATACAAATTTATACCATTTGCAATTTACTCAAAATTCTTTCTTATTCTCATGAGGCATACATGAGCAATTTACACAAGGTTGACTTGGTCTTCATGCAATGATTACAGTAACATTTAACCAAATATAAAATGGCAATTACCTTGCAAAATATGTCTATCCATGCAGGTTTAAATTTTTCATTTAACATTAAATTGGAATACGTTTGACCTCAAGAAAGCAATAAAATGAGAGTAACGGATCTTGGGAAATCGGGTGTCAAACTAGAGAAAGTGTAGCCTTCTATTCTTCATCTTGAATATTTACCTTTTATTTAGGATAACTTCCCATGCTAGGCATTCCTTTTCTTGACACCTACCATTTACTTCCTCCTAACGGTCATGCAGACGATGGAAACAACGTTGATAACTACTGAACTATCAGTACCAAATCTCTGGCTAATGCCTTCGAAACTTGCCTCAAGCTTGGTTCTAAAAAGGGAAGCTTGCTAAGAATCTTTGTCCAATCTCTCTATCTAGATTATGATTCTTGCTGCAGTTTCCCTGTATTTAAAAGTTTAAAATGACAGTAGCTAAAATTGTGATCTTGGTCATTGATAGAGCTCAACTAAGCATCAACTTCATTTGGAAAACATGCCTAAAATTGAAGTTCACCTAAGCTAATGGTGTGCAAGTTTGGCTGGAAGTACTGGAGGTAGGAGAAGGTGAGGGACCCAATCAATCGTAACAAATCCCTAGGCCATAAGAAAACCCAAGGGTTCTTTCTCATTTTTATTAACTTTTTGGTGGCATTCTTGGAGGTAGTTCGGTGTGGAACAATAGGCAAATTCAAGAGCTGAAGGTTGTAGACTTGTTAGAGGAGGGGTGCTTCTTGCAAGTACGAGCAGATAAGGCTGCATCAGAAGTTATTCTATTTGTGCTCATTTTTTAGCTAAGTCTTTATTTTATCCTACTACTATAAATTTTTGTAACTCAACTTTGATCTCTATTGTGTGGTTTAAAGACAGAGCTTGTGTTTCTTCAAAACTCTAGTTAATCTTTATTCAAGTTGTCTGCTATTTCATGTTTCATTAATGCACAAGTCTCCTTTTTGAAATTTTAAAGCCAACAGTTGTTTCTCTGCTAAGTTATTTTGGACTGTTATTTACCTGTTAAAATCATTTAATTTACCTACACTATTAAATGTCACGTTTTACGAAACACCACAGTGCCCTTCCAACTGAGACTATTGTCAAGTTTTCGTACCCATATGAGAGGCACCATAGGCAATAGTCTCTTGAAACAAGTTTTGTGGGTGTTTCTATGTCCAAAATTTACACATCAACAAGTATTTCTCAGACTCTCTGTGTAGTATATAATGAGGATGTTAATGATGTTGCCCAACAAATCAAATCATTTTGTTCTTCTTCAATTGTGTTTCCAAGACAACTAGAAAATCATTCCATTTCTCAATCCACTTATGCAACAAAATTATCTAGATGCCTTTCATTGAGTGCAACAAATAAACTTCACTCTATTACCAATAAGCATTTTGGGAAGTTGAAAAGGAAATTGAATGTGATTAGCTACATGAGGTTCTTTTTCACCATTCATCTCTATGAAGATTTAGATTTTTGTTTATTTGCAGTTTCTTCAAATCATCTTCAATTTTTTTCCATGTCTTCTTTGATCTTCTTTTTGGTGGATTTCTTGGAACATTGATGTAGCAATTATTTTTTACAAGCTTAGTGTCTGATTTTCTTTACACATGTCCAAACCATTTAAGTTGTTATTCTTGTAGCTTATCTAAAATAGAAGCCAACAAGTCTTCCTCTAATGTCTATATTATGCAGTTTATCTCTTTTGATAACATTCAACATCCATCAAAGTATTTGCATTTCTGTGACACTGATTTATTATTTGTGCCTCTTTTCTACTATCTAACATTCAAAAGTATAAGATAGCAAGCCCCATTACTACCTTATAAGATTTTCCTTCAATTTTGTTGGTATTCTTTTATCACATAGCACATCACTATCATGTCTCCATTTTGACCATTTTACCTCAATTCTATTTCTTAGATGTTTATCAAATTCATCATCTAATTTGAGGATTGATCCTAAGTAGCAGAACTATTCATAGTAAAAATAAAAAAGTGTATTTCAAGAAATGAAACATAGAGAAATTAGTGCATATATAGAAAAATGCTAATCTGAGTTACATGAATCAACTCCAAAAGTAGGTATAATACTCTAAGAGAAAGTATGAATCAAGTTCATTTGGAAATCATAATTTACTAACCAATGAGATGAAAAATTCATCTAAGAAGAAATTAAATGATGAAAACTAAATCATCAGAAGTACACAGAATATGGAGTCTATTTATATGGAAAGCGAAAAAATGTATAGTAACCTACAATGAAAGATGGAAATCATGTTATAAGGAAAACACACAAAATGACTATATAATCATTTATATTCTACAAAATCATTATGAGAGGTGGCACACATCTAACTAAAAGAGTTAAGTGAGCATAAGAGATTTCTTAGACAAGAGGAAGGAACGAGTTAAGGTAAGAATATGAAAAATAGGGTTGAAGAATCACATAAAAAGAAGAAATCACATAAGACTATATGACAATTACAACAATGATAAAGTTCATGGGAGAATGAAGAGTTTGGTAGTTAAACGAAAGAAGTTCCAAAGAAATGAAGCAACATCGATTCATTCATAGATATAATGAATGAAATCACCATATAAAACTTGTAGAATTGTAATCATGTTTATGATATTGGTCTTAGAGGGAATAATAAATTAAGCCTCATAATCAATTCGATACTACACTACATACATCCTTGAGTATCCTAACCATTCCAATTTCATATTTTCTCTAAAGTCATCTTTAGTAATAATAACCTTCAAATAAATTTTCTTTTTCTATTAAAAGTTGATTGAAGCATCATATTGATTATACCTTAATAAGACTATAAGAGTATAATTGAGAAATGATATTAGCTATTTATATTAACATTATAAAAAAATTAAAATGTATGTTAGTTGCTTCAACATCTTACTTTCTTCAAACTTCTTGTTAGAGGCTTAAGCTTCAATAGATTTACTTGTATTACAATTGGACACTTTTTGCAATATTAGTTATAGTAGCTATACTATTTTCTTATTCTTTAATGTCTTTAAAAAATATTTTATTATTCTATGTTTTTCATTTAAAAGATCATCACCGAAAGGCTCAATGCTCATCTTGCTAATGCTGAGTTCTAGTGGATGAGTCAAAGTCTAACATCTTTCAAGTGGTTGTGTTTAGGTTCAAACCATAATGAAAAGAATATTACTATTTGAAAAGATCTATTAAAATGATATTATTAGTGGTTTCAAAAAAAGGTTTATTATGTGTAGACTCTTTTTATGCTTTTAGATTATTTTTTCAATCTAAAATACTTTTGCTTGCATTTAAGACTAGAAATTTTAATATTACATTCTTCATTCATTTGATTGATAATCTATTTCCAACTTTTTTTTTTTGGAAAAAATCGAGCGAATTTGTATTCCAAAAAAAAAAGGCTATACATTTGTACAATGCAAGCCAGGTCAGCTGGCCCCACACTGACCAAGAACACTAACCCAGACACCCCCACGGGCCTCCCCCGCCATGGGCATCCCCGTCGGTAGTCGACCGTTCTCGCCCCCAATCGTTAACCAGAGCGCATACTCGAACTAGGCATCCCCCTGGAGCCTCCCACTCCCCCCCTGCTAACTTTTTGGGGAATTGTGATTGGAATGTTGGTTCCCTTCAATTGTTTGTGATCTTAGACCTGGCTGTCTTGGGCTAGCCATGAGGCGGCATCTATTTTCCTCAATTATCTAGGTGATGCCTGTCATATGTTCCTTGATGATGCCTTCAATCCAAAGCAACGTCTGGATTGGCAACTGTGTAGGGGGTGGCGAGTTGGTGGGGCGTTGCCCCCCGGTGTTGCCGGTGGTACAATCTTTTGTCACCAGCGCCTCACCCTCCGATATCTATCTCGGCCCGTCCTGATCGCAGTGAGTGTTAGGGGGGGGGGGGTAATCATGGCCCTATTTCCAACTGCAGTATCTACTACACCGTACATGCACCTCTTCCTCTTGTGTTGCTGCCTCGACTTCAGACTGGACATTGGGTGTAGTGGTAGGACAAGGGTTTGGGCCAGCCACAGGGCCCGTATCACCCCTGGGTGTCTACCCAGATGTCACCACCGCAGAGACTCCCAGAGGAACAGCGGGAGGTTGACGGGAGTCTCAACACACATGCACTGGAGGAACCTAAAGTGCACCCCGTTCAGTTTGTGGTGCGAGCCTGACTATATGAAACATCACTCCACCAACTCCGCCGTAGCCCACCAGTCAAGCGAGAGGGCCGTCCCCCTGATATGCCCGCTAACTGTCTTGGGGATGGGCTCTGGAAGAATTCTACCAACTTTTTTTTGAAAATGACGAATAAAATCATTTTTATCTTTAAAATAAATAATTTAATTCAATTCTCATATTGGTCCTTTGGTTTTGTAAATGTTAATCTTCTTTCAAATTTTTTATTTCATTTAAATACAAGGCAACTTCTTGTTGGCTTAAAAAATCAAAATCATGGTTGTTTCTTTTTCCATAGTACTTTTTTCAAAAAAAACTGACTTATCACTTATTAGTAAAGGTATATAAATCAAATATTTCACATTATAACTATGTGGTTTTTAGTTTTTTCTACCACTAGATTAGACTGATTGTTTTTAAAGTCCTTTTGAGAAATTATAACTATTTGTTAATTCTTGTATCTTTATTGAACATGGTTAGCTTACAACCTACAAGTGCATGTCATAATTTTAGGCAATTTCCTATAATAAAATAACTAAGTAATAAGGCTATTAAAAAAATCCATAATTCACTTTTGAAACATACACTAACATTTTAAGACTTATATCTATTTTGACATTATTAAACCTTTGGTTGAGATTAAGAACTAGTTTAGTTTGTGATAGGATACAATTTATTGGAATTGTATACTTATAATATAAAAGCAATAAAATCATATGAGTATGGATGCATTATGTGTTTGATAGAAAAATAAAATTGATACAAAGAAGTTTGGTACTAATACTAGCTTAGATATATATATTATATCTATAATTTGGTGGAGAGGATCTTTTCTCTCTTCAAATAAAGTTTTACCATAAAATATTCTTAATCCATGGACGAAGAACAAGATTTTAACAAACAAATATTAGACAATCTCTAGACCAGGAAAAGGATTTCAAAAAATGCATCTTTGACGATCTTTAGAGGAAGAACATGATTTTGACTCAAATATTTTAGGATCATGGTAAAATTATAACAATAAGTTGGTCACCATAAATAATTTAATTTCGTAACAATAGCTAATGAAAGCCTTTTTGATTATGGTAATTTAACTTTTATTCATCTGAACATTAAGTGAAGAGTCTTTACAGTTATAGTACTATAATATTTTTCACCGTCATAATGTCCCCAAAAATAATCTGAAAATAATCTTTCTTACTGTAAAGATATATTTTTGATGCAGGGAATTATAGTAAGGTTCTTTATAGAGTAATCAAGCTTTTACATCTTGTGTCTACTCAAGAAGTGCTTTTTGGGAAAATAAATCTTTGGCAGCACCATTACCTTGTATATGTCACCTTGCAGCAATGTGAACTCACAACTCAATCTCATCGCAACAATTGAAGTAGCAAAACTATCAGCAAGAAATATAGATACAATACTAGTATTTAATTCTAGAATGAAATAACTAAGTTGATCAAGTTAAAGAAGGTTATTAAAAAATTTTAATTAAAAATTTCTTATTATTACCAAACAAAATTTTTTATTGTAATTAATTCATGTATAAGTCAATAATGTAAAGTAAATATTTTTTATATAAAATTTATTAATGCAAATATTGTCAAGAAAAACATCATCTTTGGAGCTTCTCCATGATAACCTTTATGTTTGCTTCTTCTTTGAGTCAAGAATCTTATTCCTCATCAACAAATCATGAAAGATGCATTTTTTGAAATCTTGCTCTTTATCCATAAATCAAGAATATTTGATGGTAAGACTTGATTGTTTAAAGAAGGAAAATATTAGCTTGGCCAAATTCTAGATATATATCTAACCTAGAGATCATCAATTATGGCTAGAAAAGAAAATTTCAATTAAAAAATTTTATTATTACATATCAAAAAAAATTTTATTGCAAATAGTCCCTATAAAAATTAAATATATAAAAATAGAAATATTTTGAATATAAAATTTATCAGTGAAATATACTTAGGAAAACTACCTTCCTTAGAGCTTCTCTAGGATGGCTCTATAAATATTTTTATTTTAGATATCTAAAAGTTAATTTTTAGAAAAACAAGTGTTCAACCTTACAAATATTATTAATAATAAGTAAAAAATTGAGAGTACATGACATTTTTAACACCAAGTAGAAAATATAATAAACAACATGGAAGATCTAATAAAAAATGATGATACAAATTTTCCAACATGATTAATCTTATGTCAAGAACCTACTTGTTAATATGAGTTTCAATCTTTGAGGTACCAGCATTCTTGTTAGATAAGGAAGCTTCTATTTTCTGTAGTTTCACGTAAGAAAAATCAAGTTATTGTCATTGTATCATTCTTATCATTAACATTAACTTGATTTTTTCTTTATCTTTAAGTTCAATATATTTTTTGTCTTTAGTATACTTTGTCTTGAGTATAAAATGTTAAGCATTAAATAAATATTCTTCACACTAATGAAAGTGTTGTACAAATAAGGACGATTATAATATGTAATTGGATGAATATAAGGTTTTCCACTTATAAGACAAATTATTTTTTATGGTTAACAAGATTGATTTCAACAACAAAAAAAAGCATTTACAAAAACCAAATGATGTAGAAATGAATTCTATATGCTTAATAAGATCAAGAAGACTAACAATTTTTGTTCAATTTTTTGAAAAATAAACAGAAGATTAAATAGCTCAATAAAATATGGAACTTTAAAATACTCTTTAGAATGAACATCAAAATTGAGAGTGCTTTTACACATGATTAGTATTGTATGCTTATGTATAAATGACCATAATTTAGGACATGTCGCATTGTCAAAGCATTGCTTAGCTCAACAAGCAAAAATGAACCAAAATAAAACTTAGCATGAAGGACTTGAATATCATGTTTTTTTTATTATATCATTTAATTGTAAAATAAAAATTTGATTACAAGATAAGTAACTCAAAATTTTGAATGAATACATATCGTGATACAACATCAACAACTAGCTACTCAATTACTCAATTACTCATATATATATATCATCAGGAAAATAAAATCGAATATCTTAGTTGCATTAATATCACTAAAAAAAGGCACTACGGATTAAAGTCAGGTGCCCGACTGCAGGCACATTGGAAAGATTGGAGAGCAACTTGATAGGCAAATTCGTGTCGGAAGGGGCGCAGCCACGCATGGATCTGATTCGGTGCTGGACCTGGGTTGTATGGGGGTTGGACATGATGATGGTTAAATGCCTAGCGGATGATTGCCTCCTATTCTATTTTGCCTTGTTGGAGGAACGAGAGCGTATTCTAGTGGGTGGACCTTAGTTTTATTGGACGCGGGGATTGGCGCTGGCTCCTTGGTGCCCGGGGGCATACCAAGATTAGACACTTTTTGAACGAGCACCGGTATGGGTGAGGCTACATGACCTTCCCTTAGAATACTGGTCGACAGAGTTCCTACAATCACTTGCAGAGTTGTTTGGTGAGTTTATCAAGTTTGACCAGTTCACCGCAGCAATGGACCATCTAGGATTTGGGCGGTTTTGCATGTGGCGGCCCCTTCAATCTGTGGATCACATCGAGAAGCTGGTCTTGGACACTAACCTAGGCGAGGAGAGGGTCTAGGTCCAGTTTGAAAACCTGTTGATGGAGGCCAAACTCTTAAAGATGGACACCCGAACGGGGGGCGACCTGGCCCCTCAAGGTCATAACACCCCAGCAACGGAAGATGGTTGGTATCTCATCGGGAAAAAAGTCCGAGTGGCCAACTGAAAATCACAGGCGTCCACTGGTGGGACAAGGCGAGATGGGGAGGGTCCTCTATGTCGGCAGTGACCGTCGCCTACTAGTGGGGCTCAGGGTAAGGGTAGGGCAGATGGTTGGCCACTTCATGGTCCTAGACAGTCGCAAGAAGGATCAAATGAGGACATGCAAGGGGAAGCACCATTGGGGGCGGCTGGGAAGACACACCAAGTAAGGCGAGTAAGGCCTACTACAATGTGCTAACGGGGGTAGGTGCTCTAGCCCCCACGGGCGCCTAGAAGACGAGCACCCAGACAAGGACCAGGACAATGCATGGTCGTTACGGTTTGCCTTGCACCCCCACTTTGGGGCCCATTCCGGTTCGAGCACACCTGGCTACACAAGCCGTGGCTAGGCAAGCTGGTGCATTCCATTTGGCAAGGGTACACGACCTCGATAGAACCACGTGATTTCCTTAAAAACAGGTTAAATGCCCTCAAACACCAAATTAAAAACCTCGGTACCACGGAAAAATATAGTTTCAAAGGCTACCGAGTCCAGATTCAGGCCAAACTGTAGGAAATTCAAATGCAACAAGAATAAGGGGCTGATAGCACACACGAGGAACTCACCCTCCTAGCCAAGTTGCAACTCTTGCAACACAAAGAGGAAGAGTATTGGCACCAATGGGCCCGCGTGCAGTGGCTGCGAGCCGAGGATCAACACACAAAATTCTTTTTCGCTACGACAAAGGTACATCGCGGAACCTACCAATGAATGATGCATGGCCTCATGCACGGAGAACAGCCACACCCCCATTTTGATGCGAACAGATTGCTGCAGTACTGGCAACAGGTCTGGGAATGGCACCCCACGGACCCCATCTCCGTGCTAATGCAGAAAGTCCTAAACCCAGAAGACAACCTAAGGCTCCTGCAACCTTTCTCACTGCAGGAGCTCTGAACCATGCTGCACGACATGCCGGCAGATAAGGCCCCGGGGCCATATGGGTGGCTCACCAAATTCTTCCATGATTTCGAGGACGTGCTAAGGGAAAACCTGTTAGACGCTTTTAATTGCATGTTGACATGGCGAAAAGTACGCAAAGAAATCAATTACTCCCCCGTGGTCCTGCTGCCAAAGACGGAGAATCCCACATCCCCTAGGCATTTCCGACCCATTGGAGTCTGCAACTCGTTCCTAAGACTATTTTTATGCATGGTGGTTGCTAGGCTACAGCCCCTCATGCCGCAACTTGTGGGGAAAAATCAAGCTGCATTTATGAAAGGCCATCATCTTCAAGACCAGGTCCTGCTCCTGCAGGAAATTCAGCACTACCTTCGGGCCGCTAAATTACTAGTACTCTATATCAAATTAGACATTACAAAGGCCTACGATTCCATGAGCTGGGCTACCCTGAGGATGGTGTTGCAAGCAAAAGGCTTCGATAAATCATTCGTGGAGCTATGCTTGCAGATTCAACGGGGTGGGCGGTACTCACTGGATATAGATGAACATCTCTAGGGCTTCCATGGGACCAACCGCGGGCTCCAATAAGGCGATCCTCTCTCACCGCTCTTGTTCCTAATGGTGATGGACCTCCTGCAAACCTACTGTGTTGAAGAAGGGGTTCAGGGGCTGAGTATGCACAACATGCCATGTTTAACTGCCCATTACACAGACGACACGATGATCTTTACCAAGGCCACCGTGCTGCAGGCCAGGGCGTTAATGAGGGTGTTGAATAGACTACAGCGTGAAGTGGGACTGGCACCCAACCCAGGAAAATCTACGTTATACTTCACATACACCCATCCATTAGTGTGTAGCAAGGTCATTCAAATCCTGGGGATTCTACTTGGGGAGGCGGAAGACAAGTACCTGGGCATCCCCATCCACAACTGGCACAGACAACAAACCTAGCAGGCCCTCATTATGAAAATCCAAAAATGCATGGCACACTGGACGAATAGCTTCCTGTCCCAAAAAGGGAAAATCGTGTTGGCATCTACGGTGTTGGGGGCCATGGCAAGGTTCGCTACCTTGATGGCCACCCCACCCTCCAGAGTTGCTAGAAAAATCGATATGATTCTCCGGGACTTTATGTGGTCGGGAGGCAAGGGAGGAAAAAAGATGCACCTCGTGGCATGGGACAAGACTATGCATCCTCGCCTCGCGGGGGGCGGGGGGGGGGGGGGGGGNACTATGGGAGGGCATATTGCTAGAGAAAATTAAAACGTTCACGTGGCTAATTCTTCACCACGCTCTCCCTGGTTAGGCACTCCTGCAAACACGTGGCCTTCCAATCAGCAACAATTTCCCACTATGCAATCAACACACAGAAATGCTGCAGCACTTCGTGCATGAGTGCCACGTGGCCATGCAATTCTGGCAAATGGCTGCCCTTCCTTCGCTTGAGTTCTCTGGTAATTCACCAACACTGGTGACGCTATGGATCCTGTGGCGGGCCAGGAAAGATCGCGTCTTTAAAGGGACGGCCCTCCCTCTTGTGGTCATGCTAATTGGTAGGTTCTATAAACTCTGGAAAGAAATTACAGCAGCAATGGATTCGCATGCTCACCTTGAGCCACCTATTACCGCCCTCCAAAGTTGGCCAAATCTTTGGTGCTAGGTCTCACGCATGAGGTGGACACACATTCTGCCACGAATCGTAGCTAACCCAGAGATGGACACCCAATCCTTCTACACAAATTGGGGTGGTGAGGTTATTGTGTTCCAGGGGAACCAAATTCTGATCACAGTCAACACGGTGGCAACCACGATCAGGGTACCCATTAGTGGCATCCATATCCCCTCGGTCATGGGTTCACATGCGAAGGCTACAAAATTCTTCCAAGGCCCCATCCCCATTATGGCTAGTGGGCATATCAGGGGGACAGCCCTCTCACCTGACTGGCAGGCTGCGACGGAGTTGGTGGAGTGATGTTTCATATAATCAGGCTTGCACGACAAACTAAACGGGATGCACTTTAGGTTCCTCCAGTGCATGCGTGCTGAGACTCTCGTCAACCTCCCACTGTTCCTCTAGGAGTCTCTGCGGTGGCAACGTCTGGGCAAACACCCAAGGGTGATACGGGCCCTATGATTGGCCAGAACCCCTGTCCTGCTGCTGCAACCAACGTCCAGTCCGGAGTTGAGGCAGCAACACAAGAGGAAGCGGTGCATGTATGGTGCAAAGGATACTACGGCTGGAAATAGGGCCGTGATTACCCCCCCTGACACTCACTGTGAGCAGGATAGGCCAAGATAGATTCTGGAGGGTGAGGCATCGATGATAAAAGATTGTACCACCGGCAACACCGGGGGGCAATGCCCCACCAATTCGCCACCCCCTACCCAGTCGCCAATCCAGACACTGCTTTGGATTGAAGGCGTCATCAAGGATCATATGACGGGCATTGCCCAGATAATTGAGGAAAACAGACGCCACCTTGCGACTGGCCCAGGACAGCCAGGTCTAAGACCGCAAACAATCGAAGAGAACCAACATTCCAGTCACAATTCCCCCAAAAGTTAGTGATCGGGGGTGGGAATGGCCGACTGCCGATGGGGATGCTCGTGGCGGGGGAGGCCCATGGGGGTGTTTGGGTTAGTGTTCTTGATCGGTGTGAGGCCAGCTGACATGGCCTGCGCTGTACAGATGTATAGCCTTTTTTTTCGAAATACAAATTCACTTAATTTTTTCCAAAAAAAAAGAGAGTTGAAGACCACAAAAACATGTAGATTTATATAGAGAAGCTTCATATTGTGATGAAACAGAGAGAATAAGAGAGTTGAACAGCACAAAAACATGTAAATTTATATATTTCTTAGGTAGTATGCCAAGAACGCGTAGATTTACAGATTTTTCAAGTAGCATGCAATCAAAGTAGAAACAAGGGTCTCCAAATCATTTATGTAATCTCCAATATACATTTTAGGGGTAATCTGTGTAATCAAAAAGTAAAAACAAGGGTCTCCAAATCATTTATGTAATCTCCAATACAACCAGTAGATTTATAAATAGTAGCATGCAATCAGAACTTTCAAGTAGCATGTAATCAAAGTAGAAACAAGGGTCTCCAAATCATTTAATCAAAGTAAAAACAAGGTTCTCCAAATCAATTATGTAATCTGCAATATACATTTTAAGGGTAACCTGTAAAAACATTTGAACTTTCCAATGCGGGGATTTGAACCTGGGTCAACTGGGTGAAAGCTAGGTGATGAGACGCGATTCGCATGGGCCGCGATATTGCATACACGATATCACGTCGTCCCCTGCGATGTCACCTACGCGATATCACGATCCGCTGCCAAATCTATAAATAAGAGGCGTCACTCCCCTTATTTCCCATCCTAGGCTAGAAGTAGGGAAACTATGGTAGATTGATCACTCCAGAGATAGAATATTTTCCATGTGCCCGTAGTAGGAGTCCCCAAGTGAACGAATCTTTATTCGAGCAACATTGTACCTAAACACAAGTTGTGTACGGCAATAAAGACAAGCTTTGTGGATAAACCTTGCAGTGCATGGAATAGGATTTATTACTTGTTATTTATTACCTGTTATTTATTACCCTGCAGTAGAGCAGCATGAGTATGACTTGATTACGAGCATTTACGAATGTGTACGGCTAATCAAGGAATCGACTGCTCATCGTGATTAGATTCTCCCACCCTCAACTCCTAGAATGCAGAATGAGTACGACTTGATTACGAGCATCTAAGGATGTGTATGGCTAGTCAAGGAATGGATGCTCATTACGCTTAGGCTAGTTAAGTGCCTCAGTACGATCACTTTGAGCATGTGCGTTACGCGTGGTGATCCTAGTAATGATTAGCGTTTGGTAGCTGTGATTGCATAGTTCAGGGTGTGTACAGTAAGTGGGAACGGATGCTGAAGCTAGGTAATTTAGACTTAGTTCATTAGTTAGAGTTAGTACTTAGTTTCTCAACCCTTCACCCTTTAGCATAGAAGACATAAAGCATAAAAATATATAAAAATCATATACCTCGGACTTACTTAACCATACACCATGAAAACCACAAGTAAGTTTGGGAAGATAATGAATGATTAACCCCATGTGTTCCATGGGGCGTGTAGGCACTTAGTCTGCGGAGTTCGACCGGATTGCGCATGCTACGCTTGTTTTGAATGGTTGAGTGTAGGGGTACCTCGCCACTCATCATTGGCGCTGTTGCCAGGGACTAAGTGTTTGTGCGCCATATAGAACATAAGGATATCATTCACATCGTTGTGAGCCTTAACGAACCTTCAGGTTAATCAAAAGAGAAAATTTATATAACGGTGAAATAGCACACCGATAAAAATGCCTTCTTCTCACAAGAGCACATCACCTAAGGGCAATACAAAAGACAGTTGGCAATCAAAAACACATAACCAAAATCAGCCAAGTCCTAAACAATATAAGATAGTTTATACTCATCCTAATGAGTATATTCCAAATTTTACTTTTATCCTCCATCAAGATGAATAGCTGCGATGGAGGGATTTGCAAGGTAACATCGTGTTACCCCTGGATTGATCAGTCCCTAACATGCTCTTCCATGCCTTGGCATAGATTGGCATGTAAGAACTATTTGCTGAATACATTGTTGAAGACTTTGAGATGAGGGATTATTATCCCACAAATGCACAACGTATGAGGGACTTAAGGAAGGAGAGTCAACATACTTTTCTAAAGGGAAAAGCCCCACATGTCCTTAGCGAAATAGGAGATAAGGAACCCCTTATCACAGGTTCTCTAACAAATGATGTTCTCCCTTCTAAAGAGGGTGAGGAGGTTGGGTATCAAAACCTACAATCAATGATACATATCCCTGGTTCTGACGCCTGTGAACACCAACTGTTCATAGAGGGAACAACCACTCATGCTAAGAACGGGCACTTAGATCATCACCATGATTGGGGCCGTAGCAGCCGAAGAGAAGGTAAGAAACATCATCATGGTAATGGTTTCCCTTCTTCTTCCCCTTCTTCACATCACTCACCCTCTCCTTCCACATCTGGGCGCAGCCATCATGAACACAACGGAGAGGATAAAGGTAGAAAAAACAAGAGATCTCAACAGGAAAGTCGAGAGAGAGGACAAGGGCAAGGATGTAGGGAGAGTAGGGAACAACACAGACATCACAGGTGTCATGAAAGAGATGATCATGATGAGCCAAGAGTTGGTACCAATCCTTAGAACTAGAAACCATCAGGAGGTGGAGTACGATGCTAGAACTATTCAATGAAAAGTATCAAACGTACTCCAGAGTGTCCAATTTGCGTAAGCAAATCCAAGGCTGGAAACAAGGTACATATGAACCCTTGGATGCTGCCATGGCCCACTACTACACATTGTTACATTGTTGCCCGGGCCATGGGTATGCTCAGCAGGATCAACTTCGCCACATCATGGATGGGCTAAGGCATGAAACTAGAAGAACCCTTGGGACTTATGCCCAAGGGAGACTATCACAACTCAGAGCCCATGAAGTACATCGCTTTTTGGAGCAAGTAGTAAAAGAAGAAGGTGAGTTACAAAAAAGGGAAAGTGTGGAAGAATACAACCGTGATCCCTCCCTTCGAAAGAAGGGAGTAAAATTTTGTGATGAGGAGGATGAGTCACCACTCGAAGAGTTGGTGAATCGAAAAACCTTGCCGATCCAAAAATTAACAACTGAAGTATCGACTAAGATAGACCAATTGTGGGATTCTTTAGACTTCAGACTTGAAAGCGTCTTGAAAATTGTAGAGGAGTCTAAGGAGGAACGAAGTAGTGATAAAGGTAAGACAAAGCGGAGAGATTCAGGCCCTACACATAACAAGGGTAAGGGGAAAATCATTATCTCCGATGAGGCTGTGGACTCTGACACAAATGATGATGGTGGATGTGAGATCTGCCACTATGACCATCCTAAGGGATGTTGTCCAATTATCTCACATCTATAGGAGTCTAGGGTGTATGCGCTAAATCCAAAACTTAACCAATGGCAAACACCCCACAGGTTACCTTATTCACAAGGTAACCCAAGGCAGTTCCACCAACCACTAATGTATTATCCAAGTGGAACTCCACCATAGCCCATCGGACAGTATCAGTAGTGGTAATACCCACAGTCATGGGGGATGCCACTGCCAACACAATAGTACCCTTACCAGCAGCCCGATCCATATAGTTATTATGTGCAGCAACCGGTTTCTCCAGGTGACTCTATGGGTCACACAACCCTCCACTATCACTACCAAGTTCAAGAGTACTTCAGAAGGACTCCTTCTCCTTCGGGAGACACTCCATACCCACACCATCCTCCAAATCCATCCACATCTCTTCCACCAATAGTAGTTCCCATAACACCTCCTGCTCCAATAATGCAAGGGGAACTTCCTACCCAAACATAGCAACGTCACGCTGCGAGAGCTATAAATATCCAACTTGCTACTGGTTCTGAAAACTGTAAAAAAAGAAGACCTTTCTTTAGAACCAAAATCCTAGAAAAACTCTTGCAACAACAAGTGGTTGAGCCCATGTACACTCCTCCAACATCTAAGACTTCGAAGCACCGTGCAGTCCAACAGAGCTTAACGCATACAGTTATGTTAACGCATATCGTAACTGACTGGATCAAGGTAGGCCACCTTCCCAGGAATCTAATTGACCTTGGAAGTCCCTTAATCTATTTATAAATCACCAAAAATAAACCACATAGGGCTCTTCTTAACTTAGGTTCTGGAGTTAACTTAATTTCACAAGAGATGTATCACGCCTAGAACCTGCCCCAACTTAAGAAGAGCAACATTCTTGTGACATTTAATTATTAAGGCTCTAGAGGGATTTCTCCTTGCATTGGTGAAGAGTGTGATAAGGGATTCAAGACATGATGTTGAGAGTATTTTTGAGGATGAGAAAAATAGGTGGGAGTAGATTTAGCATGTGAAGTGGCACACTTGTGGTACTCTAGAGGATAGTAATGGTGAACAGAAACATAAGTGGTAGAGTTGCTCAATGAGACAAGTTGTTGGACATAATATCCATAAGGGTTAGGTTGCTTATATGGATATTCTTATATTGGTTATGGCTCCCCCACATCTATACGGTTTTCTATTATTGGTAATACGCCTAAGATTAAGGTGGAGCCCTACATGAAAAATGATATTGCTGGTGATAAGGCTACCTATAGTTTCCTTAAGACTAAAGCAACCTCCTTATGGCTTGCTCTTGATAAAATTTGGATTTAATGCATAAGCCTAAACTCCTAAAAGTTTGATATTATTAGGCAATAACCTTTCAAATGTTCATACTAGAAAATGTCGCAACCATCATCATCTAACTTAAAATATTCAACCTCCTCCAATGCAACTACTTTTCCTTTGTTTTAGTAGAAGTGTTATCTTGTATTTCTTTTCTTTCTTTTATCTTTCTCCTTGGATCTTTCTTATTTTTGTGTTTCCTCCACAATCCTTAGTGTTTTTTGGAATTTTTCATCACCAAAGTTCCACACTTCATTAACTTTTATCAAAATTTTAGTAATTAAATTTTGAATGGGAAAGGTCTTTATCTACACTACTTTCTCTAATAGTGCTCCTTAATCGAGTTCAGGAGACAAACCTCCTCTTTTTGAATTAAGGAATCCCTATTGTACTCCTTTGCACTTTCTTTCTTCTTTAGTTCACCTTCTTCCTTTGTCACTTGATCAATTTTCCTTTGGACTTGATGAGCCCTCATCTTAGATAATCTCCCTTGGGCATAGATCTCAAGCATCTCTCTTATCTTGTTGTAGAGTTCATCAATGATATGGCATAGCTAATCCTTTTGAGAAAAGCCATGGCCTGGGCATTTATCAAGAAAATAATATCTACCCAAGGCTGCATTAAGGGACTCATGGTTACTTTGTCTTTACCCTTAAATTTGCTTTCTCCAAATGTATATCTTGGAGTGTGTTTGCTATTTTTCATTAAATTAGTCCATGAATCAATCCTTAAATAATTAGGACTTCATGGGTTTGTGATCTCTGGATATTTCATTGACTACATAGTATGAGGCTATTGCTTTAAGACCTAGTATAATCAATGTTGTCATGAACATTGATGACACTAATTGATTAGGTGGCAACATAATGTTATCTTCTAGTTCTCTTCATTACATCTATTCATATTGGTGATGTATGAAGGTAAATTTTGGATGATAAGGATCTAAATTCTTACAGACTATTTTTACTTGTTGTGGCATGTTCTTCTTACTCCTTGTAGTTCTATCATATACTTTAGTTTTATCATTGACAAGTGAAAAAACTACCATGCGAGAAGAAGACATTGTTAATTTGTAAATGTATCTTAGAATAAAATATTTTTATTAATTTGTAAATAACAAATTGTTTCAATTTCTACCTCTAATCCTTGAATAATCCTTGTTATCTAAAATACTAATAGAAAAGTTTCCTAGCAATAATGCTAATGATGAGTAGTTGAATAAGCCTATGTTCAATCATACAAATCACAAATATTTATGTGTGATCTAGTCAAATTTTTTAGACTTGAGACTAGATGGATGCCTTAGATAAGTAAGAACTAAGTTGCTAATCATTGTCTTCCCAATCCTACTTATGTGGACTTAAATTATGTAGTTAAGTGTGACTTAGGTATATGAGTGTTCTTTTATTATAATTAAAATATTATTCTACCTAGTCAAAGTGCAAAAAGAAAATTGAACCTAGCTTAGCATGGAGGATCCATTCCTTATTCATCATATACATCCTAAACATGCACTAACATTATTATGTTACCAAGTGTTTTATCATTGGGCATACTAAGTGATTCACTACTAGGATTACCAAATGTTAATATGTTTATGCTCGAAACTAGTCGTACTCATATGAATTAACTTAGTGTAATTGAATAAAGTAATTACATGTCGCATGAAAAGTAAATGAACAATTAAAGTAAATTATACGTCTAAATTCTAATCCAAATGCCATATTGGATAGAACAAAGGTTAATTTTATTTCCATCATGAAAGTGTGTCCTAGTACATCATGCACTCAAATAAAAATTTGTGTAATTCATTCAATTCATATTGTGGGCATTCAAACGAAAAAATATTATAACTTTCCTAAGAGAAAACTACAAGAGTAATCCTATAGAATGATCAAAATGTGCTATAAATAAGATGGGCATGTGCATTTATATAGGCATTAATGGAGATTGCATTGATAAGGTTATGTCATTGCATATGCATTAGCATGATTGACTAATTTATTCTTCATTAATATTAAATGCATCCTCCTCTTGTTCCACTTGGATTTCTTAGAAGTACTTATTACTTAGATATCCTTCATTTCAAATTCATCTTTCATGTCTTTCCAAAATTTTGAAATTAATTTTTTAAGACTTAATAAGAAGACCAAGTTATCAACATACTAGAAGATCAAGATTACATCCATGGCAACATGTTTAAAGTAAAGAGTAGCCCCAAACATACAACTTTATAGTTACTTTTGAGAAGGAAATCATTGATTCTATTAAATGAAGCTCTTAGAGCTTTCTTGAGTTCATGGAGAGCCTTGTGAAGCTTGCATACTTTATCTTTAAGTTGAAAAATGTAGACTTATTCTTCAAGAACATCATTGAGAAATTCTAAGTTAACATCCATTTAATACATTTTTACCTTGAGGTAAGTGACAATAGAGATTATTAACTTCATGGTTTCTCCTTGCAATAGAAGAAATGATTCATTTTATAATCTACATGATTCTTTTACTTAAAGCCCCTTGCAACCAATCTTTCCTTGTGTGTGAAGATGTTTTCATGTTCATAAAATAATATTTTAAACACCCACTTGATGTCATTTGTCTTCTTTCCCTTTGGTTTATCCACTAAGGAACATATTTTATTCCTCCTTATGAAGTCATACCCCTTTTGCATTACATCCTTCCATGCTTTAATTTTAAGGGCTTCCTTCACATTTGTTGGTTCATTAATTAGGGTTGAGCAAGTAACATTATACTTTTTTTTGGCTTCTTGCGAATCTTATTTAAACATTGTAATCAAGGATTTTTAATGAGAGAAGGCCTTTTTTCATTTATGGCCTTGTGTAGATGCTTTCTTTTCATTCATTTTGTCTTCTTCTTAGCTATAGAATGAGTCAATTCCTAAGGTTTACTTATCAAAGATCATACTGCTTGATACATGCCACTTCTTTTCAAGTGAATTAAATTAATTATATCCATGTGTTTTACAATCATATCCAATAAAGACAAATTTTCCCTATCATCTAGCTTTCCCAAAAGAGCATTAAGGAATATTACATAGCATACATATCCAAAGACTTTGAAATGGAAGGTATTTGCACTTTATCTTGTAATATTCATATAGATGCGTTTCACTAATGATGAGTAGCGGGTATCCCCTATGCTCAACCATACAAATCACAAGCATTCACACACGATCCAGTTAAATTTTGTGGATGGGACTAATTTTGGCATCTAGATCATTATGCCTTAATCGTAATTCGTTGTCTTCCAACTTAGACTAGTGGTAGCTTTGTCACATATGGTTTAGTCCAGAGTGAGGCATATGATTTTTTATGTTGTTTCAACTTTATGCTACTCATGATAATAGAGAAATTAATTATTTAATCTAATTAGCAACATAAAGATAAAGTCTAAACTAGGCTATGTGCAATGAGTGTCTATTCCCAACTTTTCGTACATGTCATGAACCCACATATCCACTACTGGGATTACTAAGCGCTACACTACTGGGCAAACCAAGTAATAACACTGCTAGGATTACCAAGCAAATACATGTTTATGATCAAAATTGGTCGCACTCATTCTGTTAATTCATTAATATGCATCGAAACACAATTATTAGCTAAGTACATGGAATATAAATTTCATTAAAAGTAAATTTAATCTAAGTCACAAGTGCTACAATGAATAAGAATCAATCTCGATTTTATTACTATTCCTGGAATGTATCTAGGTACATTGCCACTCAAATAAGACACCATACAATTGACTCAAATCCACACTATGGGCATCCACTAATTGTTCTCTAATACTACAAAATAAAAATGCAAGGTTTTGGCTACTCTATTAATAAAGGAATGCCAAATACACTACAGAAGCACATGTATTTATAAGCAAAGGTAGGGAGCCATGTTGATGGGTACTTGTCAATGTAGCAAACCCTACATCGATGGGATCCCATCCACACAGCAAACCAATGCTTCATCAACTAATGAGAGAGGTAATGATTCTATTTATGATTTATTTGGACATGTAGATTATCCCATTTTAATAGAAATCAAGGAAAGAGACATGCTTCAACAAAAATCTAAGCATTCTTTGGATTACATCATTCTTCCTTGTAGTCACTCCATTACTTTATGGTTCATATCCATATGTGGCTTTTTTGTTATGCTATAAATTTTACAATATTCATCAAATTGTTCAATTACAAATCTACCTCCATTCTTACTTCTTATGATTTTAATTTTTAAGCCAAATTTATTTTCAACTAACTTTTAAAAAGTTTGGACAAGACCAAACACTTTGTCTTTAGAGTAGAGTATGTAGGTCCATGTATACTTAGAAAATTCATCAACAATTACTAAAAGGTATTTATCTCCTTCATGAGAAATGGTGAGAATTGAACCCACAACATCCATGTCAATAAACTCTAATGCCTTTGTTCTTTTTTCACTTGTGCTTGAATGGGGAAGTACCTTTTTCTTATCCTTTTAACATGTGTTACAAACTTCTTAAGTTGCTTCTTGAAACTTGACTTCTATGGCTACTTAATTCTTAATGAGCTTGATGAGGTTAGAATACGAGGCATGACTAAGCCTCCAATGCCACAATATTATGATGTCATGCTTTGATGATTGTTGATTTATGGTTACATGAGTGGAATACATTGATCCAAAGTAATACATTTGATTTTATAGCATTTGATCCACAGCAATACTTATTGATGGATGTTTGAGATGATGAGTTCATCATTATCAAAAATAATCTTGTTACCTTTCCTTGATATTTGATCAATTGAAAGTATAAGAAATTAGATAATTATGGTACATATAAGAAGTCATGGGCTTATATGAGACTCCTATTATTAGGAATTGTTTAACACCTATTAATACCTTTAATTTTCACATATTCTCCATAACTGATTATGATTGATCCAAGATTCTTATCTTCCTTAAACTCTACAAAATAATCTTCATGTAAAGTCCTATGACTACTACAACTACTATCAATTATCCAAGTGGAGGAACCAATTTTTTATACATGTAAAAAGAAGCTAAATTAGACTTAGAACCATTACTTAATTATTTGTCATTGTTTTGGGCTAATGAAGAGTATCCATATTGTTAATATTAATTCTTACCTTCTTGGATTGTAAGGTTTTAGAATCTCATTTTTTGCCAACACTTTTTTTCATGTGTCCTTTCTTATTACAATATTTGCATCATGGAATGACTAAAGATGGTAAAAAGGTGCTACTTCTTGGTTGAAAGCTTTTTCTTCCTTTTGGGCCGTATCTTCCTCTATCTCTAAAATTTGGTGGTAGCCTTTCTTGAGATGATGCATCATTTCTTTGGAATTTAAACCTTACTCTTTCACTTTATCTTCTTCATTGGTCTCTTCCTTTTGAATATTTATTTTGAGCTATATAAGCTTTATCTTTCCTTGATGTTGAAGAATTCTTTAGTTCTTAGAGAGCACTTAAGCTTGAGATGAATTAATCTAGAGTGTAGGATAAGCGGTCTTTAGTTTGGAATATGGTTTGTACAACATCTATAAACCTATAGTCAGCATACATCATAGCCATGACTTTATGCATATTTTGTTGCATGGACTAATTACAATTATACACCTCAAAATTCCTAAGACATAAATGTGATCCTTTCAAAGAAATATTAAAAGGCTTGCCTTTCAATATTTTTTTTGTTTTCAAACTCCATCTTTACTTTCAACTTCTTAATATTTCTATTTGCTTCATTACATTTATACTCTTCTTGGAGAGCTTCCTAGAATTCTTGTTAAGTAGTTTTGGTTACAATCTTAAAATTAATGGGCTAATTACAAATAGTACAAATTATCAATTTAGTAAGAACATCCAGCTTTATATCCTTAGACAACTACCTCCTTTGTTCCCTTGTCAAGGCATTAACATTAAAAGGGATCACGAGGTCATAGGATCACACTTCATTAATTGAAAATAATGACTTGATCAAATGAGATCAATAGGAGAAATCTTGGGAGACATTACAGATAACACTATATCTTGGAATATCTTTGGAGGTCTTTTTTTAAAAAAAAAACACTTCTTTGTTCAAATACCATCAAAGTGGTAGAACAAAATAATATCTCTATCATTAGTTTGTCTCTAAAATTTTAGAGTTAAATTCTTTAAATTTCTTGACCAAAAGTGGTATGATGAGTTAAAGATCAATCATGTTGTAGTACCATGAGTCATGGTATTCGATCACAAGTCATGTTTACGCTATTTTTCCTTTAAATAAAAAATAAAAACAATTCAATCTAAGAAAACCATAATTCATGGTCCAGCTATGATAATCATTTTGGACTTACAATACCTTGCTTTATACTTTAAATATTAAACCATAGGTCATTACAACTAAAATATTAGACCATGAGGTGACGACAAGTTTTGGTTTAAACAAATTCTAAAATTATAATCAACATGAATCATGATGAGATTGTGGTCTTCATCATGAGTTGTGGTGAGGTGGTGGAATTATAGGAAAATAGAGAATAGTGGAAATGAGAATTTCGACTTACAAAGAGAAAAAGATCCTAAATCTAATGTTACTTAGAAGTATGAAACATGATGATATTGTGGTCTTCATCATGCATTGTGGTGAGGTGGTAGAATTATAGGAAAATAGAGAATAATGGAAATGAGAATTTTGACTTACAATGAGAAAAAGATCCTAAATCTAATGTTACTTGGAAGTATGAAAACTTGACATAGAATCTTTAAACATAATGAGAGAGGCTTGAATTAGAAGAATAGCATCAACTACTTCTCTAATTAAAAAAATTTGAGAAAAATGCATAAAGACATTGCAAACTTACATAAATTCATCAAACACTTTTAATTGACCATATAGACATCATAAAACTAACATGCAACATGAGACAAAACTTCACTCAAGCTTGAGTAGCTTGGAATAAGTTTATGCACAGAGAGAGAAATGAGATTTTACATTACATTTGGGAGAAAGTGGTTTGATGTGATCCCATTGATGCAGTCGTGTCGATGCATGGTTTGATGCATTGACATGATCCCATTGATGCAATGTTTGTCTTTGCCTATAAATACGCACTCACCAACCACATTTATGGCATTCCATTGTTAGTATCCTAGAGAAGCTCTTTCATTTTTTTTTATTTAGCAATTAGAATATTTTCTAAGTGTCTGTAGTAGGAGTGAAAAGTGTACAGATGTTTATTTGAACACTGAAGTACCTAAGCACCTTAGTGTGATCGGTAATAAAGACAAGCCTTCTTCACAAACCTTGTAGCATTTGGAATTATCTTAATGTTTAGTTAATGAATTTATTATTTGAGTAATTTATTTTAATGCATCAAATTAATTAATTAATTAGTGATTAATGAATATACATAATTATGACCACTTTGAGCATACGTTAACACTTGGTATTCCTAGTAGCACTTAACACTTGGTAACCTAGTAGCATTGCAATGTGTTTAAGATGTGTATGGAAAGTAGGAATAGATGATTATGTTAATATTAGTTAGTTATTAGATTAATCAAACATTTAATTACTTTATTTTCTAGCACTTAGATGATTTATACAATAAATATAAAATGATAAAAACCATATGCCTCAGTTACACTTAACCATACACTTACACTTCACAAGTGAAACTAAGAAGACAACGATCACATACGTTAGATTCACTTCCTAGATCTAGTGTACTTAGAGAGATAAATTTTATAGAATTTGACTAGATTGCTTAGTGAATGCTAGTCATTCATATGGTTGGGCATAGGGATTGCTCACTGCTCATCATTAACATCGTTACCGAGGACATTAGTTAGCTACCTGAGCTACCTAAGAGTTAGTGAAATTATTCAATGACATTGTAACAAACCTTAAAGTCACAATCATTAAAAATAATAATAATAGTAAAAGCACATTATTTTTCTTCAAAATTAAAATGTCTTCTTCTTACAAGGTTGAATCTCTGTTGTTGTCCGAGCATACTTCTAATCAAAGGCATGGAGGGTCAAAATCGCTAGTGCCCCAACAATGTAGAGTGGTCTATACTCATCCCAATGAGTATGTGCTAGACTTCACCTTCATCCTACATTAGGATGAATTGCTATAGTGAAGGATCATGAAGGAAAACATTATGTTGTTTTCCAATTAATTAGTTCCTACGATGCTACTCTAAACTCTCATGAAATTGGGCATCAAGGGGATCAATGCTGAATACATTATGCAGAACCAAAACTATTGAGATTATCATCCAACTAAGGCACAATGCAAGAAAGATTGACAATAGGAGATGCATTACAAGGAATTTGAGGGGAAATGGTTCACAAACCCCTTGTTCCTGATGGACCGGAAAGAAGGAAAGGATCCCTTTTCTAGGAGTTCTTAATTCACAAACTCTTCTCCCCTTATCTTTGATGAGGGGACATTTAACCAGAACTTATAGTCCATTGTAAAAAATCTTAGTTTAGGGAAGAATGGATCCCATGACTATGGGGGCTCCAAAGGTGGTAGTTATGGTAGGAATATGGACAACCATCATGATAACAATAGAAACAATAATTGTGGCTATGACTAAAGAAGAGGAGGTAGCAGGCACTATGTTGGTGCTATTTTTTCTTACTCTTCACCTTCAACATCCTCATCTTCTTCCTCATATAGCTCCGATAGAAGCTGTAGAGGATGTGACTCCAATGGAGTTGATCGATGGAATAGAGATGATCGTAGGACCTGTCGAACTAGTAGAGACCAGGAGTGTTGACAATCAAGGAAGGTCCACCACCATAAGAAAAGGAACAGTAGAGGACATCATAGGCATCATGGCCATCACAAATGCCATGACTATGATGAACCTTTTCTTGCAACAAAAAATATGCTAAATATTGCAAAGGCCATAAGAATTCCATGAGGCATGTGAAAAAAAGTAGAATCAAATGGTTGGATATGAACAATATCCCCAAGTTTGAAAGGGAGTACAACTTAGATCCACAAAATCATCTTTAGGACTTTCACAATGCCTGTGCCTTTTAGAACGTTGAAAACCAATGATAAAATCTAATGCTATTCCCAAGGACACTTATTAAGGAGGCTAAAAGTTGGTAACAATCCTTAGAACCAAAATCAATCAAATGATGGAGTACAATGCTTGAGCTCTTCAACGACAAGTATTAAACTAAAGAGTAAATACAAGGAACACATGAATCCTAAGATGTTGCTATGGATGAATATTACTCTCTATTGCATAAGTACCCAAGCCATGGCTTTTCTCAAAGGGAGTAGCTCTACCATATCATAGATGGGCTTCAAAAAGAAACAAGAACAACTCTTGGGGTCTATGCACAAAGGAGACTTTTAGAACTTAGAGTTTATCGTATTCAAAGGTTGATTAAGCATGTGGCCAAAGAAGAAGGTGAGTTGCAAAAAAAGGAAAAGTGCATAGGAGTACAACTAAGACCCTTCCATCCAAAAAAGGAAAGTCTAGTTCTGTGACAATGAGGAGGAGGCACCACTTGATGAAGTGATGCAAAATAAAATCTTGGCAATCCAAAAATCTATTTCTAAAATATCAAATAAAGTAGATAAAATGTGGGATTCTTTAGGCAAAAAATTCCAAACTACCCTTAGCATTGTAGAAGAGTCTAAATAGCAAGGTAAGAGTCATGACCGAAGCATAATGAAAGAAATTGAACATGCCCATCAAAGGGGTAAGGTCAAAGCTATTACCATTGAAGAGGTTGCAGAATCTAAAATAGATGATGATGGTAAGTGTGACATCTACCAATACAAACATCCTAAGAGATGTTGCCTCATTTTGTTACTCTTGTAGGAGTCTAGGATGTATATGTTGAATCTAAATTAGCAAGAAGACAAGCACTTAGGAGGCTATCTTATCCTCAAGGCAACTATAGGGAGTTTCATGAATAGTAAGCCTACTATCTAGGTGGAGCTTCACCCAAATCGCATAAGTAGTACCAACAGTGGCAACATCCACAGTCATGGGGGATGCCATCACCAAGGTAGAAGTACCCTTATTAATAGCTAGATCCCTATGGGTACTATATTTAGCAATTGATTTCTCCACTTGACTCTTTTGATCATGCCTCCTTTTAGCACCACTATTATCCTCCTGAATATTATAGAGCTTAATCTCCAAGACAGAAATCTTCATTTCCATTCCTCCTCATCCTTTCACACCTATACCTCCACCCTCAACTCAACTACCACTAGCTCCATCTATGCAAGGTGAAATTCCTACGCATCCATAGCAAAGAAATGCCACAAGGGCTATTAACTTATAGTAGGCTTCTCAACTAAGTAACTTGGAGAAAAAACCCCAAAAAAGAACTTTCTTTTGAGATAGTAGTTCTTTTAAGCCCTCACAGATACCTACGACCAATGACTTTACTTCTTCCTCATCCTTTTCAACCTCATTTGAGATCCTTTCAAACCAAATGCCTCCCAAAGTGCATACTATAATGTTAATCCATGCAGTCATGGATTGGATTAAGGTTGGCCACATTCCTAGGAAAAGATCTAATCCTAAAAGTTCCCTTATTTACCTACAAATCACTGGGAATGTGCCTTGTAAGGCTCTTCTAAACTCAAGTTCTAATATGAATTTAATTTCCTATGAAATGTACAAAGCCTAGAACCTACCTCCACTTAAGAAGAGCAACATTCATCTTGAGTTGTTAGATCAATCCATCACCATTTCCTTGTGACTAGTGTAGGACATTATGACCACCATCTATGGGTGGTCCTATCCTACCAACTTACTAGTGGTTTGTATTGATAAATGTAATGAGGACTTTCCAATCATCATTGAAAGGGCCTAGCTAAGCACAATAGATGCATGGATAGGAATCAGAGACCTCTCCTTGGAAATTTCCAAGGACAATGAATTTGAAAATATTGAGAGGAAGTGCATTCCATGCATCGCATATAGTCACATAAGGTGCAACTATGTGAAAAAATTATGGACTGTGAAAATCACATCTATTATAGCATGTAAGTAGTGTGCCAATGTGATAGAAATTCAAAGGTGCCTATGTGTAACAACCACAAAATAAGAGGGCATCCAATGGCTGATAGCTAAACCTAATAGTAGCTCAAAAATATGCATGGAACCAGCTGAGACTCGTACAAGTACCTACATTGAAGGCATGAATGTACTGGAGCAAGTTCATCACTAACTCTTTGATGATAAACTTGATGAAACCAACTAGAGAGAGTTGGAGATCCCTAAAAGCTTTAAACATGAGCCCCTTGAGCTGAAACCTTTACTAACTAGAATGGAATATCTCTTTCTAAATAATGGAAAGCTGATTATCATTAATGCCAATCTTACTCTTATGCAAAAATGAAGCTTTTGGAGGTGGTCAACAAATGGCCAACAACCTTTGCATGGTCATATCCTAAACTCGCTAAAATTGATTCTAGGATATGCTAGCATTACATCTACATAGATCCTTCCATCAAGCCAAAGAGGTAGCCACAACATCGATTGAACCCTAAACTAAAGTAGATTATGAAAGAGGAGATTAAACAACTTCTTAAGGTAGAGTTAATCTATCCCATAGAACCAAAGAAGGATGGCAAATGGAGGGTCTGTATCAATTTCAGGTTGTTGAACATGGCAACTTATAAAGATCACTTTCCATTAGCATTTGTGGACAAAGTGTTGGACATCATTTCTAGGCATTTTTACTACAACTTTCTAGATGGTTATAGTAGCTATAACCAAATTCAGATCACACTAGGATTAGGCCAAAATAATGTTCACAAGTCCCTAGGTGACTTTTGCATATAGAAAGATGTCATTTCGCATGTGTAATGCCCCTACTACATTCCAACACCTTCTCTTGGGCATCTTCCAACAACAAATTAGTAATGGGATGGAATTCTTCATGGATGACTTCTCCACCTATGGGGCTACATTTGAGCAAGCCCTGGACCATCTTAAGTAAGTTCTAAAAAGGTGTGTGGAGGCAAACCTTAGGCTTAACTAACATAAAAGCCACCTAATGGTCTAGGAAGGCATTGTTTTAAGGAAAAAAAATTTCTAAAAAAGGGATTGAGGTGGACCTTAAAACAAATAAGGGTCATCTAAGGAATTACTAGATAGTCAGAAATAGTCAAAGATGTGAGATCATTCCTTGGACACACTAGCTACTATCAGTGATTCATTAAGAATTTTCCTAAGATCGCTAAACCATTAGTGGAGCTGAGAAAGAAGGATGCTCCATTTTTCTGGACCAAGAAATGTAAGTATGCATTTCAAAATCTCAAGGAAAAGCTTGTTGAAACTCCAATTCTATAAGTACCTAACTAGTCCAAACCTTTCGACATCATGACAGATGCATCAAATTATTCCTTGGAAGCCATGCTCACATAGTTGGATGATCAAAAATGTCTATCCATTGTACGAGAAGAAGCATTGTGGGTTCACAATTAAATTACACAACAAAGAAAGAATTGATGGTAGTGATGTTTCCCTTGAAGAAATTTAGGCACTATGTGCTTGGGTACAAGGTGTTCATATACATAGATCATAGTGTAATCTGGTTCCTAATAAACAAACCAACAATAAGGCCCTGTGTCATATGGTGGTTAGTAATCTTGTAGGAATTCAATCTTACGATGGTAGATCAAAAGGGGACTGAGAACATCGTTGTTGACCACTTTTTTCAATTGTTATGGGACAACAAAGAGGAGAAGAGCTCACTGTTAGATCAATTTTCTGATGAACTCCTCTTTGCCAAGGCTATAACTAAATAAATGTTCATTGAATTCAATTGGTACAATCACATTCTCACCTATCTTCTCATTTAAGAGATGCCATAAAGTGTGGGATCATAAGAAGAAATAACAGTTTCTTCACTAGACAAAACTCGTCATAGAGATTAATAAACATCTTTACAAGGTGTGCACCGATGGCCTAATTTGTTGGTACGTTCTTGATGCTGATTAATTGTGTGTTCTCTAAGATGTTCACAAGGGTTCTTTTAGGGCCCACTATGTTGGGAGATGTATGAACAATAAGATCCTCATGGAAAGGTATTATTTGCCAACACTTTTCAGGGACACTCACCAATTCATCCACTCCTATGAATGTTGCCAACATGATGGTGGAATGACTACTTGTATGAAGTGATCTTAGTAGTGGATCCAACCACTAAAACCCTTTGAAATATGGGGCATTGACTTCATGGGTCCTGATGAATCATAGATAGGCTACATCAACTAAACCCTATTGACTAGGCCGCGTCAACACATGATTTAATGCATTGACATGGCCCCATTAATGTAGTGTCTATTTTGACCTATAAATATGTGCTCACCCATTGTGTTTATGGCATGTCTTATCATAGTTATAGTGAAGCTCTTGTATTTTTTCATTTGAAAATTAGAATACTTTTCTAAGTACTTGCAATAGGAGTCAAGAGTGTACAGATCTTTATTTGAGCACTATTGTACCTAAGCGCAGTAATTTGTGTGGCAATAAAGATAAGTTTTTTGATAAACCTTGCAAAACTTTGAAATAGATTAATTATTTATTTATGCATTTAATGTTTTATGGAATTTCCTTTAATGCTTTCGGTAATTAAATAATTAATTAGACTAAACTAAGTTAAACTAAGCTAGAATAAGTAGCGATTAATTAAGCACATAAGTATGACTAGTTCAAGCATATTCTTGGCACTTGGTAATCTTAGTAACACTTAACATCTAGCAACCCAATAGTGTTAAATGTGTTCAAGATGTGTACAGAAAGTGGGAACTAATGCTTATGTTAGGATTACTTAGGTGTAGTTAGTTAGATTAAATTAGCAATTAAATTACTTCATTTCTTTAATCCTTTATTTTAAGCACCCAAAACATAAAACATAAAAATAATAAAAGTCATATGCCTTGATTACACTTAATCATACCTTTGCATATCACAAGTGTAATTGGGAAGACAACAAATGATTGTTAGGGTAAGTTCACTTCCTAGAAGCTAGTGTACCAGAAGATAAGGGGTCCATGAAATTTGACCGAATCACATGTGAACACTTAGTAATTTATATGGTTGCGCGTAAGGGTATTTGTTGCTCATCATTTGCACCATTGCCAAGGAATTTTTTATTTTTGAAACATGCACTATCTAGGCATAATGAAAATCATTAACATCGTTGGATGAAACCTAAGGTCAAAATCATTTTCAAAATAAATATAATAATTTAAGCACACTCATATCTTATTTTAATTACAAAATATATTTTTCTCATAAGTGCGATGATACTAAACCATTAGTACCTCAAGAATGCAAGGTGGTATATACTCATCTAGATTAGTATGTGTCTAACTTCAACTTCATCCTACATTAGGATGACAACTACAGTGACGAGATATGGAAGGCAACATTATAATGCCTTCTGATTGATCTATGTGTAAGATGCTACTCCAAACTTTTAGGAGGTTAGACATCTAAGATCTTTAAGAAGAGTACATTATGCATGACCATGACTACTGTGACTACCATCCCACTGAAACACAATGTAAGAGACATCGACACCAGGAGAAGCACCATGAGGCTATGAAGGGGAAATAGTTTACCAATCCCTTATTCCTACTCAACCAAAAAGATAATGAGGATTATCCCTTTGGGGATTTTCAACATGAAGATTCTCTACCCCTTAATATTGATGATGGAGGCTTGAACTTAAATCTGCACTTCACTATCAATAATCCAAGTTCAAGAAAATGTGGGAGTCAAGGAAAGGACTCAAACAAGCATCATGATGACAAGAAAGCTAACAAATATGGCTATGAAAAGCATAGAGGCAATGGTAGTCCTCCTCCCTCTTCAACCTCTTCATCTGCATCTTCTTCTTCCTCTTCTAGTTTTGACAGACACCACAAAAAGGACAACCATGATAGAGGTGAACAACAGGATGATAATGATCACTAGGTCCATCATGAATGAAGGCGTAGCAGAGGGAATCATAGGTTTCATCAAAATAATGATGATGATTAGTCTTTGCTAGCAACTTATGGCATGCTGGATATTGTAAAGGTAATAAAAATTTCAATTAGGCATGTGAAAGATAGTTAGATCAAGCAACTTGACATGAATAATATTCCTAGATTTGAAGGGGGATATAACTCTAATCTACAAACATATCTTGAAGCCTTTCATGATGCTTGTACCTTACAAAATATTGAAAATGATTGGAAAAAATTAAAGTTATTTCCCAAGACACTCATCAAGGAAGCAAAAAGCTAGTATCAATGCTTGGAGCCAGAATCCATCCACAGGTGGAGTACAATGTTAGAGTTGTTCAATGATGAATACCAAATGTACTCCCGAGTGTTTAATCTGAGAAGGTAGATCCAAGGATGGAAGTAATGAAAATAGAAACCCTTAGATGCCATCATGGGCAGATACTATTCTCTCATACACCAATGCCCTAGCCATGGTTATTTTCAGTGGGAACAACTTATCACATCATAGATGGACTTAGATCAAAAATGGGAAGAACTCTTGGGGTTTATGCCCAATGAACACTATCAAAACTTAGAGCCCATCAGATCCAAGGCTAATAAAGTAGGTAGCACAAGAAGAAGAAAACCTAAGAAAATGAAAAAGTTCTAAGAAATATAACTAGGATCCTTTCATTCGAAAAAGGGAGGTTTGATTTTGCAACAATGAGGAAGATTCACCACTTGATGAGGTGGTGCAATGAAAAACCTTACCAATAAAAAAAATTTTGACATATCAACTAAGCTTGATAAATTATGGGACACTTTGAACAAAAATTTTAAACTATTTTAAAAATCACAAAAGAATAAAGAGAGTAGAGTAGTGATCATGACCACAAGAGGTAGAAAGAAGCTAAACGTGCCTACTAAAGGGGTAAGGGTAAGGTTGTGGAAATAGAAGATGTTGTGGTGTTAGAATTATATGATGATGATAGGTGTGAAATATGCCAATACAAAAATTCTAAAGGATGTTTCCTTATCATGTCACACTTGCAGGAGTCTGGGGTGTATGCTCTGAATCCTAGACTAGTAAGAATGTAAGCACCCAAAAGATTGCATTATCCTCAAGGCAATCCAAGGTAGTTCCACCAACAACAATAGGTGCATTATCCAAGTGGAGCTCCACCACAACTGTATGAGCAATATTAATAGTGGCAACATCCATAATCATGGGGAATGCTACCACCAAGGTAGTAGTACCTTTATAGGTAGCCAAATCTGTATGGGTACTATGTTCAACAACTAATGTCTCCACATGACTCTTCTAGTCATGCTTCTTTTTAGCATCACTACTACACTTCAGGGTATTATAAAACTCATTCTCCATCTAATAGAGGGGAAACCCCATATCCCTATCATCCTCCTCATCCTTCAATACATGCTCCTCTATCCTCAACCTAATTACCACCTACTCCATCCATGCAGGATGAGCTTCCAGCCCAACCACAACAAGATAATGCTACAAGGGCCATTAACTTACAGTTGGCTCCTCAGCCAAGTGGTTCAAAACCAAGATCCCATAAAAGTCCATTCTTTTGAACCAATAGGCCTACTAAACCCTAACATATGTGATTGGTTGCCTATATCTCCTTCATCCTCTACATCCATACCTTTTTAGATATCTTCAAACTAAATGGCTTACAAGATTTGCACGATTATGTTAACCCACATTGTATCTAATTAGATCAAGGCTAGCAACCTTCCTAGGAAAAGATCTAATCCTAGAAGTCCTCTCATCTATTTGTAGATTTCTAGGAATGAGTCCTGCAAAACTCTTCTTGACTCAAGTTCTGGAGTTAATCTAATTTCTCATAAAATGTACAATGCTCGAAACATGCCTCCTCTTAAGAAGAGAAACATCCATTTAAAATTGACATATTAGTCCATCAATGCTCCATTAAGATTGATAGAAGATATTGTAAGCATTGTCTATGGGTGATCTTATCTTGTTGATTTCCTAGAAATCAAAGTTAAAAATTACAAGAGGAACTTTCCAATCATTATGAAAAGGGCTTGGTTGAGCATTGTTGATGCAAAAATGGACATTAGAGATCTTTCCCTAGAAATTTTTAAGGAAAATGCATTTGAAAAAATTTAAAATAAGTGAGTTACATGCATCTCGTACAACAATACAGGGTGCAGTTATGTGCAAAAACTCTAGTATGTGGAAAGAGCATTCATTTTTGCATGTAGGTAGTGTACAAATGAGGTAGATATTCAAAGGTGCATGTACATAGTAGCCATAAAATAGGAGGGCACCCAATGGTTGACAACTAACCTTGAAAGCATCACATTTTGCATGGAACCTACTCAGAGCTTAACATGTGCCTATGTTAAAGGCATGAATAAACTAGAGCAAGTTCATCACCAACTCTCTAATGATGTAAATGAAGATACTAATCGAGAAGAGTTGGAAATCCCTAAAAACTTTAAACAAGAGCCATTAGAGTTGAAAAATCTACCTACTGACATGGAGTATACATTTTTAAAAAATGGAAAGCTGGTAATCATCAATGTCAATCTTACTTTTGAACAGAAACAAATGTTATTGAAGGTAGTTAACAAATGGTCAATAGCCTTTACTTGGTCATATTAAAAACTCATAGGGATTGATCCTAGGATATGCCAACATCGTATCTACATTGATTTGGCCATGAAGCCAAAGAAGTAGCTACAACGATGATTGAATTCTAAATTGAAGTAGCTTATCAAAAAGGAAATCGAACAACTTCTCAAGGTAGGGTTTATCTATCTGATTGAAAATCGTGAGTGGGTTCATCCACTCATGATTATTTAAAAAAAAATATGGCAAGAAGCAAGTCTGCATCGACTTCCAACTATTGAATATGGCAACATTCAAAGATCACTTCCCATTGCTATTTGTGGATCAAGTGTTAGACACTATATCCAAGCATTTCTATTACAACTTTCTAGATGGTTATAGTGGCTATAACCAAATCCAAATCATGTCAAAGGATCAAGCCAAAACAACATTCATGAGTCCCTGGGTGACTTTTGCACATTGAAAGATGCCTTTTGGTCTATGCAATCCTCCTACAACATTCCAACGCTTGATCTTGAGAATTTTTAAGCAACAAATTGGTTGCAGGGTGGAACTCTTCATGTATGAATTCTCCACCTATGGTGCCATATTTGAGTAAGCCTTGGACCACCTTAAGAAAGTTCTTAAAAGGTGTGTGGAGATGAATCTTCAACTCAATTAGCAAAAGAGCCATTTGATGGTCTAGAAGGGCATTGTATTGGGGCATAGAATTTCTTAGGCATGGATTAAGGTGGATCCTAAAAATATTTGGGTCATCTGAAGAGTAACTCATCAACTAGAAATCATTAAAGGAGTTTGATCATTCCTTGGACACATTATCTACTACCAATGTTTTATAGATAATTTCTATAATATTGCAAAACTGTTGGTCCAGCTTACAAAGAAAGATGCTCCATTCATCTGGACCAAAGAATGTGAAAATGCATTCTAGAGCCTGAAGTAAAAACTCATAGAGACTCCAATTCTATGAGCACCTAACTGATCTAAATCATTTTATATAATGACAGACACATCAATTATGCCTTAGGAGCCATGCTTACGTAAATGGACAACAAGAAACATCCATATTACATCCACTATGCAAGTTGAAGCATTGTGGGTGCACAGTTGAATTATATCACAACAGAGAAAGAACTAATGATGATGGTGTATGCTCTACAAAAGTTTAGGCACTACGTGCTTGGATACAAAGCGTTTGTGCACACTGATCACAATGTAATTTTCTTCTTGATAAATAAGCCAATAGTAAGCCCTCATGTCAAATGGTGGTTGGTGATTTTGTAGGAGTTCAATCTTATAATGATAGATCAAAAGGGAACTAAGAATGTGGTTGTTGATCACTTGTCTTAGTTATGATGGGATAACAAAAGAGAGAGCCTACTCTTTGATCAACTTCTTGATGAACTCTTCTTTACAGGTGTAATAAATGAACAAGTGCCTATAGAACCAAAATGGTATGATGGCATTCTCACATTTCTTCTTACTCAAGATATGCCATAAGATCTAGAATATAAGAAGAAATAATAGTTTCTTCATCAAGTCAAATGCTTCATGGAAATCAATGGACACCTTTACAAGATGTGCACTGATGGCCTAGTTCATTAGTGTGTACCTAATGCTAATCAACTATGCATTCTCTAGGATGCTCATGAGTGGTATCCATTATGCTAGGAAATACAAAACCATTAAAATCTTGATGGTAAGGTATTATTGGCCAACCATCTTCAAGAATACCCACCAATTTATCTGATCTCATGAACACTACCAATGAGATGGTGGGATGATCACACGAATGGAGAAATCTCAATAGTGGATCCAACCACTAAAACCCTTCAACATATGGGGCATCAACTTCATGGATTCCATCATGCCTATGTCAAATGAAAAGGCATATATAATTGTCATTATTGATTACTACACAAAATGGGTAGAAGCAACAACTATCATCGACTGTACATTATCTACTATTGGACAATTTATACAACAAAATGTTGTAAACAAGTTTGGGATGCCATGTGCACTGATTTATGACAATGAAACCCATTTTACAGGCACTACCTTTCACAAGATTATGCAACACTTGGGGGTTGAACATAAACTAACACCCTACCACCCCCAAGCCAACGATTTAGTAGAATTTACTAATAGAAAGATCATAAAGATCTTAACAAGAACTATCACAAATATAGTAGAGACTAGATCACAAAACTAAATAATGTCCTTTGGGCATACTACTCAATATGGAAACTTCCTATAGGCTACTCTTCCTATGAGCTAGTGTATGGAAAATTACCAACTCTACCTATCCAATCTGAGCTCTGTATACTTTCAATAGCCTATGACTTGAACCTTGACCTTAGCCTAGTAGAAAAAGGAAGATTAATCAACCTAAATGTGCTAGATGAAAATCAATTGGTAGTCCTATCCTTGAATAAAGTGCACAAAGCATTCAATAAACAACGCCATGACCTTAGGATAAGGAAAGTAAAATTTTAACCTAGAGATAAGGTCCTCTACTAGAACCCCACACATGTACCTCAACAAACTAAGTTCCAAACATTGTGGGAAGGATCTTATATCATTTATGAAACCTTTCCTTATGGGGCCATGTTGATCTACAAACCTAAGAGCCTAGACAAAAAGCAACTAGTTAATACACAATAAGTGAAACCTTTCCATGAACCCAAGCAAGCTAGTGGAAGCAACATCTCAATGGATGGACAACCATGATCAATATTTTGGATCTCCTCTTTTCAACTTAGTCATGGATGAGATGCCCATTCATGCTAATCTATTGAGTGGTTTCATACTTTTTCTACTTTTTTATTTTACAATTTTTCCAATTTTTGTTTTACAACATCATTATTACATTTTCTCTTTCTTAAATATTTTATAATTTCTTTTATATTTTTGCTTATTTTGGTGTGAATTTTCCTTATCTTCTAATAGAAGTGCTTTATTTTTAACAAGACACACTGGTGCTGTAGCTATTGCTAATAGTGATTCGTACTTAATGTTTTTGATTACTAATGTTTGGTTTTTATTTTTGAATTTTGATGATTGATAACCAAGCCAGGTTTCAATTTTTATGAAACAAGCAATGAGTCCACGTCATCCACCCATTTACAAACTCTATGATTTTCCTTGTTTTGGAAATATGTGGTTCCTTTTCCATTAATAAAACTTTAACAAACTTGTGAGCTTGGTAGTTTCTAAGCTTGGAAAAGATTCAAGGGTTTGAAAAGGGTGTGGCTTCAAGGGCATTCAATAATCTTTGTACCTCTCTACTTACTTGATTGCATGTGTGTTTTTTATGGATTTCTTACCATTTCATGTTAACCAATAATAGGAAGCTGAATAAATCTTTGCATGGTGTGGTTCCCATCCAGAAAAAACAAACAAGAAAAACAATTATGGGAATTCAAAGCACACCCCTTAGACAAAATAAACAGTCTACAAGCATTGGTCAAGGGACTAGAAGGACATGTTACCCATGCCTAAAGGTCCCCTCTAACTAAGGTCCTTTCCCACTTATTGCTTCTTCTTTGTTCTCAAATAAGGAATGGTGGTTGTCCATGGAAGCATTCTTGTGTCTCAAGGGGGTGCACCGTTCCTAGAGTGGTGATGTGAAGTCATTGAAAGTGGTTAGTTTTGATCTAGACTAAGGTTGGACTCTATCGAGTTATTTAACCATGAATTCCACAAGGGACTTCATGTGACCATGATTGGGACATCCATTCCATTCTTTATCTCATCATCAATGCTCTCCATAACTTACCTCACTACCGATTTTCATGTTTTTGTTTCATGTCTTAGTTTGATGTGTTGAAATTCTTAAATAGATTCTCTCGGTTTTGTCCTTAACTTTTCATAATCATTAATTAACTCTAGGACCCGCAAACTCCTTAGTTTAGGTTATGCAAGGGCAAAAAGAACATGTGCCACTATGGTGAGGATCCACTTTCATATCTCATGCTTTGAATAGTTAAGCTCCTTACTCTTAGATTTTTTTGCAATCAAATCTTTCATATGCTCCATTGTACATCCAACTATGTGCTCCTTAAGACATTATTCTTCATAAAATTTCATTCTCTAATCATTTCTCCATTTTTTGAATTTTAAAACCCTCTTCTAATATTTTCATCATGTTCTTGGCTTTTTGGACTTTCATTGGATCTCAATTTTATTCAAAAACTCCTTATTTTTTGTTATTTTTGACAAAGTTAATGGTGGTCAATAGCTGCATTGACTAGGCCCAATCAACACGACTAGCTATGTCAACTAGGCCCCGTCAACGCAACACAAAAATCCCATAAATACTGCCCAAAACTTTGAAATTTTTTGTCATTTGTTTCAAAACAATAGTAGAGTTTTGCAACTTTTTAGAGCCCAAAACCTTCTAGAGCCCATAACTTTCACACCATTTATCCAAATCATTCTATTTGTTGATCATGTAGCTACTGGAGGTAAGCTCTTAGTCATGGGGGCCATAAACCTTAAGATTTATGGAAAAGTTTTTTCTAACTCCCCTAAAGGGTTAATGAATAAAATAATATTAAACCATCAATTTTTGAGATTTTAACCCCTCCAAAAAACTCTAGTAAACCTAAAATTAATTATTAATATCAATATAAGAATAAAATAAAAATTAAAACGATCAAATCAACCATGATCACAAATTAGCTGTGTAACTTTTCCAAAGATGTAAGGTATCCTAATTGTTTTAAGTTATACATTTAATGCTAATCCTTAGTCATGTTGTGATCACATATGGCACCAAGACCAAAATAACCATAGGAAGGAGAACCATCACAACCAAGGGACAAATGACCTAGATATGGAAGGGAAAAATAGGAACAAGCTTAGGAGCAGGTAGCAAAAACTCACACAACAAGACCTCTTCAGGTAGAGCTCAAAGTGGAATCTATCCAACAAATTCCTGAAGAAAAGCCTATGACTAAACAATCCCAAAGAGGAGAGGCATCAAGGCCCATACCAAGACTTGAGGTCACTTTGACACAAGCTTGCCTTGACACAATTAGGCCTCGTGATGTCCAGCACTCAGTTGTCCAAGAACTAAAGTTTGGACCATTCTTGGAAAATGCTCCACTAGAAGTTAAAATGTAGTTGCAAAACTTGCCTATATCGCCAATCATCATTTCTAGTGGAAAGTGGTACATGGAAGAGACATATCTCTTCTAGAATAGTAAAAAGGTAGGAGCCACTATGAGAATCAAGAACATTCAGGTGTCCTACTCAGCAGAAGCTATTGCATAGGCTCTTGGTCTACTTGATTTTGATACTCATTTGGCAAAGATCTCCATGCATGATAACCCAAAGGCAAAAAGGAAGTGGACCCAATAGTGTTATGGGGTTGACCATAATGAGTTTGGTGCGCTTACACCAGAAGAGCACATATACTTTAAGATAGCAACTTATCACCTCAATTTCATAGTGAGGCCTAGCAAGGTGACTATTTTCTCTACTTGAGCATGTAACTTTTCAAGTGGAAAACTTCATGTTAACCTTTCATAATTAATATATCTAGAGATGGAAAAGTGTTTTAAGGAAAATGAACATGGAAGGAAAACCCTGCCATTTCCATGCTTTATCAGAAAAATTTGAAAGAAGGCAAGGATAGTTTGCTATACAAATGACACAATCAGGCATACTCCTATTACCTTCTGGACTGAGATGATGATAGACAAGACCCCTACTATGTCTAAAGAAGAGGAACAACAACTGCCACTTCCACCATGCACTCAAGACATAACGTCAAAGCATGTAGCCATTGAATGCCTATGTAAAATCCAAGAGTAGATCTTGCATGAGTAGGAGTAGCAAGCAAGAACAAGTGGTAGGGATCCATTTTTGTACCATCCAATAATGAGTCACCTTAATAAAGTGGCTCAAATAACTAGTTATATGGAGGAAGGTGGGCCAATATTCTTAGTCCAAAGAATTCAACTATCCACAAGGCTGAATCCTAGTGCCCAAAATGTCCATAGGAACTATTAGTGGTTGATTAAGTATAGTCCAACATAAGGAATTGCTAGATCGACTGGTGGGAATTAGGCAACGAATTCTGCATATCTTTTATTTTTTAGATAACATCACCGCAACCTAGTTGAAGCTGCTTAAAGAAAAGGGTAAATGCATCATTTTGGAAGGGCAAACTAAAATGGCTCAAGCACAAAACCAATGCTTGATGATGAAGGTTGTTGAATTAATAGCCCATCTTATTGATCCCACACTTCTCAACCCTACATCGATAAGAGATGATGCTTTTCAACAACTTCAAAATAGACTTAGATAGGTTGAGGCAAGGATGGTGAAAGCTATCTTTGACTAGTCCATCACCAAGGCTAAGACATATTTAGTTCAAAAGGACTTGGTCCAAACACACCTATATAATGAGATGTTGACCATAAAGAATCATTACCTATGGAATGTTGATACGCAGAAATAGAAAATGCAAGAATTCATCCATCAACAGTAGGAGTAGCTAGCCAAGGTGAATAGTAAGCTTAAGAGATTGGCAATGCAGAATATAAATCTCTCTATGAACAAATTCTATGCCTTACACTAAAATTCTACAATTGAGATTTCCACTTGGAAGAATGAGGCTCTCAAATTTGAGAGAGTCAAGAATCACTACGAGATTAGGTTTCCCTACAAAAGAAAGTTAATAAAAAACACATCTAGATGGCTAAGGCAAAAGTCAATGAGACCCTCTAGCAACTCTGGCAAGGAAAAGAGATGTAGCAACCTATCATTGATGCAATAGATTCCTATAATAAAGAAAAAATCTCATGAAGGAGTTGTAGATTGAAGAGATCATTAAATATATGGATCTTGACAATCTCCAATATGCAAACCTAGCAATGCTAATTACAGAATGACCATGGTCAAAGTTGGAGCCATAGGTGGCTAGCTCGTACTTGCTATACGAGGAAGAGCTTAAGAACCACAAGGAAATCAAGAAAAAGCTTGAGATTGCAAATGCTAAACTTGAAGTTCTTAGGGTAAGATTCACTGATCAAAGATCAACTACTAAGAACCTAGTCAAAATAATGAATAATTAGCAAGAATAACAAAATGTAATCAAGGTGTTTAACATCAAACATAAATAATTTGCTACCTAATTCTTAAATGTTAAGGTGTTGTTCCCAACAATGCTCTATCCTTGGGATGTGCCCACACCGGCCCACATTGGCGAAGCTGTGTGGACAATGTACAATCCTAGGAGTAAGGAGAAGAAAATGAAAGCATTATTGTATGCTTTTTATCTTTCATTAGAAGTTGTAGCTACAGCAGGAAAACCATAACAACCTTAACCACCACATTTGCCTAAAGTAAAAGAAAGCCCCTCAAAACCTTAAGAGCCTCCACCACCTAGGATCATTTAATCTTCTTCCTTGTTTTCATGTCATCAGAAGAATCATGTTTGTCAAATTTTCTCTTGATGTTCAATTTTGTAGTCCTAAACACTAGAAATATTTATAATGATTGTATATCTACACACTTGAGCACTTAGAATTTTTTATATTTGTCATATGTCTATCATTAGTCAATAATTCCATATCTTTCCCAATTTGTAAAGAACTCAAGGATAAGTTTGGGTTCAGTTGTGGGGGTATGACAAATCATAGATTGGTTGTGTTGACTAGGCCCCTTCAACTAGGTGCTGTTAATTAGGCCTCATCAACTATCTCCCCTTGATGCATGATTTGATGTGTTGACGTGGCCCCGTCAATGTAGTGTCTGTTTTCACCTATATATATATGTTCACTCATTATGTTTATGGCATGTCTTCTCATAGTTGTAGCAAAGCTCTTGAAGTTTTGTCATTTAAAAGTTAGTATATTTTTTAAGTGCCCACAGTAGGAGTCAAGAGTATAAGAATCTTTATTCAAGCATTATTGTACTTGAGCACTGTAGTGTGTGCAACAATAAAGATGAGCTTTTTAATAAACCTTGCAGCACTTTGGAATAGATTAGTTAATTATTTATGCATTTAATGTTTTATGCAATTTCCTTTAATACTTTAAGTAATTAAATAATTAATTAGGCTAAACTAAGCTAGATTAAGTAGCAATTAATTAAGCGCATAAGTATGACCACTTCGAGCATATGCTTGGTGCTTAGTAATCCCAGTAATGCTTAACGTTTGATAACCCAATAACATTAAATGTGTTTAGTATGTGTACAACAAGTGGGAACGAATGCTTATGTTAAGATTAGTTATGTATACTTAGTTAGATTAAATTAGCAATTAAATTACTTCATTGCTTTCATCCTTTATTTTAAGCACCCAAAACATAAAACATAAAAATAATGAAAATCATATGCCTTGATTACACTTAACCATACCTTTGCATATCACAAGTGTAATTGGGAAAACAACAAATGACTATTAATGCAAGTTCACTTCCTAGACGCTAGTGTACTGGGAGTTAAGAGGTCCACAAAATTCAACCAAATCATGTGTTAACACTTAAGGATTCATATGGTTGAGCTTAAGGGTATTCACTGCTCATCAAGTCCCATCACATCCATGTCAAATGGAAATATGTACATCATAATCACAATTGACTATTATAAGAAATGGATGAAAGCTGCAATTGTAATTGATTACACATCTTCTATGGTTGCTCGGTTTATACAACAAAATGTTGTAAATAGGTTTGGGGTGCCACATGCACTTATTTTTGATAATGGTACTCATTTTATAGGCATTACCTTTCAAAAACACATGCAATGCTTAAAGGTTAAACATAAATTAATAGCACCCTACCACCCCCAAGCTAATGGTCAAATAGAGGTTACAAATAGGAAAATCATAAAAATACTAACAAGAACTATTAGTAAATATATAAGAGATTGGTGGACAAAACTCAATGATGCCCTTTGGACATACCACTTCACTTGGAAACTTCCTATTGGCTACTCTTCCTATGAGCTTGTGTATGGAAAATTGCCAACACTTCCAATTCAAGTTGACTTTCATACACTATCCACAACTTGTGACCTTGACCTTGACCTAAGTCTACCACAAAAAGAAAGATTGATGAACCTCAACTTACTAGACAAGAATCGATTAGTAGCACTATCATCTAACAAGTTGCACAAGACATTCAACAAGCAATGACATGACCTTAGAATAAGGAAAGTAAAATTTCAATTGGGAGATAAAGTCCTCTACTAGAATCCCACACACATACCATAAAGAACCAAGTTCCAAACATTGTGGAAGGGGCCTTATGTTTCCTATGAAACCTTTCCTTCTGGGGCCATGTTAATATATAATCCTAAAAGCCCAAACAAGAAATTATTGGTCAACATGCAACAAATAAGACCTTTCCATGAGCCTAGAAGAGCCAAAAACTAGAACACCTTCACAGATGGATAGACATGTTTAATTTTTTGGATATCCTCCTTCCAGCTTAGTCATGGGGGAGATGGCCATCCATGCTAATCCATTAAATCGGCACATCATATTTTACACTTTTTTTGTTTTACATTTTTTTATTTTACATCATTTTTAGTACATTTTTTTATTTTTTAAAATATTTTACAATTTCTTCTATAGTTTACTTTATTTGGTTTGATTTTTTCTCATGTTTATTTTTCTTTTCTTTATTACTACCAGGACTAGGTACAACTATAGTTGTTAATTGTTGGTGGTTTGTACTATAATCTTATTTCATTGTTGATGTCTAGATTATATCTTTGAATTTTAGTATTGATAACTAAGACATGGTTTCTTTTTCATGATGATAAGTAGTGAGTCCACATCATCCACCCATCCACAAACTCTATGGTGTTCCTTGTTTTGGAATTATGTCATCCCTTCGTTAATGAATCTTATAACAAACTTGTGAGCTTGATAGTTTCCAAACATGGTGATGAGAAAATGAGGTACCCCTACACCCAACCATATGAATCACAAAGCGTTCACGCACAATCTAGTTACATTTTGTGGACTTTATAGTTTCCAATGCACTAGTCTTCTAGGTAGTGAACCTTGCCCTAAGGTCATTCCTTGTCTTCCCAATTACACTTTTGAAGCATAATGGTATGGTTAAGAGTAATCAAGGCATATAATTGTTATCATTTTGTGTTTTATGCTTTTGATGCTTGAAGAGAAATATAGTAATTTAATGACTAAATTAATTTAACTAGCTAATTAATTCTAACATAAGCATCCAGTCCCACTTTCTGTACACATCCTAAACCCATGTATCCACTACTGGGTTACCAAGCGCTATGCTACCGGGTGTGCCAAGCAATAATGTTGCTGGGATTACCAAGTGAATACATGTTATGCTCGAAGCAGTCGTACTTATGTATTTAATCTTTCTAGCTTATCTCTTAGTTACTGGAAAACATTAAATAATTAACTAAAGGCATTAAATGCATAAATAAATATCTAAACTATCCAGAATATTGCAAGGTTTATTAAGAAGCTCGTCTTTATTATCGTACACACTATCATGCTCAAGTATAACAATGCTTGAATAAAGATCCATACATTTAATGACTCCTATTGCGGGCACTCTAGAGAAATATTCTAACTTTCAAATGTAAAAGCTACAAGAGTTTGGCTTATAGTTTTTGCTCTAGGGCTATGTTGATGGGGCCCTGTTGACAAGGCCACATCAACGGGGGCCCATTGACACAACTTATTGATGCTTCATCATACCCCCATGACTAAATGAATACTCGTCCTTGAGTTCTTTTAGAAAATTGGAAAGGTATTAGATTATTCATTGACTCTTAACCAAACAAAACAAATTAACTTGACAAAACTAAGTGCCTAAGTGCATAGATCATCAAATTACCAAAAAATGTAATGTTCATAATACAAAATTGAACATCATTACATGACTCTTCAAAAATTTGGTCAACACATCCCTTGACGATGTGAACATAGTGGTGAAGATTAAACAGTCCTAGGTGGTGGTGGCTCCTGAGGCTCTAAAGGACCTTTGCTAGCTTCAGGCATGTGCGATGGCTGAGGTAGCTATGGCTATCCTACTGCAGCTACAACCTCCAGTGTAAGGTGAAAGGCATTAAGTAATAACTTCATTTTATCCTCCTTACTCTGGGGATCATTCATGGTCCACATGGCTTTACCAATGTCGGTTGGAATGGGGACATCCCATGAATAGGGAATGCTCGAGAACATCTCATTTATGTTGAAAAACTAGGCAGCGAACTATTTAAGTTCGATGTCAAATGCCCTTACTACATTCTGTAGCTCTTAGTAGCCATTCATGCTTTTGGCCAGGTTCTTAGTAGTTGATCTTTGATCTATGAAACATGCTTTGAGAACTTTGAGTTTAGCATTAGCCACCATAAGCTTGTCCTTTGTGTCCTTGTGGTGCTTGAACTTTGCCTCATACAATAAGTATGAGCTAGCCACCTACTTCTCCAACTTAAACCATTGTTATCCAATAGTCAACATGGCTAGTTTTGTGTAATGGAGATTGGCAAGCTCCATATACTTCATCATCTCCTCAATCTGCAACTCCTTTGTGTATATTTTTAATGTAGTATAAGCATCTATCCCATCAATGATGGGTTGCCAAACTTCCCTTCCTTGCTAGAGTTGCTAGAGGGCTTCATTTGTCTTTTCCTTTACTAATTGGATATGTTTTTCATTTATTTCCTTTTGTAGACCAACCTATTATTTGTAATGATTTTTAACTTTCTCAAATTTTAGAGCTTTATATTTCCAAGAGGCTATCTCAATTGTAGTATTTTGGCGAAGGGCATGCACCTCCTCCATGAAGAGATTCTTGTTCTCCAATACCAATTTCTTCAACTCTATGTTTACTCTAGCTAGTTGCTCCTACTGTTGATGGATGAAATCTGTTAGCTATTGTTTGTGCACATCAATGTTTCATAGGTAATGGTTCTTTGCAGTTAGTTGGACATTCTCCTGGTAGGTCTGATCTAAGGCCTTTTAAATCTTGTATTGTGTGGCTTCTACTAAGGATATGTAGAACACTATCGTCTCCATTGCATTCTCAACCCCTTTAAGCCTAGACTGAAGTTGTTTCATAGCTTCATCTCTTGTGTGTGCCAAATTGAAAAATGCAGGGTCAAAAATCTAGGCTCTTAGTTTGGCAACCTCTATAACCAAGCATTCATTCTACTCTTTGGCTATTTTGGGTTACCCCTCTAATATGATGTTTTTGCACCTTGCCTCTAGCAGCTCTGACTAGGTTGCAGTGATCTTATCTGAAAGGTCAAAGACATCTGGAAGTGGTTGTCCAGTTCCCACTAGTTAGTCTAATAGCTCATGCTATGCTGCACTTATTTTGTCACTTGTAGTTCTTGCAAATGTCTATGCATATTTGAGTGCAATGATGTTTGGTGTAGATGCTGCAGGTGCGTTAAGCGTTTTGGAAATCCTATCAATGACCACTTCTACTACTGTTTCCTATCCCCTAGTGCTACATCACCAAGATAGTTTCCCCTTCACCCTCCTCCAAGCTTATCGAGAAGGTCACAGCGTTCCCAGAAATTTCTAGAAGTGGCTATTGTTCTTTGAGAGATACTATAACCTTTCTAGCACTCAGATTTAACCTCATTGGTAACTGTGTTCTTTGGGTTGAGATAATGGGTTCACCCTCACCCATCAAATTATTCATTTAGGCCACCTCATTAAGGTGATTCATGACTAGTCTATATACTAATGGGTCCCCATCACTCCTGCTTGCCCTTTACTCCTATTCATTCAAGAGCCATTCTTTGTATTCCCACAACCATTGGGTGGTTGCAGTGATGTCTGGAATTATTTTTTGAGTGGTAGGTAGTGGTGGTCACTGCTCCTCTTCTTAAATTGTAGTTGCAAGTATTTTATTCTTCATCATTTCCACCCAGTTGGTGGCTGGAACAATCTTGACATTATTTTTGGTGTAACAAACTATCCCTCCCCTTTGACAAAGTTTCTTGATGAGGCATGGGAAAGGGAGTGCCTTCCTTCCATGTTCATTTCCTTTAAAGCACTTCTCCATCTCTAGATAGATCAATTACAGAAGGTTGACTAGGAATCTCCTACTCAAAGCAACACATGCTCGGGCAAAGAAGGTAGTGATTTTGCGTGGCCTCACCATGGGATTGAGGTGGAAGGTCATAACCTTATAATGAATACTCTTTGTTGGTGTGAGCATGCCAAACTCCTTATCGTTGACACCATAACATCGTCACATCCATTCTTTCTTAATGCTTAGATCCATCTGCATTGGGATCTTAGTAAGGTTTGTCCCTATTTAAGGCAACCTAAGCACTACAGCAATGGCCTACACTAAGTAGGACATTGAGATGTCCTTGATCTTTGCTATTACTCTAGGCTACTTATTATTCTAGAACCAAAACATCTCTTCCATGTACCACTCCTCAATGGAAGTGATGATTGTCCACATGGGAGAGGCCTTCAGTTGGTCTTGCACTTCTCTTGGTGCATGCTCTAGGAAAGGGTCAAATTTTAACTCTTGAAGCACTAATTTTTATACCTCCCTTGATTTGATTTGATTTAGGTAGGCTTCTATTAAGGTTACCTTGAGTTTTGCTAGTTGTATAGGTGCATCATCCTAGTGGAAGTGTTTTGTTGCTATTATTGTTGGTTTTGGAATCTATCTAATAAATTCCACTTCTACCTCTTCCCTAAGAGGACTTGTGGCATGGGTTGTGAATGATTCTTGTTGTTGGGGTTGTTCTTGGCCTCTTTCCATTCTAGACCATTTTTCCCTTGGTTGGGATGGTCCTGTTTCTTACGTGTGCTTTTCTTTTGGTGCCATCTATGATCACAACACATCCATGGATTTGTAGATGTAATGTGTAACTTTAAAGTTTTTGAATACCTTTTCTCATTACTTAGTTACACTTTGGCTAAGGTTGGACCATGGTAGATTGATTATTTTATTATTATTTTATTAATTATTAATTATAATTATTACCGAAGCTTGTTGGAAAGGTCTAACTCTTTGTCATTTAGTGTTTAAAGTTGATTTTTTACTTAAACCTTTGTGGGAGTTAGAAAAATTTACAAAAAATTTTCTATCAAAAATGATATATTTGTAGCCCCCATGATGAAGAGCTTACCTCTGGTAGCTGCAAGGTCGAAGAACAACAATTTGTGAGTTATGGGCTTTGGAAGGTTCTGGGCTCTAAAAAATTTAAAAACTCCTCTGGCATTTGTGAAAACATGTAAAATTTTATAAGTGGGGTTGTTTATACTATCTTTCCACCATGTCAATAGGGCCTTGTATATGGGTCCTCATATATGGGTCTGCTCCATCAACAGGGCCTCATATATAGGGCCCATTAGCCAAAATTTTCAAAGTTGAATATCTCTAGAAATATAATAATTTTTTTAATGAAATTGGGGTCCATGGAATCCCAAAAAAGCCAAGAATATGATAAAATCATTGAAGAGGACCTTTGATAGCTTAAAAATTGAAAATGTTGATGGAGAACATATTTAATGAACAAAATATGTAAAGAAGTACATGGTCTAATGTGGAAGATGGGTGTACAAAAGATTCTGATTGTGAGAATGCCTAGGGACAAGATGCTTCATGAACCCAACCAAGGGATATGCAAGTTGGTCCTCCCCATAGCAAACACATGTCCTTTGTTTCCCTTGCATAACCTCAACCTAAGGAGTCCATGGACCCCTAAAGGTAACTAATGGTCAACGAAACTTAAGGACCAAAAACCAGAAGATTCTACCTAAGAATTCAAATACATCAAACCAAGACATGGAATCAAGAACCCAATCACTAGTAGTGAGGTGAGTTATGGATAGCATAAATGGATTGTGGAGAAGGTGGAATAGAATTCCAAACTAAGGTTGTAAGAAGTCCCTTGTGGAGTTCATGTTTAAAATGACCGAAGAAGATCCATCCCTAGTCTAGACCAAAACCAACCTCGTTTAGTGACTTCACATTGCCAATCCAAGACCAATCCACCTCCTCAAGACACAAGAGTGCTTCCACAAAACAACCACTATTCCATAAAAAGACTAAAGAGATGTAGGAAGTAAGAGAACTTTAGTTAGTGAGTACCTTCAAGCATGGGTACATGTCTTTCTAGTCCCATAACTAGTGCTTGTAGCCCACTTATTTGTCTAAGGGATGTTCTTTGAATTCCCATCATGTTTTTTTTTCTCTTTATTTTTTTCTTTTGGATGGAAACCACACCATGCAAAGACTTTATTTGACTTCCTATTTAGTGGTTGGAATGGAACAGTAAGAAGTCCATGAAAAATACTTAAGCACTTCAGTAAGTAGAAAAGTACAAAGAGTATTGAGTCCCCTTGAAGTCACATCCTATTCAAACCTTTGAATCCTTCCCAATTCCAAAAACTACCAAGGTCACAAATTTATTAAAATTTGATTTAATGAAAGGAATCTCAAACTTCCAAAATAAGGAAAACCATAGAATTTGTGAATGGGCGGATGTCGTGTACTCACTACCTATTCCATGAAAAAGAAACCATGACTGAGCCATCAGTACAAAAATTCAAAAATAGAAACCAAATAGTAGTAAACCAAATATTAAGTATAAACCACCATTAGTAGCAAAGACAACACCATTATGTCTTGTTGGCAATAAAGCACTTTTAGTAGTAAAAATTTGAAAATCACACTTAAACAAAATAAGATAAAATATAGAATAAAGTGTGAAATATCCAATAAAGATTAAATGTACTAATGATGGTGTAGAACAAAAAATGGTGTAAAATGGAAAAAATTGCAAAATCAAAAACATGGAAAATAAAAAATTAGAAAAACTAAGGAGCCATATGGATGATTAGCACAGATGACCATCTCCCCCGCGATTGGGTTGGAAAAAGGAGATCCAAAAAATTGAATGTGGTCATTGAGGTAGTTATTGCACTAGCTTGTCTTAGTTCTAGAAAAAGCTTCACTTGTTGGATATTGACCAATTGCTTCTTATTCAAGCTTTTAGGTTTGTATATGATCATGGCCCCAGAAGGAAAGATTTCAATAATTATATAAGGTCCTCCTCACAATGTTTGTAATTTTACTTTTTGAGGTACATGTATGGGGTTCTAATAAAGAACCTTATCTCCTAGTTGGAATTTCACTTTCCATATTCTTTGATCATGTCATTGCTTATTGAATGCCTTGTGCACTTCATTCAAAGATACAGCCACCAAACAATTTTCATCTAGCACATTTAGGTTGATCAATCTTTCTCTTTATGCTAGACTCATATCAAGATTCAGGTCACAGCCTGTTGAGAGTGTACGAAGCTTGGATTGAATTGGAAGCATTGGAAGTTTTCCATACACTAGCTCATAGGACGAGTAGTGAATAGGAAGTTTCCATGTTAAGCAATAGGCCCATAGCACATCGTTGAGTTTTGTGCTCCAATCTCTCCTATATTTACTTATGGTCCTTGTTAGGATCTTTGTGATCTTCCAGTTAGTTACCTCTACTTGACTATTGGCTTGGGGGTGGTAGGGTGTTGTTAATTTATGTTCAACCCCCAAACATTGCATTAACATTCTAAAAGTGGCACCTACAAAATCAGTTCCATTGTTAGAAATCAATGCACATGGCATCCCAAACCTTTTTACAACATGTTGTTATACAAGTCTTGTAGTAGTGCATGATGTACAATCAGTAATGACCATTATTTCTACCAATTTGGTGCAATAGTCAACTACTACGATGATATACATATTTCCATTTGACATGGGCATCATGAGATCCATGAAGTCTATGCTCCATATGTCAAAGGGATTTAGTGGTTGAATCCACTATTGAAGATCTTCCATTCAAGTGGCCATCCCACCATCTTGTTGACAAAGTTTACAAGATCAGACAAACTGGTGGGCATTCCTAAATATTTTAGGCCAATAGTATCATGTCATCAAGATTTTTATGGCTATGCATCTCCCTACACAATGGCCTCCATAAGACCCTTCATGAGCATCTTAGAGAATGCATAATTGATCTTCATCAAGGACACACTAATGAACTAGGCCATCAACACATACCTTATAGAGGTGTTCATTGATTTCCATGAAATATTTGGCTCGATGAAGAAATTGTTTCTTCTTTATAAAGTTAAGATCTTGTGGCATCTCGTGAGTGAGAAGGTAAGTGAGAATTCCACCATACCATTTTGTTTCTATGGGCACTTGGTTATTTATTGCTCCTATAAAGAGGAGTTTTTCTGGAAATTGATCAAAGAGTGAACTTTCCTCCTCTTTGTTATCCCATCTTAATTGAGAGAGGTTGTCAATGATCACATTCTCAATCCCTTTCTGATCTACCATCATGAGATCAAATTCCTACAAGATCACGAGCCACCATATGATACGAGGGCTCACCATCGACTTGTTCATTAGGAAGCAAATGGCATTGTGATCTATGTGCATAAATACTTTATAGCCAAGCACATAATGCCTAAACTTATCAAGAGCATACACCACTACCATTAATTTTTTCTCTGTGATGGTGTAATTCGACTATGCACCTAGAATGCTTTGGCTCATGCAATGGATGTAATATGGAAATCATCCAACTACGTAAGCATCACTCCCAAAGCATAATTAGATACATCCATCATTATGTGAAATTGGCTGGACCAATCTGGTACCCATAGGATTGGAGTTTCTACAAGAGTTTCCTTTAACTATTCCAATGTGTGTTCACATTCCTTAGTCCAAATGAATAGAGCATCTTTCTTCATTAACTCAACCAACAACTTTGTAATCTTACAGAAATTCTCTATGAATTGTTGGTAATAGCTAGTATGTCCAAGGAATGATCAGACATCCTTAACTATCTCTTGTTGGTGTGCTATTCCTTAGACGACCCTTATCCTCTCTAAGTCTACCTCAATCACTTTTTGTGAAATTCAGTGACCCAACATAATGCCATCTTGGATCATGAGATGACTCTTTTGCTAGTTGAGCTGTAGGTTCATTTCCACACATCTTTTTAGTACTTGCTCAAGAAGGTTCAAGGCTTGCTTAAACATAGCTCCATAGGTGGAGAAGTCATCCATGAAGACTTCCACACCACTATCGATCTGCTAATAAAAGATGCTATGGACTAGGCATTGGAATGTTGCAGGGGCATTGCATAGATCGAATGACATTTTATAATATGTAAAAGTTCCCTAGGAACTCATGAATGTTGTCTTAGCCTAATCTTCTAGCAAAATTTGGATTTGGTTATAGCCACTATAACCATCAAAGAAGCTATAATAGCAATTCCCAAATATGGTGTCCAACACTTGATCCACAAATTATAATGGAAAATGATCTTTAAATGTCACCATGTTCAACAACCTAAAATCAATGCAAACCCATCACTTGCCATATTTCTTTGGCATAATTACAAGTGGGCTAACCCACTCACTATTTGCAATAGGATAAATGAACCTTACCTTGAGGAGTTGTTTTATTTCCTCCTTGACAGTCTACTTCAATTTGGGGTTTAGCTACCTCTATAGCTACCTTCTTGGATTCATGGTCAGGTCAGTGTAAATGCGATGCTAGCATATCCTTGAATTGATTTTAGTCAACTTGAGATATGACCAAGCAAAGGGTATTAGCCATTTTTTAATCATCTTTAAAAACTTTTCTTTTTGTTCAAGAGCAAGTTTGGCATTAATCATGATCGTCTTACCATTGTTTAAGAATAAATAATCCATGTCAATTGGTAGAGTTTTCAACTCTAGGGGATCCTACTTGAAGTTATCATGGATTTCCAACTCTTCTCAATAGGTATCATCATCTTCATCATTAGAGAGTTGGTGATAAACTTGCTCAAGTTCATCCATGCTATTAACATAAGCACATGTTAGGCTCTTAATTAGCTCCAAGCATAATGTGTTGCTTTCTAAATCAGCTATTAGCCACTGGGTACCCTCCTATTTTGTGTCTACTACATACAAACACTTTGAATATTTGTTTCTTGTGCACATTGATTGCATGCTTTAATGTATGTACTTTTGATGGATCAAATCTTTTGCACATAATTGCACCTGTTATCATTGTACACGATGCATGGAATACACTTATTTTCTAATCATCCAAATTCATTTTCCTTGAAGATTTCCAAATATAGGTTCCTTATACCCATACATGCATCTACTATGCTTAATCAAGCCCTTTCCATAATCATGGGGAAGTCACCTTTGCAGTTCTCCACCTTGATCACTAGAAAATTGGTAAGATAGGACCACCCACTAACCATGGTCACAATGTCCTTTACTAATTTCAAAGGAACAATCATTAATTGGTCTATCAATTCTAAATGGATATTACTCTTCTTGAGAGGTGGTAGGTTCAAAGCTTTGTACATGTCATGATAGATGAGGTTGACACCAGAACTAAAATTAAGAAGAGCCTTGTATGGCTCATGGCCAGCAATCTATAAGTAAATGAGAGGACTTCCTAGGTTAAATCTTTTCATGGAAAGATTGCTAGCCTTGATCTAATTGAAAATAGCATGAGTTAACATCACAATGTAAATCTAAGGTGGAATTTGCTTTGAAGGGTTCTCAAAGGTGTTTGATGTAAACGATGAGCATGTTAGAGATGCAAGACAACTAGTTGCATTAGGTTGTGGAGGTTTAGAAGGATTTTTAGTTTGGAAAAAGGATCATTTTTTGGATCAATCGTCTGAACCACTTGGCTAAAAAATCACTTGTGAATGTATAACCCTCGTAGAATTTCATTGCTATGGCTGTGAAAGAATTTCTTCTTACATGGATGGAGTAGGAGGTAACTAGGTAGAGGGAAGAGGGATGTGTGCAAATAGATGTGGAGGATGGTATGGATATGGATTCTCTTCCCGAGTAGATGGTGAGTGTGTTTAGTGTTACTCTAGGGGGTAATAGTGATGCTAAAATGAGGCATGTCTTGTAAAACTTCTTAGAGAGATGGGTTGCTGAACATAGTACCCATATGGATCTAGTTGCCTATAAGGGTACTGCTACCTTTGTGGTGGCATTCCCCATAATTGTGGTTAGTGCCATTGTTGGTGTTGTTCATAGTGTTGTGATGGAGCTTTACTTGGGTAATAAGCTTGTTGTTGCTGGCGGAACTACCTTGAATCACCTTGAGGATAAGGTAATCATCTAGGTTCTTACCTATGTGCTAGTCAAGGATTCAATGCGTACACCCCAAACTCTTGTAAGTGTGACACCATAGGGTAACACCCCTTTGGATGTTCATATTAATAGATGTTACGACCAGTATCACCTTCAAAGGATATCTCCATAACTTCTTCTACTGCAACAGCTTTGCCCTTACCTCTTTGGTAAGCACATTCAACTTCTTTTCACCTCTTGTGGTTATGATCACTATTTTGCTCTTTGAATTCTTTAGCAATGTTTATAGTAATTTGGAATTTTTTATCCAAAGAGTCCCATAATTTATCAACCTTTTCCAAAACATTAGAAATAGATTTTTGGATGGGCAAGATTTTTCTATTCACCACTTCATCAAGTGGTGAATCCTCCTCATCACAAAATCAGACCTTTCTTTTCCAGATAGAAGGCTCCCTATTATAGTCTTCTACACTTTCCATGTTTTGCAACTAACATTATTCTTTTGTTACCTACTCTATAAGCCTTTGGGTCTGATGAGCTCTTAATTTAGATAGTCTCCCTTAGGCATAAACCCCAAGAGTTCTTCTAGTTTCTACTCTAAGCCCATCTATGATGTGGCAAAGCTATTCCCTTTAAGAATAACCATAACCAGGGCATCAGTGTAAGAGTGAATAATATCTGCCCATGACGACATCCAAGGGTTCATGCATTCCTTATTTCTAGCCTTGGATTTGCCTTCTCAAGTTAGACACTTTGGAGTACGTTTGATATTTATTATTAAATAGCTTTAATATGGTACTTCATCAACGAATGGATTCTAATTTCAAGAATTGATACCAGCTTTCAACTTCCTTGATGAGTGTCCTATGAAAAAAGCTTGAGTTTCTACCAATCATTTTCAATGTTCTATAAGGCATAGGCATCGTGGAAAGCTTGTAGATGATTCTACAGATCAAAGTTGTCTCCCCCCTCAAATTGTGGAATATTATTCATGTTTAAAAGCTTGATCCAACTATCTCTCACATGCTTGATTGGGATCTTTACTACCTCTACAATGTTAGCATGCTTTGAGTTGCCAATATAGGTTCATCATGATGATTGTGTCAATGACATCGATGATGATTTCTATCACCCCTTCATTCTTGGTAACCTTGATGGTTTCTATTGTCTCATTGATCAACTTCATCACGATTATTTTGACAGTATCTATGAGAACCAACAGATGAAGAGGAATGTTTGGAATGGAATGAAGAGGATGAAGAGGAAGGTGGACCATCACCACCACTATAGTCTCTACAGCCACCTCTTTGTTCATTACAACCACCATCCTTATATTCCTTGCCATTATGATGTTTACCCGAGTCCTTGCCTTGATTATCAACTTTTTGTAAACCTAGTTTATGAATAGTGAATAGCAGGTTCAAGATCACATCCTTATCACCAATAACAGAGGGTGGAGAATTTTCATATTAAGAACCCTCAAGGGGAGGATCCACATTATCATTTAAGTTTAGTGGGAGCAAGGGATTAGTGAAATGTTTTCCCTTCACAAGCTCATGATGCTTCATCTGATGTCAATCTTACTTGCATTGTGTTTATGTGGGATGGTAGTTTCAAGTGTCATGATCATTCACAACTTATTCCTTGTGAATATCCAAGATGCCTAACTTTTTAAGGATTTGAAACAGCATCCTAGGCATAAATCAATCAAGGTCCAATATAATGTTGCCCTCCATATCACGCCATCACAACTGTTCATCTTGATGTAGGATAAAGATGAAATCCAATACATACTCATATAAATGAGTATATACCACTTTGCACTCCTTTTAATCAATGGTTTAACATCTTCATGCGTATGGGAAGAAGACATTTTATAACAAATAAAATTATCAATGTGCTAGTAGTTATATGTCATGTAAGAGTGATGTTGACCTTGATTTTGTCCAACGATATTAGTAATATTCACTAATCCAAGATAGCACATGTTTCAACAAACAAAGTCCCTAGCAATGGCACCAATAATGAGTGGTCAAGGTACCCCTATGTCCAACCATACAAATCAGAAAGCATTCACACATGATCCAGTCAAATTCTGTCGACTTTATAGTTTCCGATGCACTAGTCTTCTAAGTAGTGAATCTTGTCCTAAATTCATTCATTATCTTCCTAATTAAACTTGTGAAGCATAATGGTATGGTTAAGAGTAATCGAGGCATAAAATTTTTATCATTTTTTCTTTTATGGGTTTGGTGCTTGAAAAGAGATAGAGTAACTTAATGACTAATTTAATTTAAATAACTAACTAATCCTAACATAAGCATTCAATCCCACTTTCTGCACATGTCTTGAACCAAAGTATTCACTCCTGGATTACTAAGCACTACACTACTAGGTGTACCAAGTAATAATGCTACTAGGATTACCAAGAAAATACGTGTTATGCTCAAAGTGATTGTACTTATGTATTTAATTTATCTAGCTTATCTTACTTAATTAGCATAGTTACTGGAAAGCATTAAATGCATAAATAAATATCTAAACTATCCAAAATTTTGCAAGGTTTATCAAGAACCTCATCTTTATTACCGTACACACTGTCATACTTAGGTACAACAATGTTCAAATAAAGATCCTAGATGACATAACGGCTACAAGCACTAGTTATGGGACTAGAAAGCCATGTTACCCATGCTTGAAGGTCCCCTCTAACTAAGGCTCTTCTCACTTTCTACTTTTTTCTTCTCTTTTAGGAATGATGACTGATCTATGAGAATGCTCTCATGCCTTGAGGGGGTGGACTGGTCTTAAGAGTGTTGATGTGAAGTCAATACAAGTGGTTGGTTTTAATTCAGACTAAGGATGGTTGTTATCAACTCATATTAACCACAAAATCCACAAGGGACTTTATGTGACCATGATACAAGACTCCATTTCTCTCTCTCTCACCCACCTATTCTTTCCATCATTCACCTCACTTCTAGGTTTTCATGTTTTGTTCAATGTCTTAGTTTGATGTTTCAAAATTCTTAAGTAGATTCTTATAGGATTTAGTCCTTAACTTTTCACAACCATTAATCAACCATGGGATTCATGGACTCCTTAGTTTGAGGGTAGGAAAGGGTACTATGGGAAGGAAACACTTGCATACTCTTTAGTTGAGCTAGTTAAGTCCCACATTCCTTAAGACATCTTGCATTTAAACCATTCATGCTCCACATCAATTGTGCCCAGTTTGGCACTCCTTTTTAAGTTTCTCCAATGATTCTCCATTTTTGTGAATTATCCAGCCCTCTTCAAGCATTTCTTCATGTTGATGCCCTTTCTAGGTCTCTATGGACTCCAACTTTGTGCAAAAACTCTTTGTTTTTGGTTAAATTTTTAAAGTATAATTTTTATCTTTTGGCTACGTTAATGGGATCCCATCGATGTAGCCATTAAAAACCTATAAATATACTGTAAAACTTTGGAAATTTTTACCATTTCTTAAAAATAGTGAAGGAGTTTTGTAGTTTTTAGAACCTAGAACATTCCTTAGCCCATAACTTTCACACCTCTTATTTGATTAACCTTGCTCTTTATTCCTACAGCTACCAAAGGTGAGCTCTACATCATGGAGGCCATAAAACTTAGGTTTTTTATCAAAAATTTTCTCTCTCACAATAGTTAACCAATAAAATAATACTAAAATTAGTAATTTATAAGAGTTAAACCTTCCCAATGAACTCTAGTAGACATTAAAATAAAATAATAATGAAATAATACTAAAATGATTAACCCACCATGATCACAACTTAACCAAGTGTAACTAATCCAAAACATAAATTACTCAAGTGTTATAAAGTTGCACATTAAATGCTAATCGTTGGTCATGTTGCAAATGGCATTAAGCCCAAAATGCCCATAGGAAGGAGGGCCATCCCAACCAAGGGACAAGCAACCTAGAACTGGAAGGTGTAAACAAGAGTAGCCCTAGGAGCAAGTAGCTAAGATGCATGCAATGGGACCTCTTTGAGAGGATACCAAAGTTGAATATTTTCGTTAGAATTCAAAAGCTAAAATGAAGCAACCCCACTAGGATGAGACACTTGAACCAAGATTAAACCTTGAGGTCACTTTGACAAAGGCCTTCTTGAGGAAAATTGGATCCAAGAAGATTCAAAAAATAGTTCTTCCTAAACTAAACTTCTAATCTTTCCTAGAATTTGCCCCAAAAAATGTTAAACTTCAACTCCAAACTTCCCCCATGTTGTTCATTCTCACTTCCAGCATAGAATGGTACATGGTAGAGACATACCTATTTTAAAATAACAAGTAGGGAAATGACACAATTAAAATCAAGCACAATTCTATGTCCTACTCAATGAAGGCCATTTTTGAGACCCTTGGGTTGCTAGAAACTAGGGCAACCTTAACAGAGATTTCAATGCAAGTAGACCTAGAAGTCAAAAAGGAGTGGCCCCGATGATGCTAACATGTTAACCGTAAGGATTTTGGTGCACTCACAATGACAAAGTGTGCATACTTCAAAATTGTGGCCTACCACCTCAATTCAATAGTTAGGCCTAGCAAAATGATAGTCTTCTCTACTCGTGCATGTGGCACTCTAAGGAAAAAATTTCTAGTCAACCTACCTCAGCTCATCTATCTTGAGATGGAGAAGGATTTCAAAGAAAATAAACATGGAAAGAAGGCACTCCCATTAACATGCCTCATCCAGAAATTATGCAAAAGGGGAGGATAGCCTGCTATTCCAACAATTCCATCAGACATGCTCCTTCTGCCTCTTTGGTGGAAATGATGAAAAATAAAGTGCCTACCAAGGTAATAGAAGAGGAGCTGCCACTGCCACACCCACTCATGAACAAAAAATGCTGAAATCCTATGTTGTAATTGAGCACATACGTGAAATTTATGAGCAACTCCTGCAGCAACAGTAGATAGGACCAAGTGGTGGTGAACCCTCTATCTATAGGAAAGCACTGACTTATCTCAATGAGGTGATAAGACTAATAAGCATAATGGAGGATTTGACATTCATGTTTTCTGCTCAAAGAATGCATGTGCCCACAAGATTAAATCCTAGCATCCAATAGGTAATGATGTCCCTCTCTCAATAGTAGTAATTCCTAGAGATCTCTACAAATGCTACTACCTTTTTGGTGTGCTTAGAGGAGTGCAAGAAGCCAACTATTCTATTGATGTAGCACCACAGATAGTAAATGTCGACAAAGGTGTTGTTGAAAAAGTGATTGATGCACTCAACACCCTTGCAACATCTATACCAAATGTTGCTACACTCACAAATGTGCAGGTATCGATAAGTACAAAAGTGGAAGATTCAGAGCAACCCAACATGAGGAGTCATTAGACCGACTAGTAGAAACTAGGTAATCGATTCTGTATATATTTAATATACCAAAAACCATTTTATCAAACCAATCAAAGCTACTTGAGGCTAAGGGAAAGGTTCTCATTAATAATGCCCAACTTGAAATAGTCCAAGCTAAGATTCAACAGTTGGCTGTAGAAATTGTGAAACTTAAAGCCCACCTTGCTGATTCCACCCTACTCAGCTAAACAATCTCAAGAGATGAAGCTTTCTAATAGCTTCAACAAAAACTTAAATAGGCTAAGTACGCAAAGGAATCGATAGTCTTCGGTGAAGCCCTTGTAGATGCCACTACATACAACATTCAAAAGGACTTGTCGAAGGTTCACCAAGAGAACATCAAGCTGACCTAAAACAACCATCACCTACAAAATGTCAAGATGCAAAAAGATCATATGGTTGAATTCATCTAACAATAGCTAGAGCATCTTGCTAAGGTGAACACTAAATTAAGGAGATTGGCTTCAAAGAATTGAAATCTCTTAATGATAGAGGTTCGTGCCCTTCGCCAAAAGTTTGCCATTAAAATCACCACTTGAAAAAATAAGGCCCTCTGATGAGACGCAATATGCACAAGCCGTGATATCGCATCGCGATATAGCATCCCCTGCGATATCTTGTACGCGATATCGCGTTGTCCCCTGTGATATCACATACGTGATATCACGGTTCGCCGCCAAATCTATAAACAAGAGGCGGCACTCCCCTCATTTGACATCCTAGGCTAGAAGTAGCGAAGCTCTGACGGATTGATCACCCCAGAGATAGAATATTTTCCATGTGCCCATAGTAGGAGTCCCCCAAGTGAATGGTTCTTTATTCGAGCAACTTTGTACCTGAACGCAAGTTGTGTACGACAATAAAGACGAGCTTTGTGGATAAACCTTGCAGTACATGGATAGGTTTATTTAATGTTATTTATTGCTTTCCTAGTAACGCGGCATGAGTATGACTTGGTTACGAGCATTGACGAATGTGTACGGCTAGCCAAGAAATCGACTACTCATCGTGATTAGATTCTCTCACCCTTACCTCCTAGAACGTGGGACANGGCACGGAAGAACATGTTTGAAACAGATTGATCTGGTGGTAAAACTATATTACCAAACAAATCTCTCCAGCGTAACTGTTTTTCTTGATGGAGAGTAAAAGTTTAATCAGGGATATACTCATTGGGATGAGTATAAGTTATCACATACTGTTTAGGACCTGGCTGATATGGGTTATGCGTCTGATGCTGACCTTCTCCTGTGTTGTCCTTAGGTGAGTTGATTTCATGAGAAGAAGCCATNTATGGTTGAGTGTAGGGGTACCTCGCCACTCATCATTGGCGCCGTTGCCAGGGACTAAGTGTTTGTATGCCAATTAGAACATTAGGAAATCTTTCACATCATTGTGAGTTTTAACGAACCTTTGGGTTAATTAGTTAATTAAGAACATATATAACGGTGAATAGCACACCAATAAAATGGCTCCTTCTCATAAAGTTAACTCACCTAGGGATAACACAGAGGATAGTCAGCGACATACACATAACCTAGCCCAGCCAAGTCCTAAATAGTATACGATAGTTTATACTCATCCCGATGAGTATATTCCTGATTACACTTTTACCCTCCATCAGGATGAACAGTTGTGCTAGAGAGATTTGTTTGGTAATATAGTTTTACCACCAGATCAATCTGTTTCAAACATGTTCTTCCGTGCCTTAGCATAGATTGGCATGCAGGACTTATTCGCCGAATACGTTGCTGGAAGATATCATATAAGGGAGTATCATCCCACCGCTTTGAAACATATGAGGGACGAAAGGCAGGAGAGCCAACACTCATTGTTGAAGGGCAAGGTCCCCCATGTCCTTAGTGAAATAAGAGATGAGGAACCCCTCACAATGGGTTTCTTAGGAAATGATGTTCCTCCTTCTCACAATGGTGAAGAGGTTAGGCATCAAAGCCTTCGATCAACTGTACATGCTACAGGCTCTGATCCCCGTGAACACCAACTGTTCACGGCAGGAACAACCACTCACACTAAGGACGGACACTTAGATCGTCACAACGATCGGGGCCGAAGCAGCCGAAGAGAAGCTAAGAAACATCGCCATGGTGATGGATCCCCTTCCTCTTCTCCTTCATCTCATCATTCACACTCTCCTTCCACATCTGGGTGCAACCATCGGGGGCACAAAGGAGAGGGTAAAAGTAAGGAAGACAAAAGACCTCGATAGGAAGGTCAGGAGTTAGGACAAGACCAAGGACGTAGGGAGAGTAGGGAACCACCACGAAGACATCACAGACGTCATGACAGGGATGATCATGACGAACCCTTACTCGCAACCCGAAGCATGCTTGATATCATAGACTCAATTAGGATCCCCACAAGGCATCTAAAAGATAGCAGGATCAAGTGTTTGGACATAAATAATATCCCACGTTTTGAAGGGGGATATAACGATGATCCTCAACATCATTTACAGGCATTCCACGATGCTTGTGCCTTACAAAATATAGATAATGAGTGGGAGAAGCTTAAGTTATTCCCAAGGACACTCACCAAAGAAGCAGAGAGCTAGTACTGGTCCTTAGAATCAAAAACCATCAAGAGGTGGAGTACGATGCTTGAACTGTTCAACAACAAATATCAAATGTACTCCAAAGTGTCCAATTTGCATAAGCAGATCCAAGGCTGGAAACAAGGTACTTATGAATCCTTGGATGCTGCCATGGCTCATTACTATACATTGCTACATCGTTGCCCGGGCCATAGGTATGCTAAACGAGATCAACTTCGCCACATCGTGGATGGGCTAAGGAATGAAACGAGAAGAACTCTTAGGACTTACGCCCAAGGGAGACTTTCCCAACTTAGAGCCCATGAAGTTGAAAGTTTGTTGGAACAAGTAGCACAAGAATAGGGTGATCTATGTAAGAGGGAAAGTGTGAAAGAATACAACCGCGATCCCTCCCTTCGCAAGAAGGGAGTGAAATTCTGTGATGAGGAGGATGAGTCACCACTCGAAGAGTTGGTGTATTGGAAAACCTTGCTGATCCAAAAGTTAACAACCGAGGTATCGGCTAAGGTAGACCAAATGTGGGATTCCTTAGACTCAAGAATAGAAACATTCTTAAAAATTGTAGAAGAGTCTAAGGTAGAACAAAGTAGTGACAAAGGCAAAACCAAGCAGAGAAACTTAAGCCCTGCACATAACAAGGGTAAGGGAAAAATTCCTATCTCCAATGAGGCTGTGAATTCTGATTCAAACAATGATAGTGGATGTGAGGTATGCTACTATGACCATCTTAAGGGATGTTGCCCAATTATCTCACATCTACAGGAGTCTGGGGTGTATGCGTTAAATCCAAGACTTAATCAATGGCAAACACCCTAAAGGTTACCTTATCCGCAAGGTAACCCAAGGTAGTTCCACCAACCCTTAACATATTACCCAAGTGGAATGCCTCCATAGCCTATCGGACAACATCAGCAGTGGCAATACTCACAGTCATGGGGGATGCCACTGCCAACACATCAATACCCTTACCGGGAGCCCAATCCTTACGGTTATTATGTGCAGCAGCCAGTTTCTCCAGGTGACTCTATGGGTCACACTACTCCTCAACGTCACTACCAAGTTCGGGAGTACTTCAGGAGGACTCCTTCTCCTCCGGGAGAAATCTCACATTCAGTCCATCCTCTAACTCCACCTGCACCTCTTCCACCTATAGTTCCCATACAACCTGTTCCAACAATGCAAGGGGAATTACCTACCAAACCGCAGCAACGTAACGCCACGAGAGCTGTAAATATTCAGCATGTAAATATCCTACCGGGTGCTAGTTCTGACAACTGTATAAAGAAGAGACCCTTCTTCAGAACTAGGAGCCTAGACAAACTCTCGCAACAACAAGCAGTTGGGTACATGTATAGGCCTCTAACCACTAACGCTTCGGAGAACCCTTCAGTCCAACAGAGCATAATGCATATGGTTATGTTAACACATACCGTAATTGACTAGATCAAGGTAGGCCACCTTCCCAGGAAACTAACTGACCCTGGGAGTCCCTTTATTTATTTGCAGATC
>MNCI01008454.1:2262457-2470045 GCA_015680685.1 Gnetum montanum
TTGTCAGGGCATTAAGGGCATGAGCCTGCTTTGGGGAGGACCCACTGACATTCCTATTTGGAACATTAGTTAACTTTTTTTCCTTAACATTTTGCAATTAATTTTAGTTTTGTTCATTTCCATCTTGACATCCATTTCATTGATGCCATAGTTGTCCCTTTTTACCTATCTTTCTTACTCCTTTTCTTTCTCCATTCTAACGCTACCGGAGGTTCGCGATTAGTCATGGGGGTAAGAGGCCTGATTTTTTGATTTTTCTCCTAAGCCTCGAATTTTTTCATTTTTCTTCCTAACCCCTACACCTTCGGTAGTCATCAGTAGCATATTCCCAGGTCCATATCAGCCATACCACAACCTAGCCAATGAACCTACATCGAAGCAAGGTATTATTTACTTAATGATTCAATTACCCTTGCTAATATACAGTTGTATTGTATGTGCAGATGGCACTCATACAACAACGGAATGGATTTGGAGCAAACACTTGGAATGGAGCAGCGCTGAAGTAGCTATGCAAGGAGCAGAATTGATGATGCATTTACAAATGGACAATGGAAGGCACAATCTAAGCGTTGGTAGTAGCAAGACTCTTCTTCTCTTCTCTTCTCTTCTCTCTCCTCTTTTCTCTCAACTGCCCAATGTGGCCTGATGTCATTGTAATAAGGTGTTCACCCTTGTTGTCATGAACACCAGTTTTGTCAAGTCTTGTAATAATGATCCGTTCACATGTCATTCCATTAGTTCCATTCCCCTCAATAATCCCATACCTACCCGATATCATTGTAAGGAACTTGAGGACGAGTTTTCATTCGGTCATGGGGGTATGATGAGATGCAATATGCCCAAGCCGCGATATCGCGTACGCGATATCACGACCACCGCGATATCGCATCCCCTGCAATATCGCATACGCGATATCGCGTCGTCCCCTACGATATCGCGTACGCGATATCGCGGTCCGCCGCCAAATCTATAAATAAGAGGCGGCACTCCCGTCATTTGACATCCTAGGCTAGAAGTAGCGAAGCTCTAGCAGATTAATCACCCCAAAGATAGGATATTTTCCATGTGCCCGTAGTAGGAGTCCTCCAAGTGAACGGTTCTTTATTCGAGCAGCTTTGTACCTAAACACAACTTGTGTACGGCAATAAAGATGAGCTTTGTGGATAAACCTTGCAGTACATGGATAGGTTTATTTAATGTTATTTATTGCTTTCCTAGTAACGCGGCATGACTACGACTTGGTTACGAGCATTGACGAATGTGTACGGCTAGCCAAGGAATTGGCTACTCATCGCGATTAGATTCTCTCACCCTTACCTCCTAGAACGTGGGACAAGTACGACTTGATTACGAGCATCTACGGATGTGTACGACTAGTCAAGGAATCGGCTGCTTGTCACACTTAGGTTAGTTAGGTGCCTCAGTACGACCGCTTCGAGCACGTGCGTTACGTGTGGTAATCCAAGTAACGATTAGCGTTTGGTAGCCACAATTGCACAGTTCAAGGTGTTTACAGCAAGTGGGAACGGATGCTGATGCTAGGACTTAGTTCTGTAGTTAGAGTTAGTTTTAATCTCTCAACCCTTCACCCCTTAGCATAGGAGATAAACCAGAAAAGACCAAAAAAATCATATACCTCGAACTTACTTAATCATACACCATGACAACAACAAGTAAGTCTGGGAAGACAACGATTAATTAACCCCAAGTGTTCCTTGCCGTGTTTAGGCATTTAGTTTGTAGAGTTCGACCGGATCGTGTGTGCTATGCTCGTTTCGTATGGTTGAGTGTAGGGGTACCTCGCCACTCATCACCCTCAAATTTGAAAGGGTCAAGAATCATTACACGGACCATGTTGGCTTGCAAATGGAAATCAATGAGAAACACATCCAACTGATGAACATGAAGGTAAATGAGATCCTCCAATAGCTCCAACAAGGAGGTGATGTCTAACAACCCATCTTTGATGGACTAAATGAATACAAAAAACTCATAAATATTTTGCTAACCCATCAATATGTAGCTGTCTCCAACTGAGACTATTCCCAAGTTTCCATATCCATATGGGAGATGTCCTAGGTAATATTCTGCTCAAACTAGTTTTCTTTCCAGGTGTTGGTGCATCCAAAATTTATGCATCAACACCTTTTTGGCACTAGAAAAAGGGCTAATTTTTCCAACCTTTATTTTTCCATATAATGTTTTTTTTATCATTTTCCTTATTCTTGACTCATTTCTTAATCCTATTTTCAAATTTTTAAAACCTCATTTTCCCAATCCCATTTTTATATTTGTGTTTTGATAATCCTTACTTGATTCCTGACTTTGTCCTCTATCTTTTGCATCTCTTTTTAAGATTTCGATGGTTGTGTTGTTCCTTGCACTTGCATGAAATTTTTAGTTTGGGGGCTAAGTATTGATGCCAACATTTCCCATACTAGGCATGAGGCCATGATCAATAAGTCTAATCCCTTGGCACTAGCTACAAAGAAAGTTAATTTGTACAAGCATGTAACGACCTAAGTGATGTAAAACTTGGGTTACGTAACAACCGCAAAGGTGGCGTAACTAAGATGGTGGTGCTAAGAGTTATGTGTATTATGGGAGTTATCTTGGTGGTAACCGACGGTGGTGGAAAATGTGGTGGAAGTTATGTTTAGGTGGTGCCAAGAGTTACACGCAATGGTGGCATAATCGACAACATGGCGATCTCAGGTGTTACGGAAGTTACATAACAGCCTGGGTGGTGGGTGTAACCAATGCAAGACGTGGTCATTTAAACATTTAGACTAGCGGTTATAAAAGTAGAGGTGAGTAGATGTTGTGGATCATCTTGGGAGAAGGGGCATGGCCTCCTTTCTCTCTAGGGTGGCGGCGTGATGCCAAATGACAGGTAACACCTATAGCCTTCCCTTTCTCTCTTGCAATAGCAAGGTGTAGTACAGACAATTGTGGAGGAAATTAAGGGACTCTCAACACCAATGAAGGGACTAAGAAACAAGCAATAGGTGGATCATCTATCAAGGACTCCCCTCTCTAGAGGAAACAAGTAGGCAACGACTTCTCTTTCTTTGGCGTATCATCATCATCCAACCTCTCCCCTCTCTAATAGGGCACATGACGGTGATAATCATGATAGTACGGTGGTAGTAGGTGACTTTCCTATGTGGCATGTGATAGGCAGGTCAGCTTCCAAGGTAGCAATAGTAGATGTAGATGTGCAGATAGCAGCACATCAATAGCAGCAAGACATGTGGTAGGCTACATTGAGCCTCTCCTTTTTGGAGTAGTAGCTAGAAAACCTGCGATAGCAGCAGTACCTATAGCAGCTATGGGAATAAGGGGGCCAACCTCTCTCATTAGGGGCCAACCTCTCTCTCATCAAGGTCCAACCTCTCCTCTCTCTGACAGTGCATGTGGTAGATAGAACAACATGCGCATTAGGAAACAGAGGCTATGAATGTGTCTACAGCACACAAAGCAGATAGTAACAGCATCTCTCTCTCTCTCTCTTTCCTTCCCTAGTAAATGATGGTGGGTAGAACTATGAACCATAACAATGCTTGGCAACAGAAAAAATCTCTCTTTCTTCCTCTCTCAATGGCTATGAGCAATGTCAATTGCAGTAGCATCCATGATGAGAAAACGTGAGGCGATGGTCATCATTTTGGCTAATGGAGGGATTCTGGTTTTCTCTCTCCCAACGGTAGTTGGCGATAGTCTATAGTGGCAATGACAGTAACACCCAACAGTAGTAGTAGCACGTCCCTACCCAACGGGGTTTTCATCTTTGTTTCCATAAGGGTTTTTTACCTAGCAACAACTGTGAATGGCAACGGCTAGTGACAAGATCTCTCTCTCTCTCTTTCCCTCTCTTTGCAAATCCAAACTAATGAATGCAATAGGGTTCTCTCTTCAACAATGGTGACGCTGCAACAAGTGGCCTCCCTAGGTTTTCTACCACCAATAGTAGGTTGCTTGATAGATGATGATGAGGTGTGTGGTAGTGGAACATTGGATAGATCTCTCTCTCTCCCTCTCTTGATGGCTACGAGCAATTTTGACTACAGCAACATCTGTAATGATGAGATGGCATGAACTAGTAGTAGCAACAAGAGACCAAGGAAAAATTTAAATTTTATTACTACCTACTATGCTTTCATGAATTCTTGAATTTCAAGAAAATTATTCAATTTTAATTCTCCCAACTTTTTAGTTTAATTTATTTTGTTTTGAAATGTCACATGGCTCTCTCTAATTGAGACTATTTTTGAGTTTTTGTACCCATATAGGAGGCACCCTATGCAATATTTTCTTCAAATGAGTTTTTCCCTTAAGTGTTGGTGTGCCTAAATTTTATGTATCAACATTTTTTTGGGTGCTAAAAGGAGGACTTTTCTCCTGCCCTTTGTTTATCAGCTCTTCTTGCCATCTTCTTGTGGCTATTTCATTTTTCAATCCTATCTTGAAACCTATTGAATTTTTTAAAAAAAAGAAAACCTTTATCTTCAAATCCTTTATTTTTTACCTTTTTTTTAACACTTTCCATTTTCTAAAAATTGTTGTTACCAAAACCCTTTTTTTAATAACTTTCATTTTCCAGTTTCATTTTCAAATTTATAATTTTGGAAGTCCTTACCTAAGTTCCAACTTAGGTGAGGTGGTTTTATTATTCAATTTTAAATTTATTTTTCTAAAATTTTTCTTATTTTATTATTTTCCTTTTAAGATTTCATGGTTTTTGTTGCTCCTTACACTTGCATGCAATTTGTTGTTTGGGAGCTAAGTGTTGTTGCCAACCTCGTTCATGTTATCGCATGAGGCTATGATCAACAAAATTTTCCTATAAAATCATATATGGTTTCACCAAACAATGTTAATGTGCCAGAAGGTGGACTGATGTGTAAGAAAGTGGACTAACATGTGAGGAGGGCCATTGACATGTGAGAAGGTGGACCAATATGCAAGGAGGTGAAACATCACTAGTAGAGGACTATAAAGTAAAAAATAAAGACGACATTAGAAGGGGGGCAACGAGGGCCTCATTAACAAATAGTGTCATCTTCTTAAATAGCTACATCTCTCTCCATTAAGGAACATAGGGCTGAGAAACCAATGGGTAGTGATTTTCTCTCTCTCTCTCTTCTATTTTTCTTGAGGCGATAACAAGGCAACTGACGCATGTGGATGACGGGTGCAGTAGGAAAGTTCTACAGTCCTATTTCTTTATTCTTGGCAATGGACCAACGACAATTAGCAATGGCAGAGCTATGTGCATGACAGTCAACAATCTTAGTAAGAAACCAAGAGGTAGTGGTTTTCTTTTCCCTTTTCGCGACAGACCTATGACAACAGCAAACGTAGGACTAGAGACAACAACGTATCTACCGGCATGTAATAGTAGGATATGGAAACTCTCTCTCTCTCTCTCTCTCTCTCTCTCTCTCTTTGTTGTGGTGTTGTAGCAATTGATAGCAACACTAGCAGGAACAAGTTCTAGAGTTCCATTCAATTTTTGGCAGGCAGTACATCCACAGCAGGGTTCTCCAAACAAGGACAAATTTCCCTATCTCATGCTAATGAAAAGGCATGTCCTATCTATGCATCAAAGATGCATTAGTGGGTCATTTCATGTAGCCTCTTCTCTCTCTCTCTCTCTCTCTCTCTCTCTCTCTCTCTCTCTCTCTAGTAGCTACAAGCAATGTTGGCTACAGTAGTGTCTGCAATGGATCAGCGGCAAACAACAACAACAACCAAGAAGCAAGAAAAATTTATTTTGATTACCTTTTGTATTTTTGAATTTGACACACTCATTCCAATTAAAATTCCTAATTTTTTTTTTACTATTTTCAAAAGGCAACACAACCCTCTCTAGCTAAGACTATTCTTGAGTTTCCATAGGCGCCCTAGGCAATAGTCTTCTAAAATGAGTTTTTCTTCTCCAAGTATTGGTGCAACCAAAATTTATGCATCAACAGCACATTACTAGTTTATCATGGATCCCCAACTTTTCCCACATGATATCCTCTAAGAGTTCTTCCAAAGTGTCATATCCTCATAATATATTCACGTCATGAGTACTACCTACCGGTAAAATTTTCTGGGTCAAGCACATTCACGCCTCCATGGTAATGGACACAATGTTAACTTATGTTATACCATCTAGACATCTAGTATTAGCAAAACATGGATACTACACTTGAAAATCCTGCATGAATGCCAATACCCTATAATGAGCATAAAGCTTAAACCCCAATAATCATGTAGCAACAATTACTATACTAAAAGGCTTCTGTTCTACATTATTGAAGTATCAAGATCACTTGTAAGTTTCCAACTCAACTAGGCAAACTATGTGAAAGGATGAACATGTGAAAAGGAAACAACAGCTGTAACTAAATGTGTAGTGCTAAGATTCAATTGTACAAGAAAAGGTAAAAGTGTTAATCCTTGAAGCATATATCTATTAATATAAGTTGATGGTGTTGCTGGTCCTAAATGCAATATTTAGAGAGTACAAGATAGAATACCTGGGGATTGCATTTAAGGAAAAGAACATTATATTACTATTTAATTTTTAAATTACAAGAAAAGTTTGATAGAATGCCTTCAAATATTACTCAAGGTAATATAAAAATAGAGAGAAGCTACTAACAGCTCCTAATAGTCAAGACTGAAGAAACATTACCATCATCACTCAACCTAGAATTTCTAGTGGATCATGATGCTAGTCTTTTAGAAGCCTAATCCATCTCCCATCTCACATGTCCCTCTTTTTTCCACTGCATCATGCTTGGAAATGTACTCCTACAAATGCCACAAGCATAGTTTATTTGGAAATGAAAACCTGAGCGTCCATCTCATAATTTATAAAAAATTTTCTCTATTTTGGATCTTTAGTTTTTATTTAATTTAATTGAATTGGTTCATGTTTTTCCTTCACCTCAAGCTTATACACCAGTTCTCTAATGCTAGGTACTGATACAATGATACATTGGGCCTCACTAGCAATGAAGCCATCATCCACTACCTAATGTATGAATTTCAATAGGTAGTCACAGTACCCCTTCATGTTGAGCAACCTTACGTATAGTCCAAAGATAGAATTTGCATCATATGATATGAAGTCATGTCAATCCAGTGGATCAATGTTTACAATCTACACCATTGCAAACAAGTAGCTTACTGGTTTATCATTGATCCCTAGCTCTGCCCACCTGATAACCTCTAAGATTTCTTCCAAAGTGTCATATCTTTCTACCACATTCACGTCATTAGTACTACCTAGAGTAACATTATCAAGGCCAAGAACATTCATGCCTCTATGGTCATGGACACAAGGGTAACTTATGTTATGCCATTTGGGCATCTATTGTTAGTAAAACATTGATGCTACACTGTTGAAAACCTAGTATGAATGTCGACAACATGTGATCATCATAAAGCTTAAAACCCAATAATCATATAGCAATAGTTGCTATAGAGCATTTTCATTCTAAAAGGCTTTCAATCTACATTATTGAAGTGTCTGGATCATTTGTAAGTTGCCAACTCTACAGAGCAAAGTGCCTAAAAGGATGGAGATGTGAAAAGGAAACAACAGCCGTAATTGAACATGCAGTGCCAAGATTCTCAGTGGCAAACTAAATCAATAGTATAAGAAAAGGTGGAAGTGTTAATCCTTGGAGCATATATCTATTAATATGACTTGATGGTGTTGTCGATTCTAAATGCAATATTTACAGAGTACAAGACAAACTACCTAGGGAATGCATTTAAGGAAAATAACATTATCTAACAATTAAATTTTTAAATTACAAGGAAATTTTGATGGAATTTCTTTCAAGATTACTCGCGATAATATAAAAATAGAGAGAAGCTATTATTGATTGCTCCTAATAGTCAATACTGAAAAAACATTAGCATCATCACTTGACCTAGAATTTTTGGCGAATCATGATGCTAGTCTTTCTTGGGTCCAATTTTTCTCCCATCTCACTCTTGTTGCAACTACATTGTGCCTAGGAATGTATTCCTGCAAAAGCCATAAGCATAGTTTATCAGAGTCTAAAACTTGAGTGTCCATCTCATAATTTACAAATTTTATCTCCATTTTGTTTCTTTAGTTTTGGTTTAATTTAATTGAATTAGTTCTTGTTTTTCCTTTACCTCAAGCTTCTACACCAGTTCTTTGGTAGTAGGCATTAATAGAATGATATGACAAGTCTCACTCACGATGAAGCCATCATCCACTATCTGAGTTATAAATTTTAACAAGCAACTGTAATACCCCTTCACGTTGAACAACCCTACCTACAGTCCATAGACAGTATTTGCATCATCTAATATGAAATCGTGTTAATCGTGTCAATACAATGGACTAATGTTTACTATCTAAACCACTTCAAACAAGTAGCTTGTCAATTTATCATGGGTTCCCAGCTCTGCCCACGTGATAACCTTTAAGAGATCCTCCAAAGTGCCATATCCCCTTGCCACATTCATGTCATCAGTACTACCTAGGGGTAACATTTTCAAGGCTAGGCATGTTCACGTCTCCATGGACATGGACATAAGGTTTACTTATGTTATATCATCTAGGAGTACATTACTAGCAGAAAGTTGATACTACACTATTGAAAGCCTGTACAAACGCTAACAACCTATAATCATCATAAAGCCTGAAACCCGATAATCATGTAGCAGCAATTACTATAGTTCATTTTCATACTAAAAGGCTTCCATTTAACATTATTGAAGTATTAGGATCACTTGTAAGTTATCAACTCAACTAGGCAAACTACAACAGTCGTGTGAAAAGGAACCAATATCCATAATTAAACATGCAATGCCAAGATTCTTAGTAGTAAACCAAATCAATCGTACAAGAAAAGGTGAAAGTGTTAATTCTTGGAGCATATATCTATTAATATAAGTTGATGGTGTTCCTAGTCCTAAACGCAATATTTACAAAGTATAGGACATAGGAAATTCATTTAAGGAAAAGAACATTATATTACTATTAAATTTTTAAATTACAAGTAAACTTTGATGGAATGTCTTCAAAGCTTACTCAAGATAACATAAAAATAGAGAGAACGTGCCTATTGCTCCTAATGGTCAAGACTAAAGAAACATTACCATCATCAGTTTACCTAGAATTTCTAGTGGATCATGATATTACCTCTTTCTGAGGTCCAATCCATCTCCCATCTTGCTCTTGTTGCCACCGCATCTTACCTAGGAACATACTTTTACAAATGTTACAAGCACAGTTTATTGGAAACCAAAACCTGAGCACCCATATCATAACTTATAAAATTTCTCTCCATTTTCAATTTTAGTTTTGGTTCAGTTTGATTGAATTGGTTTATGTTTTTCCTTCACCACAAGTTTCTACACCAATTCTCTGGTGGTACGCATCAATAAAATGATACGACGAGCATCACTCTTGATGAAGCCATCATCCACTACCTGATTTATAAATTTCAATAGGCAGCCATAGTACCCCTCCCATTAAGCATGCCCACATGCAATGTAGGGATAGAATTGGCATCATCTGATATGAAGTCGTCTTAATCTAGTGGGTCAATGTTTACGGTATGCACCACTGTAAACAAGCAACTTACCAATTTATCATCGATACATAGCTCTACCCACATGCTAACCTTTAAGAGTTACTCCAAAGTGTCATATCCTCCTGCCAAATTTATGTCATTAGTACTGCGTATGAGTAACATTTTTAAGATCAGGCACATGCATGCTTCCATGGGCATGGACAAAAGGTTAACGTATACCATTTAGGTGTCCAGTGTTAGTAGAACATTAATACTACATGGTTGAAAATCCTATCCTAATGCCAAGAACCTGTAATTACCATAAAGCTTGAATCTCAATAGTCATGTAGCAATAATTGCTATAAAGCATTTTCATACTAAAAGGCTTTTGCTCTATATTATTGAAGTGTTAGGATTACTTGTAAGTTGCCAACTCAACTTGGCAAATTATGTGAAATGAAAGACATGTGAAAAGGAAATAACAATTGTAACTAAATGTGCAGTGTCAAGATTCTTAGTGGTAAACTAGATCAATGTACAAGAAAAGATGGAAGTGTTAATCCTTGGAGTATATATCTATTAATATAAGCTATTGGTGTTGTTGGTCCTAAATATAATATTTACAAGGTATAAGATAGAATACCTATAGAATGCATTCAAGGAAAAGAACATTATATTACTATTTAATTTTTAAATTACAAGGAAATTTTGACAGAATGTCTTCAAAGCTTACTCAAGATAATATAAAAAAAAAGAAGCTCCTGATGACTGCTCCTAATAGTCAAGATTGAAGAAACATCACCATCATTAGTCAAGCTAGAATTTCTTGAAAATCATGATGCTAACCTTTTTAAGGTCTGATCCATCTTCCATCTTACTCTTGTTGCCACTGCATCATGCCTTGCAATGTATTCCTGCAGAAGCCATGAATAGTTTATCAAAAACCAAAACCTAATTTACAAATTTTCTCTCCATCTTGGTTCTTCAGTTTTAGTATAGTTTGATTGAATTGGTTCTTATTTTTCCTTCACCTTAAGCTTCTACACCAGTTTGTTGGCAACAAACATTGATATAATGATGTAACGGGCCTCACTGATGATGAAGGAATCATCCACTACCTAGATACAAATTTTAGTAGGCAATCGTAGTATCCCTCCACATTGAGAAATCCTACTTGCAGTCCAAAGATAGAATTCATATCATCTGACATGAAATCATGTCAATCGAGTGGGCCAATGTTTACAATCTACACCACTGCAAATAAGCAACTTACCAATTTATCATGGATCCCTAGCTCTACCCATGTGATAACCTCTAAGTGTTCTTCCAAAGCATCATATCCTCTTGCCACAGTTGCATGATAACTTCTAAGTGTTCTTCCAAGGTGTTATATCCTCTTGCGATAGTCACATTGAGTATTGCCTCCGGGTACCATTTTCAAGGTCAGGGACATTCACGCCTCCATGTTCATGAACACAAGGTTAACTTATGTTATACTGTCTTGGCATCCAGTATTAACAGAACATGGATACTACACTATTGAAAATCCTATACAAACACTGGCAACCTATTAAACTTGAAACCTGATAATCATGTAGCAATAGTTGCTATAGAGCATTTTCATAGTAAAAGACTTCCGTTCTACATTATTGAAGTATCAAGATCACTTGTAAGTTGCCAACTCAACTAGGCAAGCTGCATGAAAGGATGGACGTGTGAAAAAGAAACAACAACTATAACTAAACATGCAACATAAAGATTCTTAATGGTAAATCAGATCAATCATACAAGAAAAGATGGAAGTGTTAATCCTTGAAGCATATATCTATTAATATAAGCTCATGGTGTTGTCTATGCTAATGAAATATTTATAAAGTATAGGATAGAATACCTAGGAAATGCATTTTAAGGGAAAGAACATTATATTACTATTTAATTTTGTTAACAATGCTTGCATTACATCATCTCCATTACTCCTCCTAAGCCTTAATCCCATATCCAAATTGTAGTCTTCCTTACTGTTGATGCCAACATCACCCATGCTAGGCATGGGGCCATGATCAACAAGTTTGATCCCTTGGCACCAAGCACAAAGAAAGTTAATTTGTACAAACATGTCTTGGAGCCCAATTCATAATGGGGAGCTTATGGTGGCGATTACATTTCCACGCCATGACGGTGTGGATGTAACAGCCCAAGTGGTATTGAACATGGGTTACATAATGCCCCCAAAGATGGCATAATAAAAAATGGTGGTTATAGAAGTTACATGCAAATGTGGGGTGATGTAACTGACGGTGGTAGTTATAGGAGTTATGTGCAAACATGGGGTTGTGATGTCAAGTGTTACAAAAGTTACGTAATGGCCCAGGTGGTGGATGATGTGGTGTAACTAATGACGAGAAACTATAAACAAAGGTCGTGACTTGCTATAGGAGATTATTGGGGGGCCTTTCCCTCTCCCACCAGCAAATAAGAACAAGGGGTAGATAACCCGATGTCTCCCTCTTAGCAGTAATAGCTTGCAATTCTCTAACAATCAGCTATGCAGCAATGACCAACAATGGTAGGCATAGGCATTAGCAATGCCACATTAGAGGATCCTATCAAGTATAGGTGTGCGACAAGCAAGTGGTGACTGGCAACAATGGTAGACAGAATGGTGGTGACACATCTCTCTTACCTCCCTCCAAATATAATCTACAGTGTAATGCATGGTGGAAAATCATGTGGTGGTGGTGATCGTAATTACAAGCAACAGGATCTGAGTTCCCTCTCTCTTACCAAGCAGCTTCACTTTCTTTGACATGTGGTAGTAATAGACAATGCCTATGTATCAAAGGCATGTCATGAGGACTGGTGGTGCACTACTGAGTGTGCAAACAGTGAAGGCTCTCTTGGCAATAGTCTTTCCTAACAGACATGTCAACCCATAACATGCATCAAAATCCCTCTCAGTAATAAGCATTAATAGCAACAAGCATCAACATCTACAACTAGTCTAAGGATGGTAGAAAATGGTGTGCAACCAACAACTAAAATAGGTGATCTCTCTCTCTCTCTCTCTCTCTCTCTCTCTCTCTCTCTCTCTCCTCTCTTCACGGTAGCAAGTGGTAGGATGAGGGATGGCAGCGCATCACTATATCAGGGTTACTCTCTCTCTCTCTCTCTCTACCACAATGGTGCATATGGTAGGAGGAATGATAGACAAATCTCTCTCCCTCCTCTCTTCACAGTAGCACATGGCAGGCACGTGAGCAACACACAACAACCACAAACAATGATAGTTGGCTACAAAACAAATCTCTCTTTCTCCCTTTCCCGATAGCTATGAGCAATGTTGGCTACAACAACACTTTCTATGAGGAAATGTGAGGCGATGGTGGTGCTTTTAGCTAGTGGAGGGGTTCTAGTTTTCTCTCTCTCTCGACAACAATCAATGACAATTTGTAGTTGTAGCGATAGCAACACCCAAAAACAATGGTAGCATGTTCCTATGCAACGGGGTTTTCATCCTTGTTGCCATAAGGGTTTTCTACTTAGCAACAACTATAAACGGAAATGGTTGGTAGCATGATCTCTCTCTCTCCCTTTCCCTTTCTTTACAGATCCAAATCGGCAACTACAGCAAGGTTCTCTCTTTTTTTCTCTCTTCAGCAATGGTGGAGATGCAACAGGTGATCTCTCTATATTTTTTGTCACAAATGGTAGGTTACATGATAGGCGACAATGAGGCATGTGATGGTGGAACACCAAACACTCTCTCTTTCTCTCTTGATGGCTATGAGTGGCATCAACCATGGCAACATCGACAATCACAAGATAGAACGAATAGCAACAACAACAAGGACCATGGAAAATTTTAAATGTTTTAGTTACTTATTTTGTTTTCATCAAGTCTTGAATTTCAAGATAGTTTTTCAATTTGAATTTTTCCAACTTTTTAGTTTTTGATTTATTTTATTTTGAAACATCACATGGCCCTATCCAGCTAAGACTATTCCTAGGTTTCTATACCCATATGGGAGGCACCGTAGGCAATAGTCTTCTAACACATTTGACACCACAATCTAGCCAAAGCATGCCGCACTAAGCCACAAACAATACAATTTTATTTATGCCAAAATCCAAGCAGGACTATTGTTGGATTACCTTGATTTGGAGGCAAAACAAAACTACAAATGAGTCCATCAGAATGGATGAGAATACAATCCCTCCTTGTGTGACATAATCCCACTCACAGAATCCTACCACCAATTATTGTCCCAACTTATCCATGCAAACAAGCATGATACAAGGACAACCTACGAGGAAGCCTCACAGAAGGAAGAAGATGAGTTTAAGGCCTGCTCCAAACATCAGAGCCATCCTTGCACTATCTTCCAACAACCGCTCCCTAGTACAACCCCTCCTTAGTTTAGTCTACCCATCCTCTCTGAGATGGTGACCATGCCAATTTAGCCTTCCTTGCAAGCAACTAATGCATTTTCCCGACATTATGCTTATGCAGGGACCACCTCCCAGCCCCAGACAACTCAAGCATCCTACATTCTACCTATCTTATTGGTGTATGTGATGTCCATCCAACCCACTCATGTGTGGCCTACTTTGATCACCACACCCATTGCCCAGCCAACACATCAACAACCATCCACTACGACCTTAAATTGGTGACAACCATTTTCTATGATGTTAAACTAGCAAGCCCCACAACCAATAATTCTACCATATGCTATGCAACCAACACAAGCCAACCAATGTAATCAGCTGGCACATCCCTAAGCTTGAATCAAGCATTCTGGCTAATCCAAAGCTTGATAGAGGAGATCAACTGACTTAAGATTACCTCCTCTGATACCATCAAGGTGGTAGCCTTCTACGAAGATGACCCCATAAGTCCTACGGTACCACCTCTAACTCTCCCAACTAGGGTCCAGCTACCACAATTCACCAAGTACAATGGTGAAGGCGATCCCAATGCACACTTGGTCACATTTTGATCTGAGTGTCTGCTCCTTCAAGCTTGGCCACATGCCATCATGCATGTGTTCCCCATGTCACTTACGAACAAGGCCTTAGACTAGTATCGCATGCTCCCTAAGGCCTCAATCTCCTCTTTGGAGGATCTCATAAGCCAATTTGTGACACGCTTCAAGTACAACCTAAAGCCTGAAGCAACCCTTGACCAACTCATGCAGGTTAAGCAGGGGCCTCTAGAACCTGTGTCAAAATTCCTTTAATGTTGGAATGCTACATTGAGTGAAATGCATGAACCCCTAGCAGAGACACATCTACTGGCCATCTTCAAAGGTGTAGTGAATGACTTCATCAAGTCCAAACTATATTATCTAACCCCAAAGTCTCTTAGTTAAGCCTTTGCCCAAACAAAAGGCATAGAGGAAGCAGTGCAAGCTAGTAATGACCCAGCCTATGTGGCCTATAGAAACCAACATGCTCGCAAGCAGAACACAACAATGGCAACAATGGCCATGAGCACAAAAGTAACCAACTAGGGCCCAATAGCTAAGCAGCCTAATGCCTAGCTAACAAAACCACCAACTCTAGTGCCAACTCGCCTACATCAGCAAGGGCCACCCCAAGGCCTAACTTTTAGTGCAAGGACCACTCAAAGTATACATCACTACCAATGCAACCCTCTTAACTACTGGAGAAACTCTTGAAAGCTGGGAAAATCCAATATAAACACGTATCAGAGATTGCTCACCAAAAACATGATAGGTACTGCAAGCTACTAAGGAACTCTGCTTCAGCAATACCAAACGAGCCCCCAGTTCCATGACACTTCAAGCTAGACCAATACTATCATTACCACCAGTTGTCCGGTCATAGTACAGACAACTGTAGTGATTTGCAAGACAACTTGCAAAGAATGATAAAATGGGGCCAGCTAGTACTTGACATGGTGAATCACTCCAGCATAGATTATGCCTCCTATGTCATAAATTCCATTAGCATAGCTCAAGTCTAAACTTGTGCAATAGCCTTTTGTGATCCATGTGCCTCCCAGCAAGGCAAGGATCCCCTTGGCCTCCACAAACAAGAGGCCTCCCTTTGTTATCAAAGTGCCACCTCCGACATCCACAACACCCTTTGTGGTCAAGGTCCCAAACCAACCATCTACTAAGATGTTAAACTGGCATGATGTAACAATAGCAACCTCTAAGCAACCTTTTGTCATCAAGGTGCCACAACGAGTTGGTCACACAACAACTCCTAAACTGCCCTTTTTCATAAGGGTGCCACAACATGATGGCCCCTCACCTACCTAAAGCCCAATAGTGGGAAATGTCTCAATCTCTCCTCATTCAAAGGTTGACCCTGCTAGTAACCCAGGTAGGCCTACTAAATGGCAACACAAGAGGACAAACGAGCACCTTGTAACTCCCATCATTGAAGCAAAGGCCACAACTAGCAAGCAACAATCAAACACTGGGGCTCTTACTCCCAAGTAGGCGAAGCAAACTAAGCCTAAGCCCCCTCCCCAAGAGATCTATCTTTCAAGCCACATGGAGGAAATCAAGGCCAACACAACAGCCAATGACAAAGAGTTCATAGTTGCACTAACCCAGGTAAAACAAATTCTCAAGCAAAAGAACACAACATTGAGCATGTACGACCTAGTCATGACCTCATCTACTCACTGCCAAGCATTGACCAAGATCTTGGCCTCCATTCCTATTACAGAGGACATTCCTATAGATGAGGCATCCATTCGTGTAACGATGTTGCCCCCTAAACCACAAGAATCGAGTTCAACATCCCTAGTGTTCTCCGATAATGCAGTTAAAGTTAACCTTGAATGAGGGGAGGTCACTATAGCTCCATTGTCAATTACCATACGTGTTAGGTAGTGCACCATCTACAGAGTGGATGTCAATGATGGTGCAGCAAAAAATGTAGTCATGTACTCTGTTATCGATAAACTAGGCCTAACAGATGAAATTAGGCCAACCAAAACTACATGTCTAAAATCCTTTAACAGATCATGTGTCATAGTCAGGGGTACAATCAACTTAGCTTTTGTGGTAGGAGAGCAATTCCCCACTAGTGTAGATTTCACTGTCATAGAGGAGATGCCAGGTTTCAATCTAATTCTAAGCAGGCCTTGGCTAGCCCAAATATGCATCATCCCCTCTTCCGTACAAAGGTGATCAAGTTATCATCCATGCTAATAATGCCTCCTCTTCAACTGTTCATGACATAGACATGGCACAAGTTTCGAAAGAAGAGTTTCTTGGTGGTACACCTACGGCAACCAATGCAGCGCCTAAGGCTAACATACCTGAACAAGTGGTTGAAGCCAATAGCCTCCCAGGGGATCCTAAGCCTTGCACGCTCCCTAATCCATACCTAATTAGGAAGCAACTACGTGATTAAGGCTTTTCCTTGGCCAAAAACACGTTAAGCACCAGCTCACCCCTTGCCTCCATTGGCCATGCATTGTTGGTCTTTTCTTAGGTTGTGTTTCTTCATGCATTTACATTTCACCTGCTTGCCTAGTTTACACACTACTTTTCTTTGCTTACACATTTCAACTTTGTTTACACATTCATCTACTTAGCTTATGCATTGCATTGGGAAAAACAACAAAAACACATGGCCCAAAAAGGACTGAAACTAGCCTATGGCCCAGAACGGCCTAAAACAATCGATTTTTGCACTACTTTCCTTTCATTCGTACATTTTAACTCTATTTACATTAGGTGTTGCTTGATTTTTTTTCCTTTCTAGTTGATTTTTGTAGGATCTTGCAAGCACACAACATGACTACGCATGCAACATTGCACCTTACACAAGCAAGGTAAACAACACCAGTCTGCTATGACTATAAACTGGCACAGCTCATCCTTGGGTCATGATGTTAAACTAGCACAACAGCTCGTCCTTGGGTCATGACATCAAACTGGCACAACAACTCGTCCTTGGATCATGATGTTAAACTAGCACATCATGGTCTACTAGGATCTTCAATTATGTTCACAGTTTGCCAGGACTGTAAATTGGCATGTTGTTGATCTTTTGGAGCACTTTCCATCAGTGCAACCTTGGGAGCACTCATAGCATCATCACCTCCCACCATTCTAGTGATCTGTTGGAGCACTTACCATTAGTGCGACCTTTAGAGGACTCATAGCATCATCACCCTGGCACTTTCAACAACTTCCTAAGCACTTGCAACTGGCACCACATTTGACACATTTTTAGCATCTTCACATCTAGCACCTACAGCATCTTCACATCTGACATTTGCACTTGCATTTCACGTTTTGTGGTTTTCTTGTCTTCTTTGAGTTGTGTTTGCAGGACAAAGCCTTGGAGGCAGTTGTGCAAAGGTGCATCTCATTGCAACTGTAAGTCATCACATTGCTCTAATGTGCATGATTAGACTAGTTGAGCCACTCAAGAGTGCACATCCCCCTCATCCTTGTTATAGGCTATGCACATCCACTCCATTCCAATATCCTCTCATCCCCTACATACTCATGATCCCACATCCCTCTGGCATAAACATTGTGATGCACATGGCATTCTCTTCACATCAACTGCTAAACTCATTATGGACATAATGCAACTCCTCCTATGGAGAGCCTCTGTGGGATGGTCAAAGCCCTAAACAGATGTAACACAACTCATCTTGGGGAGGAAACACCTATCCTATAGGTGCAATGTGAATGCATTAAAACAAATCCCATCTTTTCAATGGACAACTTGCAACTAACATTTAGTAGTAAGCTGAACCCAAAGAAGGTTCACCTCACAACATAAAAAAAAATTTGACAATGTTGTAGCTTAACAACTGGACCTACCTTAGATCGACATTGACACTCTAATAAGCACTCCAACAAGAGGTTAACATTTCACAAGTGAACCACTTCATGCCATGATCATTGTTAGCCATGCTGAATCTGCATCTTACATTATGATCCACTATTTGCATTTCATTCCCATAGTTCAAATTTCATCTCTCTAGCATTGCCTATATCCCTTTGCCTCAACATATCCTTATTCCCATAACACTCTTGAGCATGGTGAAACAACATCCGATCTTGTTCTGACAAGTGATGTTGGTGGCATGTCTACTGTGGTGTTTTGTAATTCTTTGTCGACATCTCTAGAGCCACTCCTCCAGACATCAACAAAGAGGGGCCATTGAAATACCATGAAATTTTGGGTCTCAGCATCATGATTGCAAATTTGGCTAAGTGTCAAAATGGTGGCACTTTGCCAAAAATTTTTCAAAGTGTTGGGGTGTAGTCACCTCCAACTGCCAGATTTGCAAAATTTTCCTAAGTGTCAAAATAATGGTACTTTCCACACCTTGTCACAATGTGTAGCATAGCGTAGCGTAGCACCCTATCACGCTGCATAGCATAGCATATCATAGCACACTGTTATGCTATGTAGCGTAGTGTAGTATAGCACCCTATCACACTGTGTAGCGTAGCACCAAGTCTAATGTAGTGTGGCACCCTAGTACGCTGCATAGCATAGCACCATGTCTACTACAGTGTAGCACCTTGGTATGTTACGTAGCATAGCACCATATCCATTGCAACATAACACCGTGTTACACTACATAGCATAGCACCATGTCTACTACAACATAGCACCCTATCCAGTGTTGCAAACAATGTCCCATGTCTCACGCATAACATGGGATGAGTGCAATAGATAGTGTCCTATGGGATGAGCGTAGCAGATGGCGTTCCATGTCCCACGCATAACATGGGATGAGCGTAGTAGATGGTTTCTTATGTCCTGGATGTAACATGGAACAAGCGTAGCAGACAGCATGGTCCCACCCACCACACTATCACATGGCAACTAATCCACATTTTGGGCTAACCCTAGCCTTACCCCTACGCCCTAATGTTTCAAGAGGGAGGAATAAGAAAGGCTTCCATTTTTTTCACCAGTAAGGCAGTTGGCACTTCGATTTGGCATTTGACACTTCGGCATCCTAACACTTAGCTTCGTAGGCGAACAAGACCCATAGCACACCACACCGGCAAAGAGGCACACCTACACCACACGATACACTACAACCCCATTGCAGCCTAGTAGGACATCACATAGTACACCATGGCTACCAACCTGGTAGGCATAGTTTAACATATTAAGCACCAGACTTCATAGCTTGACACCACTGAGGTTGTGATTGTGCTCTCATTGCACCTATTGCACATTGTATATACCTTTGTGAGTTAGCTACGCTCTCTGTTTTGGGGCGATGCACTGTTGTTCTCAAATTCTGCTGCATTTCTCTTTGGCATTTAGCATAACACTTGTATTTTTATTACTTTTTCATACATATTTGCATGTTCATATCACAGTTCTCAGGCTAAGACACCATGCTATACTCTAGCTCTCCTGGACCCGATGCCCATGCATAATGTAGTATAAACCCTTTTTGCACACTCATTTTAACACCATGTAAGTCCTTGTCTGATCAACAAGATCGTTCAAGGCACCTCGTTTCCATTTTCTCCAGCACAGCCGTCTCATGGATTTGGGGTTAGGATATACACCTGGTGACCTCTCAGTGTTCTAGCCACCGATGTTTTTGGACGTCACAATATGCAAGCACATCATACCTAAATTTCTTAAGAGTGTGCACCATCATCAAAAGTTCCTTTTCTATAGTGGTGTAATTAAGATGTGCACCCAAATGTTTCTAGTTGCATAATGGGATGTATTATAGGTGTTTTTGATCATCCATTTATGTAAGAAATTCTTCTAATGCATAATTGAACATATTTTTCATGATATGGAAAGGCTTGGACCAATTAGGCATGCATATAATTGTTATTTTTGCGAGCTTTTGTTTCAAATATTGGAATGCCTATTCGTACTCATTAGTCCATTCAAATGTTTCATTCTTCTTAGCAAGCTTAATAAGTAGCTTAATAATTTTTAAGAAGTTTTTAATGAAACACCTATAGTAACTGGTATGCCCAAGGAATGACCTCATATGTTTAACTATTTGAGGTTATTTGGTGATTCCTTGAATGATCCTTACTTTTTTAAAATCCACCTCAATTACTTTTTCTAACATTCGTTGCCCTAGGACAATGCCATCTTGGACAATTAAATGGCTTTTCTACCAATTAATCTATAGGTTTATTTCCACATATTGTTTTAGTACCTACTCAAGATATTCCAATGCTTGTTCAAAATTAGCATCATAGGTTGAGAAGTCATCCATGAATACTTCTATACCACTACCAATTTGCTCCTAAAATATGGTGATAACTAGGCATTGAAAGGTTGCAAAAGCATTGCACAAACCAAATGGTTTTTTTTATATGAAAACATTCCCCAAGAAATTGTCAGTGTTATTTTGGCCTGGTCTTCTAGAACAATTTGAATATGATTATCATTAATATATCCATTGAGAAAACTAGACTAGTTGTGCTCTATAATAGTATCCAACACATGGTTCACAAATGATAATAGAAAATGATCTTTGAAAGTGGTAATTTTTAATAGCCTAAAGTCTATATAGACTCTCCATTATCCTTCTTTCTTAGGTACCATAACAAACAGGCATACCCACTCATCTAGTCTTGAGAAGTTTTTAAACTTCTTTTTTAATAATCTATTTTATCATTGGATTCAACCTTCTTTATGGCTATCTCTAAGGTTTGATTATAGAGTTTGTGTAGATCCAATGTTGGCATATGGATGGGTCTATTCTTGTTATTTTATCATAGGACCAAGAAAAGGTTGTTGGCTATTTGTTGACTATTTTTAGCAACTTTTCCTTCTATCCTTTGGTGAGTTAGACATTTATAACTACCAACTTCTCATTATGTAGGAATACACACTTTAAAAATGCCAATAAGAATTTCAGTTTTAGGGCTCTTGTTTAGAGATGTCAAGGACTTCCAACTCTTCCCAATCTATCTCTAGTTCTTTTCTATGCTTAGCTTTAGAGAGTTAGCTCTAGATCTACTCCATCTTATCTATATATGTACTTGTGAGAATCTCTACTAGTTCCATGCACATTGTAGAACTAGAGTTAATATATGTAGTTAGCAACTGGGAACCTTCCTGTTTGGTGGTTACTACATACAAGAACCTTACACTCATGAATTTGGCACATATTTTGCATGTTGTGATGGTTATTCTTTTGATTGCCCATATTTTCTACATGTAGTTTCACCCTGTGTCATTGAATGTGATGCATAGAACTCTCTTCTTCTTTATTTTATCAAATCATTCTCCTTGGATATTTTCAACGAGCGATCTCTAATTTCTAACTTGGCATTAATGGTACTTAGTCACACCATCCTCATAATAATCACAAAGTCCTCACAGTTGTCTACATGGATTACTAAGAAATTCATCGGATATGACCATCCACTAACAATGGACATAATATCCTATGCTAATTTTAACAAGATAGTAATGGATTGGTTTGCAAGTTCTAACTTGATGTTACATTTCTTTAATGGAGGTAGGATCCATGTCTTATACATCTCTTATAAGATTAAATTTACACTAGAACTTAAGTCTAGTAGAGCCTTTCATAGATCATTTTCTGCAATCTACAAATATGCAAAGGACTTCCAAGGTTAGTTATTTTTTGGAAAGATGTCATAATTTTATTCAATTTGTAACTACATGAGTTAACATGACAATTTAAACATTTTGAGTTACCTTAAGGATAAGACAACCTCCTAGATGACTGTCTCTTAATAAACTTTAGATTTAAGGCATAGTGATGAGCAATGGGTACCCCTTATGTCCAACCATATAAATCATAAGTGCTCATGCATGATCCAGTCAAATTCCATGGATGAAACTAGTTTTGGCATCTAGATTATTAAGTATTGATCACAAGATGTTGTCTTCCAACTTGGACTAGTGGTAGCTTTGTCATGTATGGTTTAGGCCAAAGTGAGGCATATGAGGATTAATGTTGTTTGGCCCTAATTACTCCTAGTAATAAACATAATGGGGAATGAAATTTAGTCCTAAGTCTAAGTAATGACAGTAATGTAAATCTACTCTAGCCTAGAATGATGATCATCTGAACCTAGCTTACTATACTAATCAACCATTACTAGGTTACCAAGCATTATGCTACTGGACAAACCAAGCAATAACACTATTAGGATTACTAAACGATTACACTTAAATGCTAGAAACTAGTCGTACTCATTCTACTTTACTAATAAACAAAAAAGTAAAGTACTTGGAAATGTGAATGATTAAACTAAGAAAATAGTAAAAACTATGCTAAGTAAAATAATAAAAATAAGTGGATGCTGTAATGATGAAAAGCAATATCAATCATTATTTCTAGACATGAAGTATGCCTAAGTACACTTCACTCAAGTAAAGACACCATACAATCACTCAACACCACACTGCGGGCATACACTCTATCACTAAAATTATGAAAACAAACTGTAAGAGTTCTGCTACTAGTGAAATGAAAAACTCTTTGGGTCATGCTTCCAAGTGTTGTATTTATAGGTAGGTACACATTCCATGATATTAAATATCTGATAACGTAGCATGTGATCTGATATCAGGGCTCCGATATCAAGGATCCAATATCGAGGGCTAAGCATAATATGATTCATCATACCCCCACAACTAAATGAAAACTTGTCCTTGAGTGAACAAAAAGGAGGAACAAGTTCTTTACAAAGAAACTGGGAAGGTAAATGATTATTGATTGAGTCTAACTACTAACTGACTCTAAGTGCCATAGTGGTGTGTACAAAAAATGACACAATTACATGACAAAACAAAAACAAAATTTGAGGTGGCTTGATGCAGTTCATGTTCCAAGTGAGGGAGGCTCTTCCATCAACTTCTTCCCTTCATTGTCAAGCTTCTAGAATTGATATCTATTCAGCAGCACCTGAAGTTTCTTCTCTTTTGTCTTTATCTTCTTTTCCATCTACTTTCTTTACTAAGTATGACATAGAGACTCCCTCAGTTTTAACAGTTGCATTGGCTTGTTTATTTCATCAGAATTGATACATTTCTCCTAAGTACCATTCACCATTGTTGGTTAGTGTAGGTCATAAAGAAGATGCTTGAAGTTGCATCTTTATAACTTCCATGTTGTGAAGGTCCTCCTTCTTGCGGTCTCTTTGGAATTATCTATAATCAACAAGGATATGAAGTTATTAGAATGTTCACACCAGTTCTTAATAGCTCTTTACCTTACTCATACCCTTGGTTAGATCAAGTTCTTATCATATTATGATTACAGAGTTAGAAAATTTTTCAAAAAGGAACCCCTTAAGTATTAATTACTTATTACCTTATATTGTTTTCCTTGCTTATTATAGCCTAAAATAGTTGATATGATCTATTAGAAGTATTATCTAAATCTTTTTGGCCTTAGCTTGATTGATTAAATTTAAGGTTCTTATTATCTCCTTGTACTTACCCTTTATAATATCTTCTGGGCATTAGGAATTTGTGGCTCAAATTTTCATATTTTCTTTTGCTTATATCATGTAATGCAACAACCCCACACGCCTTCCCCCCACAACTAAGTTGAGCACTCCAAGATCAATAGGATTGAAAAATTTCAGAAATTGGAGCTACAAGGACAAAGTTATGGCCTTTGGAAGCTAGTGTGCGAGATGGATGAGGAAAAAATACAAAAACTTCTCTTGCTATAATTGAGAGAAATGAAAATTTTCATGAACTCCCGAATGTATATATACTATTTTTATATGCACAAAATTGTAGATTAGACATCATAAGTGCCTACAACATCATAACTACAATGTCACTGTTAAAAAATTCAAAATTTTCATTGATTTTTCTTGGAAAAAATGAGTCAAATGGAATGTCTAAAAGATGTAAAGCTTGTCTAGAGGATCTTGAACCATTAATAATGCACAATTTTTGAGAATTTGGCATTCAAAGTTCATGAAGAAGGAATCTCGAGCTACGAAAGTTTATGATATGGATAAGAAATGGATAATGAATTTCTTATGTACAGATAGATTATTAGATGATATGGGAAGTTTATTAGATGTTTTGAAAGGCACAAGATGATGTGAAATTACTTAGCAAGTATGAAATACAAGAGTTATACAAGTGGGTCCTCCCCAAAGTAGGCTCCAACCCTTAATGCCCTTGTATAACCATGCCTAAAAGTGTTCTTAGGCACTCAAGGAGTTGAATGTAAAACATACCTATTTAGCAAAACACACATGTTAGTATCCCTGGATTGGGAAAATAATGCTATACTAAACAAAACTACAAGTTATGATTAAATATACAATGAGGTGAGATGAACTAGAGAAAGGATTGCTAAAATTGGGACATGAGGTATCTTACCATTGGCATAATGAATTCTTATGTATTATTGATGGTTAAGATAATCATTAGCCCTTTTTTCCAAGATGCAAACCAAGTCCAAACCACTTTCCAATGACATTGCATTATTTCATCTCTAAGAGTTACAACCATAAGACTACCACTGTTATAAGGAGCATGACCACTTGATGTATTATCCAAGGGAGGAGTTTATTCATTGCACTCTTTACTATTATTATTATTATTAGATTCCTAAGAAGCCATCTACCTTTAGGCATGGATAACATGTATTTCCAGTGGGATCCCTAAAACTTTATTCTGTGCATGGAGTTTATTGTTAACTGTGTCAACCTTATGAGAGGCATGGGTAACACGTCTTTCCAGTGACATGGTAAGGCAGAACTTATTGTACTCTTACTCCTATTTTTTATTAGATCCACAAAGATATAATACTTCCTTAGCAATAGGATATAACTCATAGTAGCAATCTAAGAAAATCCACAAAGACCCTTAATGTCACACCCTTTACATTCCCACTTGGTTCTTCACTTTTTTGTCCAGGCATAATGATCACAAATTTATTCTTAGTTTTATAATGGAAAGAATATCATTATGGTCATGGTAAGAACCTCTTATTAATGGAATGGGTGGATGAATGTTGTGGTCTCACTGCACAAATAATCAGTCTGTTATGACTTGATAACATAGAGAAATCTTCATCTTATTGGGACTACATCTTATTTTATTCAATGTGTTTTATTTAAAATTGATAGAAATATGTACAAGTAGCATGTAAACAAAGTATGAAAATTGTAAAATATATTAAGAATGAAAATGATTAAAAAGAAGTAGAAAATATGAAATAATTACAAATGGTTTAAGAAATGGAAAAAATATAAAAGAATGAAAAGATATCAAAAAATGTGGAAATTGGTAAGCAATGTGAAAAGGCATAACAAAAAAGCAGAAATCAAAAAGAAATTGTAAAACAAAAAAGTTGAAAAATGCTTATTAATTCCTTGATCATGATAGGTATCTCCAACACAACTGAACTCATGGGCGAGTGTTCAAATAATGGACCCCAGTTTCCCTAGATCATGCACTTGAGGTTTCTCACTTTCCATCCTTAGTAACTTAGTTATTCAATTATCATCCTAGGTAATTGTGATGAAAATTGTATTTTAATCATTTAAGTCCTTATTTCCTCTATCTACTAGTGTATGATTATGATTTAATATTTTCATTTGTAAGTTCTCAGTTGGGATCATTTTCTTAGAGGAGGAGTTAATAAGTGGTTTAGATGTTTCCATGCATGTTTTAGACACTTGAAAGTTCTTAGCTGTTAGCCACTAGGTGTCTTTTGGTTTAGTGGCCCTTTATTTTTTTTATCCACACACTTTTTTTTCACATCTATTGTGAGTTGGTATAGGGATTATGTTAATATTTTATACTTTTAACCCACAACTACATCCTTTATGATTATTAGTGATGCATGGAATTGCCTATCTCTCCATAGTGATAGGTTCATTTGTTATGTTTTGCATTGAAGTGGTAACAGGTGTTGGCTCTTACATAGGATTAGAAGACATTGTTTTGATGAGGAAGGGTGTTGCACCCAACTAGTCTTGTGTTGGTTTTGATGAGCAAGTAGGTCTATGAGTTTTATGCTCATGTGTGGAAACTATCCTAAAGAAAGGATGTTTTTGAGACTATGGTTGAGATCTACTAACATTATCATTTACGTGTATGTTCATAGAACAAGTGGCATTCTTCAGTTGATGTTGTGGTGTCAATCCTCCTCATGTTATTGATGGTGGCATATGATGGAGAAAAGTATGAGAATATTAAGGTTGTGATAGAGGGTAAGAGGTGCAAGATGGTGATCCCACAAGAGCTGCTATAGGTTGATGATATTTGGAAGAGTGATAATAGTGATTCGAGGTATAGGAAGTAGAACCATTTGGAAAATTAGGTTGTTGAACTAGTAGTCATATGAGTCCAGCTAGCAATAAGGGTATTACTAGTTTGTTGATGGCATTCCCCATAACTGTGGGTTTTGCCACTATAGTTAATAGTAGTGCTAAGGCTGATAGGAAATCCCACTAGAATAGTACAATTGATGGTAGGATTATCTATAATTATCTTATGAGTAAGATAATTTCCTAGGCATTTACTTTGTACAAACTTGGGATTTAAAGCAAAAGCCCTAAACTCTTGTAGATGTAGCATAACTAGGCAATAACCCTTTGGATGGTCATATTGGTAGATGTCACATCCATCATGATCTTCTGTATTTGAGTCAAAAACCTCTTCTACTATGGTCATTTTCCCTTTTTGCCAATAAGTGTTCTACCTATTTCATTGTTTTTTTTTCCTCTTATTGTGTTGATCACTTGATTCTTTCTGTACTACCTTCTCTCCTATGATTTCCAAGTAGGTTGTAAGTTTTCATTCATTAACTCCCACATCTTATCTACCCTTTCTTCAATCTCAATGATAGCCTTTTGTATTGGCAAGGCTTTTTGTGATATCAACTCTTCAAGAGTTTCCTCTTTTTCCTTATCATACATGTGCACTTCTCTTTTTTGAAGAGTTAGATCCCAATTATATTCCTCAACACTCTCCCTTTTACATAGCTCTCCATCTTCTTTTGCCACTTGTTCAACTAGGCTTTGTGTCTGATGGGCTTTTAATTTAGATAACCAACCTTGGGCATAAATCCCAAGGTCTCTCTTGTTTGATTATGAAGCCCATATATGATGTGGAAAAGCTACTCTTTTTGAGAGAAATCATGGCCTAGACATTTATGTAGTAGCAAATAACTTCTATCCAAGGCCACATCCAAGAATTCATGTTTTTCTTGCCTCCAACCTTGGATTTTTTTTTCTCAGGTTGGAAACTTTTTCATAGGTTTGGTATTTTTCATTGAAGAGTTTTAGCATTGTGGACCACTAGTGGATTGAATCTAGTTCCAACAATCTATATGAACTTTCAGCTTCATCTATTACTTTCCTAGGAAAGATCTTAAGCTTTTTCCACTCACTGTTGATGGTCTAGAAGGCACAAGCATCATGGAAAGCTTGTAAGTAATTTTGTGGATTAGAGTTATTGCCACCCTCAAATCTAGAAATATTATTCATATCAAGTCTTTTGATGCAACTTTCCCTTTAATGCCCACAAGATATTCTAACTACCTCTATTATCTACATCATGCTCCTAGTAGCCAATAAGGGTCCATCATCATCAAACATGTCATGGTGATGCCTTATATTTTTATTTGTCTAATTATGATCATCTTGTCTATGCTCACTTTGATGATCTTGTCTATTTCTACTTCTATCTTCATCTTGATCCCTATTTCTATACCTATGTTCATCCTCATTAGAACTAAACATGGAAGAGGAAGAGGAAGATGGTGAGCTGGAAGAATTGTCATGGCTGCTATATTTTCTCTTTTGGTCCCTTGATGTATCTCTTCTAAGTTTGGAGGAGGTCCTAGGCCTTGAGGCCCTCCTTATTCCAGGGCTTACTCCATCTCCTTTAGAATTATCTACGTGAGTTGAACATAGTCTTTAAGTGTAGTAAGGATCTAAATGAGCATAGGAAACCCTTGCTTATGCTTGTTTACTCCAATTTTCCTTAGTATCGGTCCTCTCATTTATCCTAGTAGTGTTTTCATCATATGATGCATTCTCGGCCCAATGTGAAGAAGACATGGTTTTATTTGATAACTTCTGTGACATAACATATTAATATTTTCTAAATGGTAAATCATTAATACTTTCACAACAACTATTGGCAACAGCACCAATGATGAGCAGTGGGTACCCCTTACACCCAACCATACAAATCACAAGCATTCATGCATGATTTAGTCAAATTCCATGGATGGTACCAGTTGTGGCATCTACATTGTTAAGCATTAATCATAGGATGTTGTCTTCCCACTTGGACTAGTAGGTTTGTCACGTATGGTTTAGTCCAAAGTCAAGCATATGATTATTGATGTTATTTGGCCTTAATTACTCCTAGCAATAAACATAATGGGAAATGAAATGTAGTCCTAAGTCTAAGTAATGATGGTAATGTAAATCTACTCTAGCCTATAGCGATGAGCCTATGGTCCTGTCTTACAATACACATCTTGAGCTCATGTAATCATTGCTAGGTTACCAAGCATTATGCTACAGAGAAAACCAAGCAATAACACTACTAGGATTACCAAATGATTATACTTAAAAAACTAGTCGTATTCATTCAACTTTACTAATGAACAAGAAAGTAAAGTACTTGGTGATGTAAATGATTAAACTAAGAAAATGGTGAAAACTATGCTATGTAAAATAGTAAAACTAAGTGGATGTTGTAATGACAAAAAACAATCTTGATCTTTATTTCTGGATATCAACTATGTCCAAGTATACTTTAGTCGAATAAAGACATTGTACAATCACTCAACACCACACTGTGCACATACACTCTATTGCTAAAACTAATAAAACAAATTACAAGAGTTCTACTACTAGTAGAATGAAAAGCTTTCCAAGTCGTGTCCCCAAGTGTTGTATTTATAAGCAGGCATGCATCCCATGATATTGGATATTTGATAACATAACATTTGATTCGATATCAGGGCCTAAGCAGAATACAATTCATCACATAGATTCCATATTCTTGTAAATATAACATAATTGGTCAACATCCCTTGGGATGGTCATATTAGAAAATGTTACATCCTTCATTATTTGTTCTAAATCTGCAACCTCTTCTACTACTACAACCTTACCTTTCTATTGTTTGTAGTCCTTTACTCTATTTTTCTTCCTTCTCTTATTCTTGTCCCCACTTCCATAGTTTGTTTTCTCTTCCATGATTTTAAGTGTTATTTGAAACTTCTCATCTAAAGAGTCCCACATATTATCCACGATGGCCAATATTTCCATGAAAGATTTTTAGATCAACAAGGTTCTTTTTTGCACAACCTTCTCAAATGGTGTTTCCTCTTCTAGGTCATAAAGATGTACCTCCTTCTTGTGGATGGAGGAATCTCTATTATATTCTTCTACACTTTCTTTTTTTAACCCCACTTCTTCCATTGCTACTTGGTTAATGAGCTTTTGGATCTGATGGACCCTCATTTCTAATAGTATTTCTTGGCCATAGATCCTAAGATTCTCCCCAGTTTTGTTTTTGAGACCATCTATGATATGGTGAAGCTACTTCCTTGGAGAGAAACCATGGCTCAAGTACCAATGTAGTAACAAATAATACCTATCTAAGACTACATCAAGGGATTTATGTTTATCTTATTTCCATCCTTAAATCTATTTCCTCAAGTTGGATACCTGAAAGTATGTTTGATACTTGTCATTGAATAGATCTAGCATCGTACTTCATCTATGAATAGTTTCTAGTTCTAAAGATCAATACCAACTTTTAGCTTTCTTTATGAGTGTTCTTGGAAATAAATTAATCTTCTACAAGTCATTTTCAATGTTCTAAAAGGCATAGGCATCATGAAAAGCTTGTAGATGGTGTTGTAGATTAACATTGTAACCTCCCTCAAATTTAGAAATATTGTTCACATCAAGCCATTTGATTTGGCTATCCCTTTGATGCTTGGTGGAAATGCAAACTATCTCCTGAATGTTAATCATGCTCCATCTAACAAGCAATGATTCATCATAGTCATCTTATTCATTGTGGTCCTTATCATGGCCATGTCTCCTATGATGCGACTTGCTATGCCTTCTTTTTTAATGATGTCCCTCTTCTTATTATTGTTATCTATGTTTTCTTCTCCCATTTCTATGATGAGGTCTTCTATCATTTTACATCATTCCTTTGATCATTTCCCCTTCAATTGCAGTCATGTTCCCCCTCATCAAAGCTAGATGATGAAGAGGATAGTGAAGATGGAGAACTAGGAGAGTTTTGATGGTTAGCTCTCTTTCTCTTGGTTATTCTCATATCTGATGACTAGGAGACCTTGGCCTTGAGGTCCCGTTGGTTCTCAGGTCAACTTGCCCCTTATCTTACTTGCTTACCAAGGTTGAATATATCCACTAGTGAGTCATGTCTTCTTCACCAAAGAGAGGAGGATCTTGGTTTTAAGATCACCTTGATGGATATTCAGTGTCCTCATTCTCTAATTGCAATGTTAGTGTTATCGAAACCCTATTATTCTTGGAAGCTTCATGGTGGACCTCTATGGGTTGATAACCTTTGGAGAGATGATATGTCACTTGGTATTTTGAGGCTACTAGTTCAAGCCCTAGTTTTTCTAATACTACCATGAATATGATAGAATGACATGATCATGTGGAAACATAATGTTACCCTCCAAGTATCTCCATCATAGTTGTTCATCCTAGTAAAGGATGAAAGTGAAGTTCAGATAGTATGGATCCATATGGATGTAGACAATCTTAATTTATTGGGGTATTTCATTTGCATTTCCCTTTGCTTTGTCATGTTGCTTTGTAGAATCATTAGTAGGTGGGAAATCAACCCTATGAGAAGCATACTTCTTTCAATTTGTTCTTGTATTGTATTATTAATTAAACATTATCATTTTTCTAATGATAAGATGTTATGTCCCTACAAAGATCCTTGTATGATTAATTATCTTAAACACTTAGCACACAACAGTTCCTTGGTAATGGTACCAATGATGAGCAATGAGTGTTCCCTATGCCCAACCATATAAATCATAAGCATGTACACATGATCTAATTAAATTTTATAAAAGCTTTTAGTTGCTACTATTCTAGATAATCAAGTGTGATTAGGCTAGTCGTTGTCTTCCCAATCAACACTAGAGTTGACTCAATTAGTATAGTTAAGTATGATTGGGATATAAGATGTTTATATTGTTATTGTTATTTTTATTATTAAAATATTGAAATTATAAACTAATTAAAATATTAATTTGTAACTATGGAATCAAGAGTAATCTAAGCTATCCTAAGCATAGAGCATGTATGCCAATGCATCAAAGGATGCGTCAATAAGCACACATCATTGTAGCTAGCTGATTATGAATCTTCATCAATGATGAATGAAATACTTCTTTTAGGAATTCAAATGGTTTATTTGAATGGCTTGTGATGCCCATTTATTTAATAAATGTCCCAACCACTTTTATGAGATTCATGCATGATGTCTTAAAGAAATCGATTCAGAAGCATTGAATTGTGTTCTTTGATGACATTCTTATTTATAGATGAAATGAGAAGGAGCATGTTTATCATTTAAGTCTTGTGTAAATAGTTGAATGAGGCTCAACATATGATTAAGACAAAGAATGTAATTTCATGCAAAGGAAGATTACATGTTTGGAACATGTGATTTTTAAAAATCAAGTGAAGATGAACATATCCAAGGTAAGGGTCATAAAGAAGTGGCTAACTCCAAAGAATATCAACATTGTAAATTCTTTTCTTGGTGTGATAAGCTTTTATAGGAGATTCATAAGGAATTTCAGTAATATTTCTTAACTAACATTTTTTATTTTGAAGAAGAATCAGTCCTTTAGGTGAAATGGTGAGATCTAAGGGAGTTTTAATTTATTGAAGGAGAAGATTACAAGTGAATTGATGCTTGCAATTCTAGATTTTTACAAACTCTTTTAAGTGGAAATGGATGAAAGTGGGCTAGCAATTGAAGAGGTCTTTTTATAGGAAGAAATACCCATTGCATTACTCTCAAAGAAGCTCAATGATTCAAAGCAAAAGCACAACATCTATGAGAAGGAGTTACATACAATCCTTTAAACAATCAAGCATGGAAGGCATTTCTTGTTGCCCAAAGAATTTTTATTAATAACTAATTGCAAAGCATTACAATTTTTGAATTTTCAAAAGAAGTTTACTATCAAATACATAAAATTGTTGGCACAATTGCAAGAACTCAATTTCATCTTGAAGCATAGAAATAGAAAGAGCAATATAGTGACTGATGCATTATCTAGGATGCATGTTATGAATTTTAGTTCCTCAAAAGTTTAAGGTATGGGTGATTCTTCTCCCTTGTATACTAAAGATTATGATATTGGGTAACTTTATAAAGATTTGAATGGGCCTTTAATTGAGAGAGATGATTAATGGAGGGATTACCACAATCAAAATGACATTCTCTTCAAGAATGGAAAGGTTTGTATTTCCAAATATGATTTCAAGTTCAAGATTGTCTTAGAAGAGCATTATGAAGGTATGGTAGGCCATATGAAAAAAAAAAGACAAAACCCTAGAGCTTATTGGAAGGAGCTAGTGTTGGCCAAGTATGTTTACCCAAATTTTTGAATTTATGAAAGAATGCAATACATGTGAGAAATTCAAGGGAGGAAAAGGAGTAGATGGTCATTATTTGTCAATGTCTATTCCTAAGTCACTATGGGAGAATGTGCCAATGGATTTTGTAGGGAAAATTTCAAAAACTAGGAATGTAAATTATTTTATTTTTATTTTGGTATATAGATTCAATAAAATGACATATTTTATTAATTGCAAGAAAGCAACTGATACATCTCATTTGGAAAATTTATTTTTCAAGCATGTTGATAGATTACATGGTAGTCCATTGAACATTATGAGTGATATGGATTCAATATTTACCAATCATATTTTAAGATTCTTGTGGAGGATTTTGGGGACTAAATAAAATTTTTTGAGTAATTGTCATAATTTGATGGATAAACTAAAGTGGTTAATAAATCATTATTGAAAATCTTAAGATGTTTGTGTGATAATTAGTCAAATAAGTGAAAAAATTTGATGTCTCATGTTAAATTTTCATACAATAATGCATTTCATTTTAGCATTAGGAAGAGTTCATTTGAGATAAATTATGATTTTAGTCCAATAATGTTGGATGATGTGAAAAATTTTGATGGGGAGACACACTCATTTTGATGCTATATAAGTAAGGGAAGACAACTTAATTAAGGCTTTCAACAATATTATAAATGTGTCTTTCGAAGAGATCAACTCCTTGAAAAAATTTGAAAGTCCCTTAGAGCTCTTGTTCTTGATTACTTGGTTATTTATATCTTCATATTTGAATTATAGGTGACGATTTTGAGGATTGTAAAGCCTTATGCTCTGCAACTATCATTGAGTGTGAAAGATTTTTTGGTATGGAAGACTCAATAATTTTCAAAACTATCATAGAGCCTTATGGCTTGTGTGTTCATGAATCCTAATATCTATACAAAGAAGAACAAATATAACAATCACAATATTTGAACTTAAATAATTCAAAAATATCTTTTTAAAATAATTATACAAACTATAGTGTTTTATAAATGTATAGTGTGGAAACTAGGTATTAATTAAAAATCATGGGAGAAAATTGAAAAACTTCAAAAATAATTCTTGTTGAACGAATTCAAGGTGAAAACCGAAGTCCCATATGTAATAAAATTAGTAGAGACTAATTTTTTACCATGGAAAGTTGAAATAATGTATCGGTTCTTAACATTCTACTTGAGTAATAAAAATAGTAATAAGATTTGAGAAGAGATCATCCAAAAATCTTAGTAATAGGGGTAGATCCATGAAAGATGTTTGTCACCACAAAATTAAGATATTGATAATAATGATGAAATACTAAATTTAAAACAAGCTTAGAAACTTAATAAAGAGAAAGTTTTGGAGAGACTACAAAATGAAGAACAAATATAAAAAAAAAGCTTCAATTTTATTGGCAATTAGATGTGGCAAACATCTGATAAAATAAAATATCTAAATGAAACAATTCTACCAGCCATGAGAGCATAGAGTAAGAATGGAATCATACCATCTCTAAGTTGAAACAAGAAGATGGAACAATGAGCAACATGAAGATAGAATATATTGATTATGTTCACTTTAAAGGATAGAAGATGAGCAACATGTATTATTAGAATATTGTCGTATAGATTTCTTTAGAAGAAAATGGCAAATCTATTCAAGTTTTTGGTGTTAGTTCTAGGGAATTATATAGAAGACATGTGTAAGTTAGATAAATATTGGAGATATCTATTGTAGTCATGATTTATTATTATTGATGTATTTTATACAAGTTAATTTATTTAAGTAATAAAATATTAGTATGAGTATGAGTGTTAGATGTAATTCTCATTTTTGTGGTATTTTCCTTTGTAATTGTGCATAAATTTAGGTATGATTTTGAGGGATTATTATCTGGAATGGTTCGTTAATCCTTGCCATACCACAATGGTTTATGATGTTAGAATTCAATATTTAAACACATGCATGTTAAGTTTTTAGTGTTTCTTCTTCCATATAATAAGGCATGTGGTAAATTCTTCTACATGAACCATACATTTGTAGCCATTTTAACAAGGAAGTTAAATATTTAATACTAAGACTTTGAACAATTTAGGGAACTGAGTGAACTACCCAAGTGTTGTATCATGTTTGTTCCTCATGAAAAAAATATCATGCTCCTTAGAAATATGGTAACAGTTTATATTATCTTACTTCATCCCCTTGTAGGAAGTTATTGAGATACAAAATAATGATAACATTCCTTAATGGTATGGTATAGGAACCCACTTTAAAATGATGAAATTTACTATTGAAATAAATATACCTACTAGATATATATATATAATTATGACATTCCTTAATTATGTCATGGTACTAGAACCTACTTTAAAATAATGAAATAATGAGGTGTTAGCTAAATTATAGGTTTGATTTTGGTAGGTAATAGTGAGTTATAAAGTTCTATGTGGACTATATATCTTGGGGTATACCGAAGTTTCAATTATTTCGGGTTCCAATGTACTAACCCCCTAAAAAAAGATATGTTTTAAAAGAAATTTACCATTAAAATAAATACACCTACCACCTAACATACTTTCCCAAAAAATAAAAAAAAACACGTATTACATAATGATAATGTTAAGTAATGATGACGTTCCTAATGTTATGGTACTAGAACCCACTTAAAAATGAAATTTACTATTAAAATAAATACACATACTAGATCTATGATAATGACGTTGCTTCCCTTTTAATTTTTCTGAACTAATATTGTCATCTAGATATTATTCTATTTTTTGCAATCATTTTGTTCCTATGTTTGAAGAATGAAATGATTTTATACAAGTAGAATCTATAACTCCTAAAGATATATATGTGTTTCTGAATTTTCAAACAAATATGCATGATATATGGGTTAATAAGAAAGATGTAGTTGATATACCATCACAAGCTCCCTCTAGAAATGTAGTTAGTCTTAGACCTAAATTTATAGCTAAAGTTGGGCCTATAAGCAAGTCTGAGTTCAANTGATGTTCACAAAGATAGTCTATATAATCTTAATGCTCTTTTTGCAAAGATTGTTTAGTCTATAAAGTAGTTTGAAACTATCTTAGATATTAAGGGAGAAGGCATGCATTCGGTATTTCTACCTTTTTTTACAAAACAAGAAGTGGAGAAATGAAAAAAGCAAGGTCATCATTATGTCCATCTAGGAAGAATTGACATTATTATTAGTCCAAAGTTTAACTATGAACTCCAAGTTAAAGATTTGGTTACATTGCTTAACAGTCATCATGTAAGTTTTGAGGATGCTAAGATCTGTCAATTCTCTAAAACCCTAGATCATTATGCCTTTTGTTCAGTTTAGCCCAATTTCTAAATTTCTCTAGAAGATGAACATATTTGGAATGCTTTAATAGTATATATAGAAATCTATGGAGTTAAGATGCTACCAAGGTTAGTTTATGTAACTATAGGAGCTTAAGTATTTTTTAGCTAACCAACACTATTTATATGAACCATAAATTAAAATGGGGAGTTCAATTGCCTATTGGTAGCAAACATTTAAAACAAGTAGGCAAATCTATAAACTATGAAGGTTATTTATAAGGGTTTTCATGCATATAGTAGTATGTTGAAGATAAGGAATTCAAGAAGGATAAAAGGCATAAGTATAAAATTAGTTTTTTAATTCGCCTACATAGTTGTTGTTGATTTGGTTAAACTCCCACCAATTCAACCTATTGTAAATGTATTTGAAATTGGGGAATCAAGGAAAGTTAAAAGTTAAGATGTTCAAGGACATAGCTACATGTTTCATACAAAAATTGTTAAAGAAAAAGCTATAGCAAAAGGAGGTACCTAACCCCAGAAATGGTTTTATTACACAACTGTCTTGTTTGAAGAAATCCTAACTACAAAAGCTAATTGTAATTTTCTTCTTTAACAAGGAGGGTAAATATTTAATACTATGACCTTGAACAATCTAGGAAGCTAAGTGAACTACTCAAGTGTTGTATCATATTGGTTCTCTATGAAAAACATCGTGGTGCTTAGAAATCTGGTAAAAGTTTCTATTACCTTACTTGGTTTCCTTGTAGGAAGTTATTGAGATACAAAATAATGATGAGATTCCTTGATGGTATAGTATTGGAACCCACTTTAAAATAATGAAATTTACTATTTAAATATATATACCTACTAGATATAGATATATAATTACGACATTCCTTAATTATGTCATGGTATTGGAATCCATTTTAAAATAATGAAATAATGAGGTGTTAGCTAAATTATAGGTTTGGTAGGTAATAGTGAGTTATAAAGTTCTACGTGGATTATATATCTTAGAGTCTATCTATGTTTTAATTATTTTGGGGTTTGAATGCCTTATAACCTCCCCTCATCCAAAAAAAAAAAAAAGAAATTTATCATTAAAATAAATGCACCTACCACCTATCATGCTTTCCCATAAAAAAATATAAAACACAATGACTATATAATAATAAGGTTTAAGTAATGATGATGTTCCATTAATGAAATTTACCATTAACATATATATAGGTACTAGATCTATGATAATGGCGTTACTTAATGATATGATGTTGGAGCCTACTTTATAAAAATGAAATTTACCATTGAAATAAATACACTATAGATATGGTCCAAAATTAATGAATGCATGGATGGATTAAAGCTTGAAATTTTTTGATTATATGACTATGCAACGAATTTACCGATGAAAGATATACATGTGCATATGTTTCCTATTCCAGGTACAATATAGATATGGTTTAATGAAGTACGACCCAGACTTAATGATGGACGACTAGAATGCCAGACTTAATGACGGACGACTAGAATGCGTGGATGGATTTGAGCTGGAAATTTTTGGATTATATTAATCTGCAACGAATTTACCAATGAAAGATATACATGTGCATATGTTTCCTGTTCCCATCTACAATATAGATATGGTTCCAGAATTAATGAAGTACCACCCAGAATTAATGACGGACGATTAGAATGCGTGGATGGATTTGAGCTGAAAATTTTTGGATTATATGACAATGTAACCAATTTACCAACTACAACATGTCGATATGTTTCCTGCAGTCACAGAAAGACACCTCTTAACTAAAATGGAGTGTTGATGGATACAGCTGAACTAAAACAAAGCAAGTAAGTGTGCTACAACTATCGGAATGTAATCGCATGAAAAGCAAGTATGCTACGGCTTTCGGAATATTCGGAATGTAATCGCATGAAAAGCAAGTATGCTACGGCTTTCGGAGTATTCTGAAAACACTGCATTACCCATCTCATGAGCAGTACATTGAAATGTTTTCGGGTAAATGAAATCTTCAGTATACAGTACAGATTATTTGCAGGTGCAGATGTGTAGTGGCCAGTGGGTAGCTGCATGGGTGGATGGAGCAGCCGAAAATTTTAATGTGTGACACGAACAGTTCCATTTGACCACGCAAGAGAAGCGCAATCTTATTGGGCTACTGTGAGCCAGAAACGTTCGTTTCTGTTTTGGGAAAACGCGAGTACAACTAAGTGCTCCCTTCTGTTTCTGCAGCTGCGAGAAATCTATGATTAATCGCGCATGAAAATTGTAGTCGATTTGTGATTTGAAATTGGATTCTACGAAAAGTATGGTATATAGTAGTATTTTTTAATTAATCATTCACTTTGCAGTTTCTAACACAGAATAGGAATATGAGCTTTTCGGCACAAAAAATTATGTAAATTAAAGTTTAAAATTAAAAAAATATAAATTATGAAAAGAAAATATTACGAGGATGCACGTCAATTTAAATAAATAATAGCGATTTCAATCTGATTTAGATTACGATTTATAACGATTTTTCCGATGCAATTCTCATGCGTCGAAAGTCATTCATTGCCACTAAAGTGATTTGGCCGCGTGTACGAAGTTCAGACCTTGCCGGCCCTATGAAAGAGAAACGCCACTTGTCATGCACATTCCAACGTGCACGTCTCAACGATTTATGTGAACAAAACTGGCCTTGTCATTCCTGCCAGGTCCACATCATGGGGTTTGGCGTTCCACGGAAAAAACAATTAACACGCACGTCTATCTTTTTGTATCTGCAAAGTATTTGAAGTTTAAGAAATATTAAAATTTTGGTGCAACCTGATGATGCAGACTTTGCCCGCAGGTTGCTTCACGTTTGTTTAGATCAGATAGCTCTGACATGCTTTCTCTTGCAAGCCAGTCAAGCATTGCAGCGGTTGCTGGTTCTTGCATTGAAAATTCCAATGAAAGCATTGCCTCACATGCCACACATTTAAGCAACTATAACTTGCGGTGATCATAAGGGCTTTTTTAGACCAACAGTGAGGTTCTAAGGTATGCGTTGGAGATATGCATTTTTTTAATGTGAGGTGCATTTCAAACGTACTAAAAGAAAAACAAGAGTTTCAATATACAAGAAATACGCAATGATATGAGGAGGTACATTCTAAATGTATTGAAAATGAGAAAAATACGCAATGAAAACACTTTTTCGTTTGTGAAAACTATGGAACTATATCATTATGGTAGAAACTACTATCAAAATACATTGTGCAAGTATGTGTGAAAAACGAAGCTATCTCACTCTCGTAAGAAATCCTGCTAAAATATTCATCAAACTATATTACTATGCTAGAAACTATTACATTTATGACATATTATATAAATTCATAAATAATAAAAAACTCTCTCTTTTATGTACTTTTAGGTATCTTCGATTCTAAGAAGAACCTCACGTTTAGTTCTTTTATTTCTTGCTGCATAGGTTATTAGGTTTTAACGGTTCAATGACAACACATTCTCATCTCCTGATCTCCCTTGATGCACAGTGCTTAAGATTTCAATGGCAGGTTTTGTTAAGTTTACAATGTGATGTGACTTGAGAATTAGAGTCTCTGTCAGAGGTGCTTCATGTGGCCCTGATATCATAATGCTTCAACTGTCACCAGGGAATCTTATAATATTGCAATGAATGACAATGCGAAAGGTAATAATGTCAATGCCTAATTTACATGGCAAGTTGTTGGGTTGTTGGAGATCGAACGGATGCATTTATGGAATGGCGTCTGACTGACGCTATTTATCGGGACGACGTTTATTCTTTACATCAAGCAGAGCAGCGACACGTTAGCCAGATTTAGCGGCCTCCTGAGCTTATAGAGACTTCGTTCATGGCAACCAAACCGGGACCTCTCTCAAGATGGCCATGGGAATGCCTTGGAGGATTTAAGGTATGAAACCAAAATCTAGATTTTAAAACTTAGTAGTTCGGTCCTCGAATATCATATGAATTCACAGGATGTGGGAAAAAGTTTATCGTGCATTTTTACAATATCTATATTTGTTGGTGTTTTTCTTTAAGCATAATCTGTTCTTCTCTTGCTATGTTTTTGGCCTCTTGGGATTGTCTATAATGGGTCAGTGGATACTCAATCGATCAGTGTTACATAGAGACTGTTTTCTTCCATCTAATATGAAAAACTCTCATCATGGTCATGCCTGTGATTCGATTAACCAGACCTGGTTTCCTTCTATTTTTTTTTTATAATTCTTGTTTTAAAGTTAATGTTTTGGGTCCAATCACCCTCATGGGATTTTGTTGTGGGTTTTCCTTTTCATGAAGTATTTGCTGCTATCTCCCCTAGTGGTGGATGTGGGCTACAAAGCATTACATGGGCAGCTGAAATGGAAAAACACTTCTATGTTGCTGCTGGTATTCGCCGTAGTAAGGCTATTGCATAATCAGCTCTGGGTTACCATTTCTCGCTACCAAAACGCAAGAAGTCGGCATCAAATTCAAGCCAAGAGTATCAAGTTCGAACAAGTAGACAGAGAGACAACATGGTAGAGAGTCACTCACAGGCTTTGCTCTTAGAAAACATTGAGCTTTGCTCTGGAATGGGCAAATATTTGAAGATTTTATTTCAAATCCGGCCCTTGTTTATTTGCAGGGACGATTTCATCCTGCTTTACACGATTGCTTTAGCAATTTTGAGGGTAGTACTTGTTGGTTCTGAAGACATACCATGGTGGAACACAAACGGACTCGTCATTGTATTTCTAGCGCATGCTGGTCCTGTTGAATTCCTATACTACTGGCTTCATAGAGCACTTCATCATCACTGGCTCTACAATTGGTACCATTCACATCACCATTCCTCTTTTGTCACGGAAGCTATCACTTGTAAGTTGCCATCTCCTCTCAAACACTGCCCTCAACATTTGTGCTGCTTTTAATTTGAAATGTTTCTAATGAACTTCTCGCTTTATCTTTTCTGGGTTCTTGTTTGTGGGCAGCGGTTGTGCATCCGTTTGCGGAGCATTTGATGTATTTATCGTTATTTTCTGCCGGACCCTTAGCTGCATACTTTACAGGAACATTCTCCATTGGATTGCTCTTTATCTACATGAACTGGTTTGATTTTGTCAACAATATGGGGCACTGCAACTTCGAGTTCTTCCCTCCCAAACTGTTTAAAATCTTTCCACCTCTCAAATATCTGATCTACACACCTTCGTAAGCATCTGCGCTCTGAAATATTGTTCCAGTTCCAGCGTGATGATTTTTCATGAACTTACATTTCATGTTTGCTGCAGGTTCCATTCACTTCACCACTCTCAAGTGAACACGAACTTCTGCCTTTTCATGCCAATCTATGACTTCATCTATGGAACCGTAGACAAGTCCTCTGACAGTCTCTTTGAAGCTGCTGCCAAAGGTGATGAATAAAGTCGAAAATTATAACTAGTTGCTAAATATAACGGGAACAACATAAGTCCCCTGGAATTTGAGGAACGGATTTTCGGTTGTAAATGAGAATCTAATGCTCCGTGATTTTGACGCACTGTAACTTGTAACAGGTAGAGACGAGAACATTGACTTCGTTTACCTGACGCACCCAACGGGGCCTCTCTCGATATTCCACCTTCGATTAGGCTTTAAATCATTTGCAGCCAGTCCCTATTACCCAAGATGGTACATATGGCTGCTCTGGCCTTTGGGTTACGGAATAAAACTTGTGCTTACAGCGTTTGGAAAGACTTTCACATCCGAGAAGAATCGTATGGATGATCTTCGCATGCAAACATGGGTTATTTCCAGATACAGTTCTCAGGTCTAGTTGAGAGCCGACGTATTCCTGTTTTCTTGTTTGTTTTTTAATGTGTATGGACAACGGAATGTTGTAGCTTGATGATACGTGTACTTCATTCGCTTAATTGACTGATTCGGACCATTCATTTTTATCGCAGTATAAGCAGCAGTCTGAGAAATCAGAAATCAACTGCCTGATTGATGAAGCGATCTTGGAAGCCGACAGAAAAGGGGCAAAAGTCCTCAGCCTAGGCCTACTCAACAAGGCATGCACTCAATCCCTGAAATTCAAAGAGCCATCTGAATTATCTCAAAAATGACACGAGAAGTTAGCGAAAAAGAATACTTGTTTTTTACTGCAGGATGTCAACGACGGAGGAAAACTATTCCTTAAGCGCCACGAAAACCTGAGAATTCGATTGGCTGAGGGCAACACACTTGCAGCAGCTTGGGTGGTTAACTCCATTCCTGAAGAAGAAAAACACGTGTTTCTCATCCCTGGAGGAGCAACCAGGCTGGAAACTGGAATAGTCACGATTCTTTGTGAAAGAGGAATCCGGGTCCAGGTCTGCATTCTGCCCAAGCAAAACCGTCAATCGGGCATGCATTTCGATCTTTAATTTTTTATGCAGTCCATCAGTAGCAACTTTTGTTAACAGGTCCTACCAGAGTCGGTTGAGCACTATAAGAAGATCCAAAGCTGTATCCCTTCCAAATTTCAACACAATCTATTACAGGCGAGCAGCTTGAAAGAGGGAAGGGACTGCCAAGTAATCACGTCTTTTTCAAAATTCAAAGATAAAATGAATTAAGAAATTTTCCTTCCTTTTCAATCACTAGTAAAGTTTATTGTGTAACTGTTTGCTAATCTTAAAATAATGATTCAGATATGGCTAGTGGGTAAGCCTATTGGCAAGTCCGAGCAGATGAGGGCAGCAACGGGCACCAGTTTTGTGCCTTTGTATTGCTTTCCGTTGCTGGGAAACCGCCGTGACTGCATTTACGAGACCACACCTGCCATGAAAGTTCCAAGTAACCTAGAAAACCTGCACTCCTGCGAGGTACAAACACGTGAATGTAATTTTTCATCTGCAGATTAGGAAAACTTCTGACCTGAAATATACTATCAGAACTGGTTGCCCAGGAGAGTAATGAGCGCCTGGAGGGTTGGAGGAATAGTGCATGCGCTGGAAGGATGGAGAGACCATGAATGCGAAAAGCCAATCAACAGCTCCACTGCACTGCAGGTGTGGGAGGCAGCTTTGAAACACGGTTTCCAACCTTATCACAATCGTAGTAAAGTTACCCACAACAGCGTAAAGTATTGAAGTTATTGAAAGTTGGTCAATGGCGGTTCTAAATCGTTGTATCATGTTCAGTTATGATCCACCGGCTACTGTTACTAGTTATTACAACCAACAAGTTTATATTCGCAGTCGCATACAGTAGGTATCTATGTCGACGAGTGATAGCACATTAGCACGAAAACTGCAATGGATGGATGATAGTAACGTTGAAGGCCACTAGCCTATGTTTAAAGATTTTTACTGAGCACCACCAACTCTGATGAGCGTTTCACAACGAAATCGCACATCGCAGATGAATACTGTACTGCTTTTGTTGCGTTCTGAATAAGGAAATCATTTAATCACTTTAGTACATGGAATATTCTCATTCAATAATTTGACGTGTTGCCTTTTTTAGCAGCAGCACACTCTACATTGTAAAATGTCTGCAAACCTGCATCGTGTGCGAATGAATGACCGCAAAATTGTGTGCAATTTGTGTTTTTCACCTTTGCTGACCACCTCATTAATTTTCTTCTTCGTCGATCCGGTTCTCCTTGGTCCTCACAACTTTTTTCTCTACCTCCTTTGCCGGTGCTCTCCATGAATTTTTTTTCATCTTTACATTGTTTGCTGTGGCTTTCATCACTTGCTGTTGAACTAATCTTTTTACATGATTGGCTGTGGTGAATTCTGCACACGCATGTTTTTAAACAGCGAAGTTTTCTCGGTTAATCATTCAGCACTGGGGATAGACAGCACGGCAGCAGATGAAGCATAATAAACCGTAAAAAACATTAATTTTTGCAAGTTAATTGCCTAGCATTGCGCACTGGGCATAGATAGCACCGCAGCGGTGGACATGATAAACGGTAAATAAAAGTCAAACGAGATCGCAGAGTATAAAGTTGTCGATATAGATGTTCAAAGTATCATTGAAGTTTTCTAGGCATCCTTAACCTAGGGTGAGGATCTAGTCCACGCGAAGTCATTTCTGGGCGGTGCCCTACCCGGCTACCCGTCTTGTTTGCTTACGGTACATCCATCAAACATGTATTTACCACATTGTCTTTAATTCTTGCTTTCGGGACAACAAATGTGTGTTCAGGCCCTTGCCTTAATTTGTTGCTTTCTCATTTCACCCGGAAATTAAAATTTTTAAAACTATTTGTCATGAAAAGACCTTTAATTTGAAAATTTTAAGTTATGGGTCGTTGGGTTTGATAGTGATAAAGCTCTACTTAACTTTATTAAGAGTTTTATGTTAGTTATATGGTTCTGAGAACCCAATTTTAATATTTTTCAAATGCAAAGTTGTGCCAAAATTTGATGTGAATTTAATTTAATGTAAACTCTAGATGAAGTACACTTGTCGGTGGCAGAGGTTAAATGACTCCGCCCAGGTACCATGAAAGCTCCAAACAAACATAAAAATAAACCTGCATGACTGCTAGGCAATGCAAGGCATAAACACATGAATGTAATTTAAGTATCTCGCCTGCAAATTGCCACCGTCAAATTCTGACCTCATGTACTATGCACATGGTAGTGATGTACGTTGCGTAGCAAGGTATAGGGCACATGAGAATATTTGTGCTTTTTCCACTGACGTAGAACGTTTGGCGGAAACTTCTTGCAATCCAGATGCAAGAATTTACAATTATTTTCTTCTGAGCTTCACAATGCTATTGAAACTGCAATTACTTTATTAACATTATCATTTTGAACTACAATTACTTTATTACCATTTTCACGGTACTATTTTCTGTGTTCAATTGCAGGAGGGCAGCATATCCTTACTTCTACAATCCCTTGCTTTGCCTTTGAACTTCTTTCAAAATCTTTATAACCTGAATCTTTTTCAAATGGATATAATGATAATAATGGACTGTGTTGTGAATAAAATATTTGTTGTTTTTTCAAGCAGGAAGTTTGCCACGGGGCAATCTCATTTTTAATGGTTTTTCATTGAAAATTTGCATAAGTAGGCAACAATGCAGGACAAAGGTAGCCAAAATATCATTAACTTTGCTAGCAAAATACGGAGGAAGGAGTGAAATTTAGTGCAAGCCCTGAGAAACTTCGTACAGTGTTCAATTGCAGGAGGGCAGGTTATCCTTACTCCTACAATCCCTTGCTTTGCCTTTGAACTTCTTTCAAAATCTTTATAACCCGAATCTTTTTCAACTGGATATAATGATAATAATGGACTTTGTTGTGAATAAAATATTTGTTGCATTTTCAAGCAGGAAGTTTGCCACGGGGCAATCTCATTTTTTATGGTTTTTCATTGAAAATTTGCATAAGTAGGCAACAATGCAGGACAAAGGTGGCCAAAATATCATTAACTTTGCTAGCAAAATACGGAGGAAGGAGTGAAATTTAGCACAAGCCCTGAGAAACTTCGTGCATATCCGCTGTTATAACGGGGAAGTAGTAGTGAAATTTAGCGCAAGTCATGAGAAATTTCGCTGTTGCGCCACTTCACTTCGGAATTGTGATAACGAAACTGTGCAGCAAAACAATGACACAATGCTATCAAGTGCGCCCGCTATGCCATGAGATACGCTATCAGAACTGGTTGAGCAGTAAAGTAATGAACGCGTAGAGCAATAGTGCGCGCACTGCCACTGCAGCAAGGCTGGATGGAGCCACCATGAATGCCAAAACCCCATTAACAGCGACACCACTGCAGGTGCGGGAGACTGGGACAACATCAATATCAAAAAGTTGGTCAGAAATGCTGCTCATAAATTGTCGTCTCATGGTCAGTGCTGGCTCACCAACTTCTGCTGCTATTTAGCACCTCCCCTGAGTCTTCTCGCAATATGTATGTCGACGAGTGACAGCACGGAACCTGCACTTTCATGGATGATAATAACGTGGTACGTCACTTTACGGGCGGGCAGGAGGCCACTGGCCCATATTTGAAGCCTATTATTCACTGAGGGAGTGACTGAGGGCCGAGTCCGATGTCGTTTTTCGATCATAGCAGTTACACAGGCATGGCCTACGTTATTGTTTTTTGGCATGTGGCATGAACCTTTGCAGGTAGGTAGGTACAATATATAACTGAAATTAATTGAGAAAGACCAGGGATAAATTGTACGGCAGTTTGTCGGCGGCATATCGCTTGGTCAGTCAAATGGCACTGAAAACCATAGCATGTGCTCAAGCCTTCAGCAATGGGTGTTGTGTGTTGGCCATAGTTATCCTGCGAAAATTCAGCTACAGTTATCCTTGTTAAATTTAGGCTATGATTATTAAAATAGCTGATGATTATTTATTATTTAAGGGATGTCCCTCACCTCAATTTTTGTACCCATCACATACATCCCCTTTCTATCCCATTCTTACCTGCAAGGTTGTCATCAGCAAAGATGTGATATTTGTAGAAGATAAAATGCAAGAGAAGGAAGATGCTAGCATTTCAAAGGAGAATTCAGAGACTGCTAAAATTCAGGTAGAAGATAAGACAAAAGTAGAAGATCGAGTTACTTTTGAAGCAACATCAATGTATGAAGAGAAAGAACCAGTCAAGTTTGAAGCTTATGAAGTTCATCGGTCATCTTCGGTAAAAAGATCACTAACGTGGCACTCAGATTATGTTACTGAAAGTAATGTTGCATACTGCCTTTTAATGGAGGATGGAGAGCCCTCAACTTTACATGAGGCTCTCAAAAGTCCAGATGTGTCTTTGTGGATGGTAGCAATGCAAGAGGAGATTGAAGCTTTACACAAAAACAAGACATGGGATCTTGTTACACTACCACAAGGAAGAAAGGCTATTGGAAACAAATGGGTCTACAAGATCAAACGTGATAGTAATGACCAAGTGGAGCGATATCGTGCAAAATTGGTGGTAAAGGGATATGCTCAAAATTAAGGAATTGACTTCAACGAGATATTTTCTCCTGTGGTTAGACTTACAATAGTCAGAGTAGTCCTAGCAATGTGTGCTACATTTGACCTACATCTAGAACAACTAAATGTGAAAGTTGCTTTTCTGGATGGAGATCTTGAAGAAGAGATTTATATGCTCCAATTAGAAGGTTTTGCAGAAGAAGGCAAAGAGAACTTGGTTTGCAGGTTGAACAAATCTCTGTACGGTCTCAAACCGGCACCAAGGTGTTGGTACAAGAGATTTGACTCGTATATCATGAGCCTTGGGTACAACAGACTCAGCAGACCCTTGTACATATTTCAAGAGGTTTGATGAAGATTTCATTATTTTGCTATTGTATGTGGATGACATGTTGGTTGTAGGTCCCAACAAAGAGCAAATCCAAGAATTGAAGGCACATTTGGCTAGGGAATTTGATATGAAAAACTTGGGACCAACAAACAAGATTCTAGGGATGCAAATTCACTGAGATAGAAATAACAAGAAGATTTGGCTTTCTCAAAAAAATTACTTGGGTAAGATCTTGCGATGCTTTAACATGCAAGATTGTAAGCCAATTTCTACCCCACTTCTTGTTAATTTCAAATTATCCTCCGAGATGTGTCCTAGCAATGAAGTAGAGAGGAATGAGATGTCTCGAGTACCATATGCATTAGCAGTGGGAAGCCTAATATTTGCTATGATTTGTACAAGACCAGACATTGCACAAGCAGTGGGAGCAGTCAGTCGGTACATGGAAAATCCTGAACGAGAGCATTGGAGTATTGTTAAGAGAATCTTGAGATACATTAAGGGTACCTTAGATGTTGCATTATGTTATGGAGGATCTGAATTTACTATTAAAGGTTATGTGGATTCAGATTTTGCAGGTGATCCAGATAAAAGAAAATCTATTACAGGCTATGTGTTTACACTTGCAGGAGGAACTATAAGCTAGGTATCAAGATTGCAAACAGTAGTAGCATTATCTACAACAGAAGCAGAATACATGATAGCTACACAAGCTTGCAAGGAAGCAATTTGGATTCAAAGGTTGTCAGAGGAGCTTGGACACAAACAAGAGAAGATTCCTTTGTTTTGTGATAGTCAAAGCACCTTACATATTGCAAAGAATCCAGCCTTTCATTCAAGGACAAAACACATAGGCGTACAATTTCACTTTTGTTCGTAATGTAGTAGAAGATGGAAGTGTGGATATGCAAAAGATACACACCAAGGATAATCTTGCAAATGTTTTGACCAAGCCGATTAACATGGACAAGTTTGACTGGAGTAGATCCTCATATGGCATAGCAAAAACATAAGCAACATAGAATGACAAGGTAGAAAGGATGGTATGGAGATATGATTGATCCTCAATCAAAATCTCCAAGTGGGAGATTGTTGGCCATGGTTATCCTGCTAAATTTAGGCTACGAAAATTCAGCTATGGTTATCCTGCTAAATTTAGGCTATGGTTATTAAAATAGCATATGATTATTTAGTTATTTAAGGGACCTCCCTCACCTCAATTTTTGTACCCATCACATACATCCCCTTTCTATCCCATTCTTACATTCTTCTATTGCTTGAGAGAGAGGCTTCTTCTTGTTCTCTCCTTGTGATGAAGAGAGAAGCTTGTTATTTCCATTTTTGATAATAAGATTCTTTTGCATTTGCCTGTGGTTCAATTGCTCTTTATTTTCATCTCATTTCATATTTTGCTGCTAGATCTGCTAATAGTGGGCACCCCATTCACAATGAAATTGTAGGTGGCAGATGAATACTTTTTAGTACATGGTAAATCCTCTTTCAATAATTTAATGTGGCACTTCTCTTTGCAGCACCATAATGAACATGGCATAATGTTTTGGAAATCATAGGTTAAAAAATCGGATAGGAGTGGCAAATCTGTAACTAGTTTTGTAAATTAGATGGGAACAAATCGGTGTAAAGAGCCACTAACAAAATACATGAATTATATTAAGTCATATTGGCTGTAGCATTTTTTATCTTTATCATCTTAAAAGTTGGTTAAAGTAAAAAATATTACAGTTACAATTGAACATCCCATGAAATTTTGAATTTGCTTCAATATCTTCATATATTGACAGATTTCACAAACTATGCTAATGCAAAATGACAGACAAATTGTGTGCATGCTCAGTGCAAGTTGTTTTCTTCCCTTTGCCCAACCTCATTGTTAATAAGTCAATCATGGATGTGGTTCTCCTTTTCTGTCCCTCCTTTTACATCAATTATTGTGGCTTTCATCATTTAATTGTTGATATAATTTTTTTTCCATAATTGGCTGTGGTGAATTTTACCTATAAATGTTTTCTCTTGTTCAATTGCACATTAAATAGCAACATGTTTTGGGTTGATCCTCTTTGCAGTTGCACTTGATCAACCTTTTGTTTCATTTTTACATCCATTGCCATGGCTTTCATCATTTAATTGTTGTAGCTGTAATTTTTCTTTCATGATTGGCTGTGGTGAATTCTACCTACAAATGTTTTGTTCTGTTTAATTGCACGTTAAACAACGATCTGTTTTTGGTTGATCCTCCTTTCTTGTTGCACTTGATCAACCCTTTTTTCATTTTTACATCCATTGTGATGGCTTTCATCATTTAATTGTTGTTGGTCTAATTTTTCTTTCATAATTAGCTATGGTGAATTCTACTTGCGAATGTTTTCTCCTTCAGGTTAAACAACAATGTGTTTTCACTTGATCCTCCTTTGTCATTGCACTTGATCAAACTTTTTTTCATTTTACCTCTGAATGTTTTCTTCTATTCAATTGCACTTTAAACAATGACGTGTTTTCGGTTGATCCTCTTTTGCCATTGCACTTGATCAACCCTTTGTTTCATTTTCACATCCATTATAGTGGCTTTCATCATTTAATTGCGATGATCTAATTTTTCTTCCATAATTGGCTATGGTAAATTCTACTTGTGAATGTTTTCTCTTGTTTAATTGCATGTTAAACAATGATGTATTTTCAGTTGATCTTCCTTTGTCGTTGCACTTGATCAACCCTTTGTTTCATTTTTGCATCCATTGTCATGGCTTATATCATTTAATTGCTGCTGATGTAATTTTTCTTCCATGATTGGCTGTGGTAAATTCTACTTGTGAATGTTGTCTTGTTCAATTGCACATGTTTTTAGTTGATCCTCCTTTGTTGTTGCACTTGATCAATGCTTTTTTTCATTTTTACATCCATTGTTGTGGCTTTCATTATTTAATTGCTGCTAGCTAATTTTTCTTCCATGATTGGTTGTCATGAATTCTACCTGCAAATGTTTTCTCTTGTTTAATTGCATGTTAAAAAGCAACATGTTTTCAGTTGATCCTCCTTTTATCGTTGCACTTGATCAACTATTTTTTTCATTTTTATATCCATTGCTATGACTTTTATCTAATCTAATTTTTCTTACATGATTTGCTGCTTGCCAATGTTTTCTTCTGTTTAATTGCTAGCAACATGTTTATGGTTGATTCTCTTGTCATTGCAATTGATCAACCTTTTTTTCATTTTTACATCCATTACCATGGCTTTCATTATTTAAGTGTTACTGATTTAATTTTTTTCTTTCATGATTGGTTGTGGTGAATTTTACCTATGAAAGTTTTCTCCTATTTAATTACACATTAAATAGCAACGTGTTTTGGGTTGATCCTACACTTTATCACCCCTTTGTTTCATTTTTACATCCATTGTCATGGCTTTCATCATTTAATTGCTGATAATCTAATTTTTCTTCCATGATTGACTGTGGTAAATTCTACCTGTGAATAGATGTTTTCAGTTGATCCTCCTTTGCTGTTGCACTTGATAAACCCTTTTTTCATTTTTACATGCATTGTCGTAGCTTTTATCATTTAATTAATGTGGGTCTAATTTTTCTTCTATGATTAGCTATGGTGAATTTTAGCTACCAATGTTTTCTCTTGTTTAATTGCACGTTAAATAGCGACATGTTTTTGGTTGATCCTCCTTTGTCGTTGCACTTGATCAACCCTTTTCTTCATTTTACATCCATTGCTATGGCTTTTATTTGATCTAAATTTTTTTCCATGATTGGCTATGGTGAATTCTACTTGCGAAGGTTATATCCTATTCAATTGCACGTTAAACAACATGTTTTCAGTTGATTGTTGCACTTGATCAACCATTTTTTTCATTTTTAGCTGTGGCTTTCATTATTTAATTGCTATTGATCTAATTTATTTTCCAGGATTGGCTGTGGTGAATTTTACCTATAAATGTTTTCTCTTGTTTAATTGCACATTAAACAACAACGTGTTTTTGGTTGATCCTTCTTTGATCAACACTTTGTTTCATTTTTACATCCATTTTCATGACTTTCATCATTTAATTGCTACTAATCTAATTTTTCTTCCATAACCTCCTATGGCTATTGCACTTGGTTAACCATTTTTTTCATTTTTACATCCTTTGTAATGGTTTTTATCATTTAATTGTTGCTTATTTAATGTGGTAAATTATACCTATGAATATTTTCTCCTATTTAATTACATGTTAAATAGCGACATGTTTTTGGCCGATCCTCCTTAAGCATTGCACTTTATCAACCCTTTTTTTATTTTTACATCCATTGCCGTGGCTTTTCGCATTTAATTGTTGTTAATTTAATTTATCTTCTATGATTGGTTGTGGTGAATTTTACCTGGGAATGTTTTCTCTTGTTCAATTGCACATTAAACAACAAAATGTTTTCGGTTGATCCTCCTTTGTTGTTGCACTTGATCAACCCTTTTTTTCATTTTTACATCCATTGCCATTGCTTTAATCTAATCAAATTTTTCTTCCAATCTCACTGTGGTGAATTTTATGTGTGAATGTTTTCTCGTGTTTAATTGCACGTTGCACTTGATTAACCATTTTTTATATTTTTATATTAATTTCCATGCTTTCATCATTTAATTGTGATTGATCTAATTTTCCTTCCATGATTGGCTATGGTGATTTATACTTGCAAATGTTTTCTTGTGCACATTAAATAGTGATGTGTTTTCAGTTGATTCTCTTTTTTCGTTGCACTTGATCAACTCTTTTTTCATTTTTACATCCATTGCCATGGCTTTAATCATTTAATTGCAGTTGATCTAATTTTTCTTCCATGATTTGCCATGGTGAATTTTACTTGATCAACTCTTTATTTCATTTTTACATCCATTGTTGTGGCTTTCATCATTTAATTGCTGATGATCTAATTTTTCTTCCATGATTGGTTGTGGTGAATTGTACTTGCCAATGTTTTATCTTGTTCAATTGCATGTTAAACAAAAATGTATTTTTAGTTGATCCTTCTTAATCATTGCACTTGATTAACCCTTTTTTTTCATTTTTACATGTGGCTTTCATCATTTAATTGTTGCAGATCTAATTTTTCTTTCATAATTGGCTATGGTGAATTCTAGTTACCAATGTTTTCTCTTGTCTAATTACACATTAAATAGCAACGTTTTTACATCCATTACTGTGGCTTTCATCTTATCTAATTTTTCTTCCATGATTGGTTGTGGTGAATTCTACTTGCAAATGTTTTCTCTTATTCAATTGCACGTTAAACAACGATGTGTTTTTGGTTAATTCTCCTTTTTTGTTTCACTTGATCAACCATTTTTTTCATTTTTATATCCATTGCCATGGCTTTCATCATTTAATTGCTGCTGATCTAATTTTTCTTCCATGATTGGGTGTGGTGAATTCTACCTAGAAGTGTTTTTTTCTCAATTGCACTTTAAACAACCACATGTTTTTGGTTGATCTTCCTTAATCATTACACTTGATCAACCATTTTTTTTATTTTTACATCCATTATTGTGGCTTTCATCATTTAATTGCTAGTAATCTAATTTTTTTCCCTGATTGGTTGTGGTGAATTCTACCTGCAAATGTTTTCTCCTGTTCAATTGCATATTAAATAATGATGTGTTTTTGCTTCATCCTCCTTTGTCATTGCACTTGATCAACCCTTTTTTACATTTTTGCATCCATTGTCATGGCTTTCATCTGATCTAATTTTTCTTTCATGATTGGTTGTGGTGAATTCTACCTGTGAATGTTTTCTCCTATTCAATTGCATGTTAAACAAAGATTAATCCTCCTTTGTCGTTGCATTTGATCAACCATTTTTTTTTCATTTTTACATCCATTGCCATGGCTTTCATCATTTAATTGATGTTGATCTAATTTTTCTTTCATGATTGGTTGTGGTGAATTCTACCTATTAATGTTTTCTCCTATTCAATTGCATGGTGTTTATGCTTGATCCTCACTTGATCAACCTTTTTTTTTTTTTTTACATCCATTGCTGTGGCTTTCATCATTTAATTGCTGTTCATCTGATTTTTCTTCCATGATTGGCTATGGTGAATTCTTCGAATATTTTGTCTTTTTCAATTGCACGTTAAACAACAATGGGGTTTTGGTTGATCCTCCTTTGTTGTTGCACTTGATAAACCATTTTTTTCATTTATACATCCATTGTCATGGCTTCCATCATGTAATTGCTGCTAATCTAATTTTTCTTCCATGATTAGCTATGGTGAATTCTACCTGCAAAATTGATTGTCATGGCTTTTATCATTTAATGATTGTTGATCTAATTTTTCTTCCATGATTGGCTATGGTGAATTCTATTTGCAAATGTTTGGCCTTATTGCTAAGATTCATAAAGCTTAAGTCATAAGTTTAATTTTGGTGGGCAAAGTTTTAATTGAACTATATTACAATTATTTTAGGGTTCCAACAATTCCTATTCCCCAACCACATATTAGTCTACAAGAAAAGACAAATGCAAAATCTTTGTAGAGAATAGAAAGGAAAAATCTTTGTAGAGCATAGAAAGGTAATGTTACAAATTTAATAATATTGGTGTGTGAGACTTGATATTTTTTTTGATACATGTTCAATTATTATAGATATGTGTGTTATAAACTTTGGCCATATTACCAAGTTACATTAATGTATCTTGTAAAATTACTCGGTCATACACTCATGGTGTCAACATAAAAGGTTGTATTAATGCATGTGCTATTTTGTAGCAACTTTTATTAGTTATACCAATAAAATATTACCAAGTGTATGTAATATATGTTATTCCCAGTTTCTCGCACACAATACAAATAAAACTTTTAGATAAAATGAAGAATAATGCAAAAATTGGCAAGACACAAGTTACCCTAGGGAAAACCTTCAAGGTGAAAAACCCTAGCAAAAATCGATTATTGGACCATTAATAGCAGCATAGCTTCAAGATTAAAGCATAGAGAGAATTAATGAGTACAATGGAGGGAAGGATTGTAGCTTAGGCATTGGCCATTGTTGTGTTGTGTTGTGTTGTTTCATGGATGCTCTCTTCAAGCTTCATATACATTACTTGGATTACCAAAATAAATCCAAAATCAAGGGGATAAGGTAGTTTATTTTTGGTGGGGATATGTACAGAAATAGAAAAAACAAGAAACGATGATGTACATAGAATAAAAAAATAGCATAATGAAGGCCGAAATATCTACGGTGGAGAAATCCACATTGGAGAAAATTAAGGTAGATTTGCCTTCATGTCTTCATCCACCTTACAATTCTTCCTCTTGAAGATAAAGTTGCTTTGAAGAATAGTCCAGACCATTTTAAGAAATCAGGTTTGAAGAAGACTAAATGTTGATCGACACCAAAGAAACTTTTTAGCAGGAGTTGACTTGGTGAGTATATTTGTAGGATTTGCTTAAATAGATATCTTATTCAGAATATTCCTTTACTTTTTAATTTCCTTCTATATGTAGTGATACTATATTTCAATTTGCTTCATTTGGGCATGAAAAGTTAGATTCTTGCACATGCTTATGACACTTTGACTATCACAGCCAATATTAATCAGAGTCTAAGTGATGCCAAGTTCAGCTGTTAGCTTTTAAAGCCATATAGCCTCTTTGAATGCCAAGTTAGCACCCACATATTCAGCTTCAATAGTAGACTAAGCAACACAAGATTGTTTCTAACTTTTCTAAGAAACAACACCATAAAAAAGATTAAACACATATCCACTAGTAGGCTTGCAATCATGCATATTAAATATTTTTAAAGATATTTTCAACATATGTAGGCTATCCAAGTTGAAGGCTTTTATTTTCTCTATCCCTTTTAATTTTCATGCCTAAAATTTTTTGTGTAGCACTAAGATCCTTCATCTCAAATTGAGAAAACAAATGAAGTTTTAACTCCTAAATATCATGTATCTTATTACCTGCCATTAACATCTAGTAGCAAGATGATATATTTTTCCCTTGTATTTTACACTTCTAACAAAGCCAAGATTTATCATGTGGTCATTGAACTTTTTATTCCATATCCTTGGTGCTTGTTTGAGCCTATATAGCAATTTTAATAATTGACACACCATATGTTCTTTTCCATTTATTTCATATCCTTCTAGTTGAAGCATATAGATTTCTTCCTCAAGATCACCATTGAGGAATGCTGTTTTCACATCTATTTGTTCAAGTTCAAGCTCATAAATAGCTATAATCAATGATAATGATCTTATGGATGTTAATTTAACTAATAGAAATTTTTAATTCCATTTTTCTAAGAATATCCTTTAGCAACAAGTTGAGCTTTGAATTGTTTTTTAGATTTTATACTATACACCCATTTATTTCGAATGGGTTTCCTACTTGGTAGAATTTCAACCAATTTTCATGTTTTATTCTTATGAATTAATGAAATTTAAGCATCCATTTCTTGTTTCCATTCTATATTTTGCATAGATAAACATGCCTCATTATATGTTGAAGGCTTATCATTTTCAGTAAACAATACATGTTCATTTAGATATCATGGGAATTTTCTTATATGTGTTGAATGTCTTAATGGTTCATCTTCATTGAAACTATTTTCTCCCTCTTCATGTAGTTCCTCTTGATCTACCATGCTATCACCATCTTGTTCGCTTGGGGAAACATTCCTTGCCAAGTGAGAATGACCCTTAGAAATATCATTATTAATTTCAACAGGCACATACATAGGAGTTACATTATTTGAAGGAGTTTTAGTAATTTAAAGATTCCACATTTTTTTTAAAGATGACATCTCGACTATAAATAATCCTTTTACTTTTTGGATTATATAACTTATAAGCTTTAATAGCATGTCCATAGCCAAGAAAAATACATTTGATAAACTTAGAGTCTAATTTGAACCTATGAGATTTTGGAACATGTACATAAGCTTCACAGCCAAAAATCTTTAAATAATTTTAATTAATAGACCTACCACTTCAAACTTCCTTCAGAATTTTTCCGTCAAGAGTTGATGAAGGAGATCTATTGATAAGATAACATGTAGTCATTACTGCTTCACCCCAGAAACAACTATCAAGATTAGATTCACTGAGCATACATCTAGCATATTTCATCAATGTTCGATTGAAGCGATTTGCTACTCCATTTTTTAGGAGTCCCTGGAATAGTCTTTTACCTTTGAATACCTTGTTCTTTATAGAAAGCATTAAATTGATTTAAACATAACTCACCACCATTTTCAATTCTTAGAATTTTTATTTTCTTTCCTAAATAATTCTTGACAAAGAGCTTTGAATTCTTTAAATTTTTCAAATACTTCAAACTTATGTTTTAATAAATAGATCCAACTCTTTCTATCAATAAAAGAAACATAATACATAGTGCCTTTAAGAGAACTTGTGCTAATATCTTTAATTGGTTCATGTACATTACTATGTATTAATTCTAATATTTGAAGAGATTTAGCATTACTTTTTAAAAAATTGTAGTGCCTTTGTTTTCCATATAGACAATGATGACAGAAATCTAAAAAATCTTTTAAAAACTTAAATTTACCTTGCTTGTAAAGTTCCTTAAGTCATTTTTTAGGAAGATAGCTCATTCTTTTATGCCATAAATCAATACTTGAATTTAAATCAATAACTGCAAATGCACTTAATCTCTACTTTAATGTCTTAGCTTCTAATTTATACAACTTCCTAGTTTTAATTCTAAAAGCTAAAACAGATGAACTATGCAATATTGAACATTTTCCACCTCTAAAGACAAGAATTAGTCTTGCATCATTCAATTCACTTATACATAAAAGATTTTTAGTAAGTGTTGAAACATGACATACATTGGGAATTGATTTAAGTATTTCATCATTAAACTAAATCTTTATCTTCCCATAACCTATAACTTTGCACAAACCATCATTACCCAATCTTACCATTTTGAGATCGGATGATATATACTCCCTGAACTAATTAACATGTAGAGTGTAGTGATGAGATGCACATATGTCCACATACCATGAATATGTGTCAACATTATCAAAAGATGACACAACATATAAATCTCCCTCTTAAGTAGGAGGGGCTTTATGACTTTTTGATACATTATTCTCTTTGTCCTTTTCTGGAGGGGCTTTATAATCTTTCTTTCCATGATCAACTTTACCACAATTCGAACATTTAGATGGCTTTTTAAACAAATTTTTGAGATTTATTCTTAAATTGAGGCCTCTTAACAAACTTTTTCTTTACATCATTTTTGCTAAATAATATATCATTTTGAGGAGTATATGTTTTTTTTGTTGCTTCCTCAAACAACAACTAACCACCAATATTATCAAAAATAAAGTTGGTAGATGTATTACTTACATTTATCATAGATATGTTCCATGAATCTAGAAGTGTGTTGATGAATGTGATGCATTGATCTTCCTCATTCATTTTCATCTCAATGGATTACAATTGATGAACTAATGTATTAAAGGTGTTCAAGTGTTTTGTAATAGCTATACATTCAACCATTTTACATTCATATAATCACTTCTTTAAAAATAACTAATTTATTAAGGATTTTTTTTGGTATAAAGCTTGTAGCTCATCCCACAAATCCTTAGAAGAAGAAACATTGGAAACATTAAACAATACTAAATTTGATAGATATAAATGAATTGTACTTATTGCTTTTAAGCTCAATTTTTTCCATTCTTTGTCAGAAACTTTATTTGGATTTGTGCTTGAGATTAAAATGTGTTGATCTTTTTCAATCAAAAGATCCTCCCTCTTGATCTTCCATATTTCATAATTGGATCTATTGAATTTTTCAATCTTAAATTTGGTTGAAGAGTTGGTCATGATTCCTTCAAACACTTAGAAAAAGAAAAATTGTTTTGTGTAGAACCTTGCTATGATACTAGTTTTTATTCCTAGTCTCTTACACATAATACTAATAAAATTTTTAGATAAAATGAACAATAACGCAAAAATTGGCAAGATACAAAGTTACCCTAGGGAAAAACTTCAAGGTGAAAAACCCTAGCAAAAATCAGTTCTTGAATCATTAGTAGCAGCACAGCTTCAAGATTGAAGTATAGAGAGAATTAATGAGTATAATGGAGGGAAGGATTGCAGCTTAGGCATTGGCCATTTTTGTGTTGTGTTATGTGTCAAGGATGCTCTGTTAGAGCTCCATATATATTGCTAGAGTTACCAAAATAAATGCAAAATAAAGGAAGATAAGATAGTTTATTTTTGGTGTGGATAGGTACAGGAACAAAGAAAAAAGAGGAACTAGGATATACATAGAATCAAAAAATAGCATAATGAAGGTCAAAATATCTGTGATGGAGAAATCCATGTTGGAGAAAATTAAGGCAAAGTTTCCTTCATCCCTTCATCCACCTTACAATATATGTATAAAAGCTTTACATACATTCGTTTTTGATATGTTCTATGTGATTAACAAATGTCACTCAACTTGGCTAATTCTACTTAGAACCTATATCAAGTTTCTATTCAACTACCTCCATGAAATAGCAAAGCATAGTGTTATTATCTTGTTTTTAAATCCTTCTTTTCTTTTAAGATTTGTATATACATTTTATTTTATTGTGATTTTATTTTACAATGTCATGTTGTAGATGGATACTTCTTATGCTTTTATCTTTTCTAAATCAATATTTTATTATCAAGTGATGATAAGATGCTTATTTCTTAAGTTGTAAGACTTGAGTTTGAGCCTTGCAGTAGCTACTCAAAAGAGGTTAGGCTTTTGCTTATCCACCTATCCTCTCGGGACCCCACCTTGGTGAGATGAGTATTAAGCCTTTAGGTGATGATCCTTTATATTTCATTATCAAGGAAAAATAGGGGTAGGAGTAGAGTGGTCTAGTTCGTTTTATCAATATTGATTATTTTATAGATTTAGATTCTTTTTTTCTATTTTCATTTTCAATAATAAGAAATATTTTGGAGGTTGCTACATTAATATCTATTTTTTTCTTATTATTTTATACTTGATTTTGATCATGAACAATAAGAGAGGATTTAGAGGTTGTTACATTAAATTTTAGTTATACTCATTTATATTTCAGGTGGTTTTTAATTTGCGGTGTTATTTTATAGATGGATGCTTCCTAAATTTTACTTTTTTCTAAATCTACATTTCATTTTTGGTGAAAAACATTAATACGAATCTTCTCATTAATATATATAATTTTACATATTTTGGATTCATTTTTCCAATATTCATTGTAAATAGCAAGAGAGGTTTTAGAGGTTTCCATGTTGAATTTCAGCTGCCCTCATTTATGTTTTAGGTAATTTTGTTTTATGTTGTTAGAGAATATAAAAAAATAGCTAAATTTTTTAAATTTTATTAAAAAAAAACATTGAAATTTCCACTGTATTATTAAAGGGTATCCTTAAAATTTGCTATTCAATACATTAAAAGAAAAGAGGGGAAAAAAAGAAGAAAGAAAGGGAAAAAAAGATAAAAGAAAAAAGAGAGCGTAAACCCTAAAATGTTGTCCTTGTTAGTGCTTATATGTGTTCAATGTGTTATTGAAGTTTTCCTTAGTAATCAGTGCTTCTCAACCCATTTTAGAGATTTTATGTAAAAGTGTAGGGTAAATTTTTTTATAGAAAAAAATTTCTATTATTATGAAGGGTATAATTATTTTTAGAATAATAATTAGTAAATATTAGTACTAATTTATTGATTTATGTGTGAGCTATGCATGGTAGCAACATTAATACATGTACCAAGTATGAATGTGTAAGGAGTCTAAATGCTATCTATCTTCTAGGACTTTTCAAAAGGGTCTTGGTTAGTGGAGGGGCCCTTTCCTTTCAAGTATGTTAAATAATAAATTGATTACAAAAAATTTTAATTAATCCTATTAGCATGTTGGTAATACTATTTCTTAGAAAAAAGAATGTCCTAAGTTTAATTAAAATCCACTAATTTGTACCATTTGGATTTTGATTCCATTTTTAAAATTTTGTTAACTTTGATAAATTCAATTTGGTTTTCATTTTTTATTTTTTATTTTAATTATGTGTTTTATATTCTATGTATTATTTTCATTTTGATTTGTGTTATTTTAATTTTATTATGTCTCAATTCTACAATTTTACTTGTAAGAAATTTTAAATTTGTTTTTGATTTTTTCTAGTTTTCTTCCATACGAGGTTTCATCATTTTTTAGTTTCAATTTGTGTTTGCTTTTAATTTTTTGCATTATTATTAGCTTTATTCAATGTGTTAATTTTTCTTAGTTTGTTTCAGCTATAATACGTGTTGTTTCCTTGCATTGTTTTCTACTCATTACTTAGTTTTGTTTCTTGTTTTTATTGGATTTTCTTACATTGTGTTTTATGTAGTTTTTTCTTTTTGGGATTTTATGATGGTTAGTTATCTTAATGTGCAATAGTTTGCACTCTCAACAAGATTACCATTAACCAAAGTCAAAGGAGATGAAATGGGGCTTAGATAACTCTATGTCCAAGCTACATTGATATGTGTGTTTGCTGTATGGGACAACTATGTTAATATGTGTGTAGTATTTATGTTGATGAAGTGTCAAAGTGTTGAATTGATGGGGTTGCATCAATAGGCCCCCGTTGATGGGGTCGTGCCAATGTAGTGTTTGTTGCATTTATGAGGCCTCATTGACATAGCTCTACAATAAAGTCTATAAATACGGTGCTCCCACCATGTAAAGAGGGATTTTTTAGTAATAGCTTATCGAGGTTCTTGTAGTTTATTCATTTGAGAGTTAGAATATTTTTTAAGTGCTTGTAGAAAAAGTCAGAAAGTGTATAGATCTTTATTTGAGCACTAATGTACTTAAGCACAGTAGTGTGAATAGCAATAAAGACGAGCCTTTTGATCAAACCTTGTAGATTAATGATGTATTTCTACATTTACCATGTTCATTAATTACATAATTAATTAAAATAAGTAAGAATTTAATTAATTAACTAATTAAGCTAAATAGATTAAACACATAAGTATGATTGCTTCAAGCATAACATACATCACTTGGTAATCCCAACAATGCCTAATGCTTGGTAACTCAGTAGTGTTGTATGCATTCAAAATGTGTACGGAAAGTGGTACTAGATGATTATGATAGGATAGTTAGTTATTAATTAGCAATCAAATTTGTTAAATTGCTTAATGAATTAAGTTTCAACTTGTTATCAATCATAGGGAAATAAAATATAAAATAATAAAACTCATGTGTTCCAATTACACTTAACCACAAGTGTAGTTGGGAAGACAATGATTGTCACGATGAAATTTCACCTCTTGGAACCAGTGTACTTGGGAACTTAAGGTCTATAGAATTTGACTGGATTGCACATGAATGCTTATAATTTATATGGTTGAGTGTAGGGTATACTCACCGCTCATCATTGGTGCCATTGTTAGGGACCTTTAGTTTGTTGTGTGTGCTATGTAGGACTTAATAAAAAAATTTATTTAACATCATTAGAATAAATTCTAAAGTCATATCATACATCCAAATAACTACAACAATTATAAGAAATCACATTGCATTTCTTTTCTTCTAATACAAGATGTCTTCTTTTCATAGGAGTGATTCTCCACCCAAGTCTGATGAAGTAAATTAGGAGGTGCCTTAGTAATACAAAGTGATATATGCTCATCCTAATGAGTATGTACCCAATTTCACCTTCATTTTACATCAAGATGAACAAATGTAGTGGAAAGACATGGAGGGAAACATTGTGTTATCGCCTAATCAATCCATTCCTATGATGCTCCACCAAACTCTTATGTAGTTGGGCATCTAAGGGCTTCATGCTAAATATGTTGTGTAGGATAGTGATGCCAAGGATTATCACCCTACTGATGCACAATGTCTGAGGGATTAATAGCTAGAGCAGCATTATGAGTCTATGAAGGGGAAGTAATCTAATGATTTCCCATTCCTGATGTGCCAAAAAGATGGTGAAGAACCCTTCTCTGGGGGTTTTCGATACAAAGAGACTCATCTCTTTGACTTTGATGAAGGGGGTCAAAATTAGAACTTGCAGTCCATGATACATAATCTGAGTTTTGGCAAGAAAAAATCCCATGTCAAAGTGGGATTACAGAGAAGAGTTATCATAGGGATGTAGGTAAGTAGCATGATCATGATCATGACCATGACCACTGAAGAGGAGGTGGTAGGCACCATGATTGTGCTAGTTCTCCTTCCTCTTCACCTTCGTCATCATCATCTTCCTCTTTTGGCTTCAAACGTAATTGCAGGGGATGCGATTGTGATGGAGGTGACCGACGGGACTAAGATGATCATAGGGACCATTGAGTAAGTTGAGATCTAGGGCATGGGCATGCAAGAGAGGTCCATCACCATGACAGAAGGGGTAGTACAGGACATCATAGGCACTAGGGTCATGGCTACGATGAGCCTTTGCTCACCATTCGAAGCATGTTAAACATCATAGAGGTAGTGAGAATTTTGACAAGGCATGTGAAAGATAGTAGGATCAAGCGACTAGATATGAACAACATCCCCAAGTTTGAGAGGGGATATAACTCCGATCCACAAAATCATCTTTAGGCTTTTCACAATGCTTATGCCTTACAAAACATAGAAAATGAGTAGCAAAAGCTTAAGTTGTTTTTGAGGACACTCATCAAAGAAGTAGAAAGCTGGTACTAGTCCTTGGAGTTGGAATCAATTCATAGATGGAGTTAATGTTCAAACTATTTAATGATAAGTATTAAACGTATTCTCGAGTGTTCAATCTGAGAAGGTAGATCCAAGGTTGGAAGCAAGGAACACATGAGTCCTTAGATGCTATCATGGGTAGATATTATTCCTTATTACATTGATGCCCTGACCATGGTTACTCTCAATAGGAACAACTTTGCCATATCATAGATGGTCTTTGCTCTAAAATGAGGAGAACTCTTGGGATCTACATTTGAGGAAGACTATTAGAATTAAGAGCCCATTATACCCAAAGGTTGATTGAGCAGGTAGCAAAAGAAGAAGGAGAGTTCAGAAAATGCAAAATTGCAGAAGAATACAACCAAGATCCTTCCATTCACAAGAGGGAGGTTCAATTTTGTGATAGTTAGGAGGAATCACCACTTGATGAGGTGGTGAAACAAAAAACCTTGTTAATTCAAAAATTTACCTTTGAAAATTTGGCTAGGGTAGATTAGTTGTGGGACTTTATGAGTAACAAATTTCAAGCTATTCTAAAAATTGTTGAAGAGTTTAAAGAACAAAGTAATGATCGTGATCGTAGGAGATGAAAAGAAGCTAAACATGCTAATCAAAGGGGTAAGGGTTGGATTGCTACAATAGAGGGAGTTGTGAAAACTAAATTAGATGATGATAGTTGATGTGACATTTGCTAATATGGACATCCTAAGGGATGTTGCCCCATCATGTCATACTGATAGGATTCTGGGGTGTATGACTAGCAAAAAGACAAACACCCAGAAGATTGTCTTATTCTCAAGGTAATCCCAGGTAGTTCCATTAGTAATAAAAATATTATCCAAGTGGAATTCCATGACAATTGTACAAGCAGTATTAATAGTGGTAGCAACCACAGTCTTGGGTGCTGCCACCACCAAGGTAGTAGTACCCTTACAAACAACAAGATCCATATGGGTATCACGTTTAGCAACCCCTGTCTCCACATGGCTCTTCCAATCACATTTCTCCTTTCCAACATTATTACTATTCCTCTAAATACTGTAGAACTAATTTTTCACATTCCATGAGGGATACCACATTTCGTGCTTATCCTCCATCTATTCCTACACTTGTTCCTCCATCCTTAACATAGCTACTACCTGCTCTATTCATGTAAGATGAACCTCTAGCCTAGCCATAGCAATGCAATGCTACTTGAGCCATTAATCTAAAATTGGCTAATGAACCAAGTGGTTTAGAACCTCTTACTCATAAAAGATCATTTATTCGACCCAACAACCCTACTAAGCCCTCATAGACTCAAGTGGATGGTCACCCTGCTCCTACCTCATTCTCTACAAACCATTCCATTGAGAACCCTTCAAACCAAATGCTGCGCAAAATCCATACTATTATGTCACTTATGTCATATTAGATTGGATTTGGGCTAGCAACCTTCCTAGGAAATTAGTTGATTCTAGAAATCCTCTTATTTATTTACAGATTATTGAGAATGAACCATGTAAAGCTCTTCTTGATTCAAGTTCTGGTGTTAACCTAATTCTCATGAGATGTATACTACCTGGAACTTGCCATCTCTCAAGAAGAGTAATATCGAATTGGAATTAGTAGAAAAATCCATTACTGTTCCATTAGAACTAGTAGAAGACATTGTAACCACTATTTATGGGTGATGTTATTGTACTAATTTCCTAGTAATAAAGGTTGAGCACGATAAGGGGGACTTCCTAATCATTATGAGAAGGGCATGGCTAAGCATTGTTGATGTAAGAATGGACATCAGAGATCTTTTCCTAGAAATATCTAAGAAAAATACATTTGGAAGGATCAAGAAGAAGTGAGTTCCATGCATCGCATACAATGATATAGGGTACAATTATGTGCAGAAACTCTAGTCTATGAAATGAGCATCTATTTTTGCATGCAGGTAGTGTGCACATGAAGCAAATATTCAAAGGTGTTTATATGCAACAGCTACAAAACAAAAGGGTACCTAGTGGCTGAATGTTAATTCTGAAAGCAGTATAATGTGCATGGAACCTATTGAGGGCCTAACATGCACTTATCTCACAAGCATGGATGAACTAGAGCAAGTTCATCACCAACTCTTTGATATTTAAAATGATGATATTAGTTGGGAAGAGTTGGAGATCCCTAAGAATTTCAAACAAGAGTCCCTAGAGTTAAAAACTCTACCTCCTAGCCTAGATTATGCATTCTTCAAAACGGCAAGCTGATTATACTTAATGCCAAACTTGCTCTTGAGTAAAAAGCAAAATTGTTAAAAGTGGTCAATAGATGGCCAATAGCTTTTGCCTTGTCATATCGTGAACTCATTGGAATTGATCCACAAATATGGTAGCACTGCATTTATACTGATTTGTCCATGAAGCCAAGGAGGCAACCACAACAACGATTGAATCCAAAATTGAAGCAAATCATCAAAGAGGAGATTGAACAACTCCTCAAGGTGGGGTTGATCTACCCCATTACAGATGGTAAGTGTGTCAATCTACTCATGATAGTGCCAAAGAAAGGTGGAAAATGGTGAGTTTGTATCAACTTTAGGTTGTTAAATATGGAAACATTCAAAGATCATTTTTTGTTTCCATTTGTAATCAAGTGTTGGATACCATATCTAGGCATTGCTATTACAGTTTCTTGGATGGTTATAGTGGCTATAACCAAATCCAGATTGCAATAGAAGACCAGGCCAAAACAACATTCATGAGTCCATAGGGGATCTTTGCACATAGAAAAATGCCTTTTGGTCTATCTAATGCTCATACAACTTTTTAATGCTTTGTCTTAAGCATCTTTTAATAGCAAATCAGTAGTAGAGTAGAAGTCTTTATGTATTACTTCGCCACTTATGGTGCTGCATTTGAGCAAGCCTTGGACTGCCTTAAGCAAGTACTCAAAAGATGTGTGGAAACAAAGTTGTGGCTTAATTAGCAAAAGAGCCATCTCATGGTTTAAGAAGACATTATATTGGAGCATAGAATTTCACAAGAAAGGATCGACGTAGACCTCGAAAAGATAAGGGTCATCCAAGGACTCACTTGTAAATCAGAACCTGTAAAAGATCTTTGATCATTCCTTGAACATACTGGCTATTACTAGTGATTTATAGAGAATTTCTCTAAGATCACAAAATCATTGGTCAAACTGACAAAGAAGAATGCTTCATTTGTTTGGACCAAGGAATGTGAACATGCATTTCAATAACTAAAGGGAAAAGTCATAGAAACTCTAATTCTACAAGCACCAGATTGGTTCAAACCATTCCATATCATGAAAAATGCATTTAATTACACCTTGGGAGCTATGCTTATGTAGTTGGATGACCAAAAATGTCCATATTATATCCATTACATAAGCCAAAGCATTGTGGATACATAGCTCAATGACACCACCACAGAGAAAGAACTGATGGTGGTGGTGTATGCTCTAGAAAATTTCAAGTACTATGTGCTTGGATATAAAGTGTTTGTGCATACTAACCATAGTGTCATTTGCTTTGTAATAAACAAGCCAACGGTAAGCCCTTGTATCATATGGTGGCTTGTGATCTTGCAGGAATTCAATCTCACAATGGTAGATCGAAAGAAGACTGATAATATGGTCATTGACCATCTCTCTCGGTTACGATGGGATCACAAATAGAAGGAGAGCCCACTCTTTGATCAATTCCTAGATAAATTCCTCTTTGCTAGTGCAATTAATGAATAGATGTCCATATAATCTAAATGGTATGATGGCATCATTACCTTCTCACTTAGGAAATGCCATAAGATCTATACTACATAATGAAATAATAATTTCTACATTGAGGTAAGGACTTCATGGAAATTAATGGACACCTTTACAAGGTGTGTACCAATGGCCTAGTTCTTTGGTGTGTCCCTAATGTGGATCAATTGTGCATTCTCTAGGATGCTCATGAAGGCCCTTGTAAAGGCCACTATGTAGGGAGACTCATGGCCATAAAAATCATGATGGTAGGATACTATTGGCCCAAAATCTTCAAGGATGTCCACTAGTTTGTCTGATCCTGTGAACACTGTCAACACAATGGTGGGATGACCACATGAATGAAGGGTCCTTAGAAATGGATTCAACCACTAGAACCTTTTGACATATGGGGCATAGATTTTATGGGTTCCATCACACCCATCTTCAATAGAAAGGCCTATATTATCATAGCTGTTGACTACTGTACAAAATGGGCTGAAGTAGCAGCTATCATTGATTTTAAATCATCCACTACTACTCAATTTGCACAGTAGCACATTGTAACTAGGTTTGAGGTGCCACATGCACTAATTTCTAACAATGGAACATACTGCATAGGCATCACTTTTTGGAAACTCATGTAATGGTTGGGGGTTGAACATAAATTAACAACCCCCTATCACCCTCAAGCCAATAGTTAAGAATAGGTTACTAACAAGGAGATCACAAAGATTCTAATAAGAAATGTTAGCAAATATAGGAGAGATTGGACCATAAAATTCAATGATGCCCTTTGGGGCTACCACTCAACATGGAAACTCCCTATTAGCTACTCTCCTTATGAGTTGGTGTACGAAAACCTTTGAATGCTCCCAATTCAATTCAAGCTCTATACACTCTCAATAATCTATGACCTAGACCTAGACCTAAGTCTAGTATAAAAAGAAAGACTAATCAACCTACACGTGCTAAAGGAAAATAGATTAGTGGCCTTGTCCTTAAATAAAGTGCACAAGGCATTCAAAAAACAATAAGATGACCTAGGAATTAGAAGGATCAAACTTCAACCTTGAGATAAGGTCCTTTACTAAAATCCCATACATGTTTCTCAAAAAACCAAATTCCAAACATTGTGGGAGGGGCCTTATATAATCGATGAAGCCTTTCCTTCTAGGGCCATGATCATATACAGACTTGAAAGCCCAAATAAGAAGTAGTTGGTCAACATCCAATAGGTAAATCTTTTCCATGAGCCTAAGCAAGCCAATGCAACAAATACCTCAACATAATTTTCTAATTTGTATTAATAAACATTTTGTGCTAATAAAACATAGTGGTGCTATAACTGTTGTTAATGGTGATTTGTTCTTAACATTTTTGTTTGCTAGTATCTAGTTTCGATTTTTCAATTTTTGTATCGGTGACTAAGGCATGGTCTCTTTTTCATGGCACAAGCAGCGAGTCCACGACATCCACCCATCCACAAAAAAATCTATGATTTTCCTTATTTTGGGAATTTGAGATTCTTTCATTAAATAAACCTTTAATAAATTTTTAACCTTGTTAGTTTCTAGAATTAGGAAGGATTCAAAGGCTTGCACAAGGTGTGACTTCAAGGGGACTCAATACTCTTTGTACTCTTTTACTTACTTAGGTGCATGAGTCTTTTCATGGATTTCTTACCATTCTATGTTGATCATAAATAGGAAGTTAAATAAGTGTTTGCATGGTATGGTTCCCATCCAAAAATAAGAGGAAAAGAAACAAAAAAACATGAAAAATGGTGGGAATCCAAAGCACACCCCTTAGATAGATAAATGGGCTACAAGCACTAGTTATTGGACTAGAAGAACATGTTACCCATGTGTGAGAGTCCCCTCTAACTAAGGCCCTTTCTCACATTCTACTTATCTTTTCTTCTCCTTAAGGAATAATGGTTATTCTGTGGGAGCACTCTTGTGTCTCAATGGGATGGATCGGTCTTGGAGTGGCGATGCGAAGTCACTAAAAGTGATTGGTTTTGGTCTAGATTGAGGATGGATCTACTTAGATCATTTAAACAAAAATCCACAAGGGACTTCTTATGATCTCAATTCAAAACTACATTGCACTTTCTCCATCATCCATCCATGCTACCCATAACTCATCTCATTGCTGGTGTTCATGTTTTTGTTTGGTGTCTTTGTCTGACATACTTGAATTCTTTGGTAAAATCTTTTAGGTTTTGGTCCTTAACTTTTATAAACCATTAATCACCTATGGGGCCCATAGAGTCGTTGGATTTAGGTTATGCAAGGGAAAATATGGCATGTGTCTACTTTGGGGAGGATCCACTTGCATATCTCTTGATTGGGTTTGTTAAGCATCTTATCCTTAGGCATTTTTACAATTAGAATCTTCCATGCAACCATTTTCTACATTCAACTGTGTGCTCCTTTAAGTATTTTCTTCAATTCACACATTCTCCATCAAATTTTTAAAATTTTTAGATTTTAAAGACCCTATTCAATGATTTCATCATTTTCTTGGCTTCTCTGGAACTTCATAGATTCCAAATTCATTAAAAAATTCTTTATATTTTTTGAAATTATTCAAATTTAAAAATTTCATTTATGGATCCCATAAATGGTGCCTTATCGATAGAGCCCATACATATACACAGCCCCATCGATGTAGCACAAAATCCCTATATATATGTGTGACCCCCTTTGAAATTTGGACGTTTGCTCTCAAACATCAAAGGATTTTTTGCAGTTTTTAGAGGTCATAACTTCCTAACCATTTGTCTAAATCACTTCATTCTTTGACCCTGTAGTTCCTAGAGGTAAGCTCTTAGTCATGGGGGCCACAAACATGCCATTTTTGGTAGAAATGTTTTTGACATTTTCCTAACTCCCACAAATGTTTGACTAAGGAATCAACATTGAAACACCAAATTACGAGAGTTAAACCTTTCCAATGAGCTCCAATGACAGTTATAATGAAAAATTAATTAATAAAATAATCAATCTACCATGGTCCAACCATAGCCAAGTGTAACTAATTAATGAGATAAGATATCCAAATATTCTAAGTTGCACATTATATCTACTAATCCACAGATGTGTTATGATTATAGATGGCACCAAAAGGCAAACATACATAGGAAGGAGGACCGTCTCAACCTAGGGAAAAATGACCAAGAACTAGAAGGGGCCAAGAATAGGCCCAAGAAGAACTAATCGCAACCCATGCTATACGACCCCTTAGGGAGAAGGTTGAAGTGGAGTCTATTTGTTAGATTTCAGAATAGGTGGTAGCAAAAGAGCATTCCCATTAGGACAAGGCATCGACTCAATAAGCCAACCTTGATATGACCTTGAAAAACATTTTCTTAAACCAAATTAGATCAAGGAATGTCTAGAAAATAGTGCTTCAAGAGTTAAACTTTGGCTCTTTCTTGGAGCAAGCACCTAAAGAGGTATAGGACCAACTGAAGACCTTTTTCATGTGGACAATTATGACTTCCAACTAGGAGTGGTACATGGGAGAGATGTTCCTATTTTGGAGCAATAGGTAGGCCAATTCAATGATCAAGATTAAGGACATTTTTATGTCCTACTCAGTGCAAGCCATTATAAAGGCACTTGGGTTTCTTGAAACTAGGACAAATCTCACTGAATTCCAATGTAGGTGGGTCCTAGCATTAAAATGGAATGGGTTCAATGGTGGTATGGTGTCAACCATAAGGAGTATGGTACACTCACATCGGTAGAAAGAATCTACTACAAGATTATAGTCTTTCACCTAAATCCCATGGTGAGGCTCAGCAAGATCATTGCTTTTTCTGTCCATGCATGTGCCACTTTGAGTGAAAGATTTCTAGTCAACCTTCCATAGCTAATCTATGTGGACATAGAGAAGTAGTTCAAGGAGAATGAACATGGAAGGAAGGAACTCTAATGATGAAAAGCCTACTATACTAATGATGTTATTTGACGCACTCTAATTGCTAATTGGGTAGAGATGATGAAGGAAAAAACTCCTACAATAATAATCTAAGAAGAGGAGCAACAACCGCCACTTCCACCTTTCACTTAGAGAATAGTGATGGACATCTCTACAACATCCCAATAATTGTATGAGTTCCAAGAATGGATCTTGAGTGAGTAAGAGCAATAGGCAAGTGTAAGTGATGGAGATCCATTTGTGTATTGGCCTGTGATGAATCACCTAAATGAGGTGGCTCGAATAGTTAATCATATGAAGGAGGTGGATAGATTTTTTCTACTAAAAAAATGCAGTTTTCCACGAGGTTTAATCCTAGTTCCATAGAGATAATGGTATGTCTCTTAGAATAGCAGTATTCCTAGAGATTTCTAGAAATGTTGTGACCTTTTTGGTGCACTTGGAGGAGGGTGAGGGGGAAACAATTCTGGTGATGTAACACTAGCGGCAAGAAATAGCAACAAAGGTGATTACTAATAGAATTGCTAACACACTCAATGCACCTATGATGTTTGTACCATACATCATTGCACTTAAAGATGTGTAGACACTCGTCGGGACCATAAGCAATAGACTAAGAACAACATAGCATGTGCAACTACTAGACTGACTAGTAGGAACTAGGTAACCACTTCTGGATATCTTTGATCTTCTAGATAGTATAACTACAACATAGTTAGAGCTGCTAGAGGTAAAGGGTAAGAATAATATTCTGGAAGGGCAACTCGAAACAACCAAGGATTTGAATCAACGCATGGCTATAGAAGTTGCTAAACTAAGAGCCTAGATTGCTAATTGAAACACAACCAAATCTAGACTATGGAATCTCGATTGCAAATTTTTCTAAGTGTTGGGACTATGCTCTCCACTACCCTAGAGCATAGCGAGCCTCTCATGGAGAGCGTAGTTAACATGAAGTTCAGTTTTACAATTTTTTCTAAGTATTAGCACAAAGCTAATTACTACAAATTTTTCTAAGTGTTGGGACTATGCTCTTCCCTAGTCCAGAGTGTAGTCAAACGTAGTTAGCATGAAGGCCAGTTTTTGTAAATTTTACTAAGTGTTGGGACTATGTTTGACTCTAGTGGAGAGCATAGTCAGTCTCTTGTGGAGAGCATAGTTAACACAAAGACCAAATTTTGCAATTTTTTTCTAAGGGCTGAGACTACACTCTCCCTCATATGGGAGCATAGTTAGCCTCTAGTGAAAAGTGTATTCAGCAGGATAACAACTTTTTGCAAACTTTTCTAAGTGTGGGACTACGTTTTCCCCTAGTCTAGAGCGTAGTTAAAAGTAGTTAGCTAGAACAATCTCTAGCAACCTTCACAACACAACAACATTACTTAGCTGAGCTCCAACTCACCTTCAGTAAGTGTAGTTAGCAAAATGCTTCTTTTTGTATCCCCAACCCTACATGAGAGCATAGAGAGTGTAGTCCCAAACCGTAGTCTCCAAGTTTCATTTTTCTAGGTACCTTATGGTCCTTTCGACGCATATACATGTAGTTGGTAGCATAGTCATAGTTTCATAGTCTTGCAGAGTTTGGTAGAGCACAGTGAAGCATGAAACCACTAGCCTAGTGAAGAGCGTAGTTGGGTGAAAGCATAGTCCCAACCATCCCCTCTGTCACGTGGTAGCTATCCCACATCTTTTGCTAGCCCTAGGCCTATAAATACCCATGCTCTCAAAGTTTTTAGGGTTGGAAAATTGGAAAATCAAAGACTTAGTAAACCTAAGGAGTGCTTGGGAAAGAACCAAAGGCATATTAGTGAAGTTGTAGACCACCATAGTCTACTAGAACATTGCAGCCAATGGTACATCACGGTAGCCAACCTAGTGGATGTAGAGTCCTCAGTAGAAGATAAACACCCTCAAGACTATGACTACATTGTTCACTATGCCTATTGTACACCATGTACCTTCTAACCCCTTTTGGTGTTAACTATGCTCAATCCCATTTGGGGTGGTGTTCTTCTTCTCTCTTTCTCTTTCTTCACATTTTTTACACTTGCATTTTTTATTTTTTTATCACATAGTTGCACCTAAGACTATGCTCTAGTGGTGTTCTACATGTGTTGGCACCATCCACTTCACAGAAACTCTTAACTACACTAAACTCCATTAACATTGTTAACACAGTTGACACCACTTGAGCACTTAGCATCATTTTGCATTAACATTACAACTAATCATGCTGCATTTCTATTACATCTAGTAAGTCCCTGTTTGATCAGCTAAACCATTCAAGGCATCCTATCTCTACCTCTAGTAGGCCCTTGCACAAACTCAGGTTTAGGTTGTGCACCTGTGGACCTTGGTGTTCTAGTTGCCAAAGTTTTGATCACTACAGTTTCTAGTTCTAGAAGGAGGGCTAGAACCATTTTCTTTGTCAAACTTGATTGTGATTATCTCATGTGCTCTTTGCACCATTTTTGTTGGCTTTGGGTCAACATGGATCGTAATGCTCCTATGGACCTACTGTGCATGCAGCAGTAGCTGGATCTTAGGCTAGTGTAGGCATGGTCTACTGATAGGTTGATGTAGATTGGACCATGTTGTTGGTTCCCCTGGAACCTCACATAGCAACCCAAAGCATACATATCCACTATTTACCAAATTTCTAGTGCTTTTAGTTGGATCATAATTAGCTCTAGTGTAGAGAGTGTAGTAAGCTCCAATGTAGAGAGTGTAGTTAGCTTTCTGGCATAGACAACGTAGTTAGCCCCAATATAGAGAGCATAGTCAGCTCTAATGTAGAGAGTGTAGTTATCTTTTTGGCATAGATAATGTAGTTAGCTCTAGCATGGAGATCATAGTCAGCTCTAGCATAGAGAGCGTAGTCAATGGTGTTAGTAGTATTTTGCGATCAACGACCCTTGTAGTTCCCTCTGGCAACTTAATCCACATCCATGAACCTAGAACCACCTTTAACATTAGTCCTAAGCACACTCACCATCTTGTCCATCCAACAAGAGACTAGGATTAACAACCCTGGGAATCTTATAATGGTAGATCCAAGGAAATCCCTTAGGTTGTGTGGTCAAGACCTAGAGTACATCATGATAAGTAATGAACAATAGAACTTTATATGCATAAAGATTCAAGTAGGGCTATTTGTAGATCACTTGGACTTGGAAGAAAAAGAAGGCTATGAGATTATCCAGCAGAATGAATCGGAGTATATCCCCTCATCACTTGATATCATATTGCTCACAAAGCCCTACTATTGTATGTTCCGAGTAGGCAAGTGTGACATAGGAATAGACCATGAGGAGCCCCTATAAGAAGAAGAGGATGAGTTTGAAGCTCGCACCAAGCATGGGGGCTCTTTCCACATCATCTTCCAATGAGTGAGCCCTAGTCTAGCTCTCCTATAGTCTCATTTACCTATTCTCCTTAAGATGGCTATAGCCCCAGCATCACCTTCTAGGTCAATGCTTGTGATAGTGATGCATCAAACAAAACATACACATTATGATGTAGTAGCTCCCTTTAGCTTGCCTAGAATGGCATTACTACCATCCATTCAGCCATCACTGCTTGATGCAATTATGTCAACTCAATCACACTTCCATTCAGGGCATGTCTTTTTGCCCTACGCAAGTCAGGCATCCTATGTCTTACCTATTTCATCAATGCCCCTAGAGCTAGCCCAACCCATGTATGCATTACCTACCTCGATCACTGTCCCTATAGCATAGTCCACACATCAAGCATATTCTATGATTTTGAAACCCACAACCAGGCCATGGATCACACAACCAATCCAACAACAAATCGTGCAACCAACATAACTGACTAGAACATCTCACAACTTAGACTAGGCGTTGTAGATGATTCAAAGCCTAATAGAAGAGATGAAGTGACTCAAAGTCACCTCCTTCAAAACTGTCAAAGTGGTGGACTTTTACTAGGATTATCCTATAAGTCTTGTGGTCCCACCCCTAACTCTTCCAGCTAGAGTCTTGCTACCTTAGTTCATCAAATACGATGGTGAGGAGGATCCCAATGTGCATTTGGGGTACATTTAGATATGAGTGTTTGCTATTGCAAGCATGGATGCATGTCATCATACATGTGTTTACCATGCCACTCATTGGAAAGGTTTTGGATTAGTACTATGCATTTCTTAGAAGCTCTATTTCCTCTTTGGAGGATCTTCTAAGCCAATTTGTAATGCACCTCAAATATAGCTGGAACCTAGAGATGACTTTTGACTAATTGATGTAAATCAAGCAAGGTCACCTAGAGCTTGTGCAAAAATTCATTCAACATTGGAGTACCTCATTAAATGAAATATGAGACTTGATAGTTGAAACACAGCTCCTAGCCATCTTTAAGGGCATAGTCAATGACTTCAGAAAGTTGAAACTATATTACTTAGGCCCACAATTCCTAAGTCAAGCCTTTACTCAAACCAAGAGCATACAAGATGTGGTAGAAGCCAGTAAGGACTTGGCCTATGTGGCCTACAAAAACTAGCATGCAAGAAGGGACAAGGATAAGGGAAATTAGAATGCAATGGTGGCAACTATGGACAAAGAGGCCAAAGCAACCAACCTAAGGCCAAAAACTAGGCAACCCAAAATCTTGGCTAACAACAAAGTTGCCAACCCTAGCACCATGGCAACCAACTAGCCCACATCATCGATGGCCATAGCGTAAGCTATTCCAAGGCCTAGCTTTGAGCTTAAGGATTACTCTAAGTACACCCCTTCAGAGTTGTTAGTCCAACTGTTAAAATTCAAATGCATCTTGTACAAGTAAATGTCTAAGAATGCTCACAAAAAACATGATAGGCATTGCAAGCTACTAAGAAATCCTGCATTAGTAGAACCAAATGAGCCCTCTATCTTGAGGAATTTTAGGCTGGATTGATTTTTCCACTACCACTAGTTGCATGACCATAATACCAATTTTTGCATAGCCTTGTAGGATGATCTGTAAAGAATGATTGACAGAGGTGAGCTGGTACTTGACACTACTAACCCAGTTAGACCTCAGAACTAGTCTATGAGGGTATACAATGATCCTTTAAATGCTGATGACATTAATTATGTCATAAATACTATTAATGTTAATGATGACTCGAGACTAGTGCAGTGGCCATTTATGGTTTGTGTACCCTCTAGTAGCACAAGGGTCCCCTCGGCCCCCATGGGTTCGAGGCCTTCTTTCATCATTAAAGTACCACCTCAAGCATCGATAATGCCATTTGTGGTTAAGGTCCCACAACATGTTGTTACAACAAATTTTTAATTATCCTTTGTCATCAAAATTCCACAACATGCTAGCCCCTCACCTACTTGAAGCCTTGTAGTGGACAACACATTGGTCCCTTCCCATCCAAGAGCCAACTTTGCTGGCAACGTGGGTAGATCCTTGAGGTGGCAACATAGGAGACCCAATGAGCATCTCGTAGGCAACGTCAAGACTAAAGAGTGCTAGGTTCACCAAAGCCAGTACCCATATCTATGGTCCCCATGGCCAAGGTATTTGAACAAGCCATAATAAGCAAATTGCAAGGGAGCACTGAGGCCCCTAAACAAACCAATCAAACAAAGCCTAAGTCACCTATATGAGAGATCCATCTCTTTAAGACACATGGAAGAAGTCAAAGCTAACAGAAGTGTAACTAATGACAAAGACTTCATGGATGCATTAGCCCAAGTTAAGTAAACGCTTAAGTAGAAGAACTTAATATTAAGCTTGTACGACCTAAACATGACCTTATTTGCCCATCACGAAGCATTGGTGTAGATGTTGACCTTCATTCCTATCATGAAGGACATCCCTGCAAATGAGAAATTCATCCATGTAGTGATGTTGCCTCCCACATCACAAGAATCAAGCTCCACATTCCTAGCATTTTATGATGAAGCAATTAAGGTCAATCTTGAGAGGGGCGAGGTCATAACAGCCCCCATGTTCATCACCATATGTGTCAGGCAATGCAAGATTCTAAGAGTGCATGTTGATGATGGAGTCACAACTAACATAATTTTGTACACCATCATGGATAAATTGGGCCTTTGTGGATCAGATTAGATCAATGAAAATCACATGTCTAAAATCCTTCAATGGGTCATGCGTGATTGCTAGGGGTACTATCACGATAGCCTTTGTGGCAGGAGAGTAATTCCCCACTACTTTTGAATTCATTGTCATAGAGGAAATGTTGGGCTTTAACTTAATATTGGACAGACCATGATTGGTCCAATTATGAGCCATCTCCTCTCCAATTCACCAAGAAATCTACCTCCCGTACGAAAGTGGCAAAGTTATCATCCATGGTGATAATGCGACTTCTTTGGCCATCAACAATGTGGACATGGAGTAAGGGTCGAAGGTGGAGTTTCCTAATGATGCACCTGCAGCAAAGGATAAGAATGAAACACATGAGCTAGACACACCCAAAAGGACAAAAGAAGTTAGAGACCTCCTAGAGGATTCCCTTTGGATAGAATTGCCCTTTGACATAGTAAGCGACGGTCAAGAAGATTACCAGATAGTGTAATCCAGACCTTATGTGCCCCCTAACCCACATCTAGTTAGGAAGCAACTACAAAACTAAGGTATCTTCTTAGTCCAAAATGTGCTAGGTTCCCACTCACTATTTGTTTTCATGTGCCTTGAATTTTACATTTTTGCTTATGTCACATTTGTTTTGCTTAAATTAGCATTATCTTCTACTTACTGTTACTCATAGTATTACGCATTGGTTCACTTTGTTTATGCATTTGTTTACTTTGGTTATGCATTCATCTACTCTGTTTATGCACTCTCTTGTTTAGGTTACCCTTTTGTAGTTATTAGGTTAATGGATGCAAAATATCAAAGTGCTTAAAAACTATAAATGTAAAAATCACCAAAAAGAGATATAGCAACACATGGCTCAGAATGGTCCCAAACTAGCAATCCATAGCCCAGAATGACCTTAAAATATCATTGTGGCCCAAAATAACCTTAAACTATCACCTTCAATCCCATCATAGTGGCCCAGAATGGCCTTAAACTATCGCCTTTAATCCCTTTGTAGCGGCCCAGAATGACCTTAAACTATCACATGGCTTAGATGGCCTTAAACTATCACATGGCTCAGAATGGGCTTAAACTATTGCTGTTAATCCAATTGATGCAACCTGAAATGACCTTAAACTATTGCAATGACATTGGCTTGAAATGGCCTTAAACTACCACCTTGGCCTACTATGGCCTTAAAACTAGCAATGCATGGTCCAAAATGACCAAAAAACTAGCATTTGCCCTCCCACTATGGCCTTAAATTAGCATAGGACCTGTCAAGGCTTTAAACTAAAAACATAATTACTATGGCCTGCAATGGCCTGGTAATGCTTTTGTTGCATAATCCTAGGTTAGCGCATTAATTCATCGTGTTACATTATAAGCATAGCAAACGTCCATATAGGAATAAAAGTTTACACATTAAACATAGCAAATAATCATCTATAGCAAATGTAATATGCATAGTAATACATAACATGAATAGCATCATATAGCAAAAATGTAGCAAGAAAGCCCAACGGGAGGTACATTTGGTCATGCTCAACTAGTGGCACTAAGTGGGAATGAAAGTTCTTCTTCCTCCAATGCATCACTAGGTCCTGTAGCATCGCATAGTACCTATCACCATAACCATAGCAAATATGTGTAATTAGTAAGCAAACATGCACTATACAAGTTAACTCAAAACATAAAAAGCATAAAAAATTAACTAACTTAAGAGGGTCTTGCATCGGTGAGTTCTTGAGGTAACTTGCTAAGGTTGACCTCCAAGCACAGGAGTATCTCAGCTTTGGAAAGTCATGTCTAGTCCTCTTGGCCAAAGTCAATACTTGCAAGGGTCTTGCCTTTGTCCATGGTGGTCCATGTAGGTGGCTCCATAGAAAATGTAGTAAAAGAGGCCTCTTTGAAGAGGATGATGATCTCCCTCATGGGAGAGTCACTCATGGTTGTACACTACACAAATAAGTCATATGCCTGCTTCTCGCTGCTTACCTCAAGAAACATCTCAAGGCGAGGGTGTTCGATAGACTCCTCATACCATTGCAGGTATGCGTTGCACTCTCACTTGTACTAATGCTTGTGATTCTTTTGCATTTGTCCTCATTGATAAACCTTGTTACTATAATTCTTCCAATACTAGTTCTTCTAGGTAAGTAAATCAATTTGGAGTTACTGCTCTACCAACTCTCATGTGACCTCATTCTTACCTATGAGAACAATCCAATATCTAGCATACTTAATCTCAGAGGTATACCAAGTGCCATTTCCTTGCGATCTAGCTGCTATGAAGTCATATCTAGATTGAAGATCCTTGATCTTCTCATATTGGCTAGTCACCCTCTCCTACAGTTCATGCATGGGTTTTCACAGGTGCTCATTTGAGTGCCTATAGACCCACAACACCTTCACATAGAAAAGTGTGCACTTGTTTAATGTCTCATACGTGTGATGAGGCACTTGATCAACTTCGAGAGGAAGGTCGAGCAAGGTGTCCACCTTGGCCACCTTGCTTGGATCCTACTATAGCTTAGGACCTATAGGCATACAACAATTAATCAATCTTAGCCAAGAACTAAGCATTTAAGTAATAAATAAGATAACATAAAGTGGAATGACCTTGCACACATACAAGAGCAAGGTTTGCTTATTGTAAGTAGTCCACCATATCCTTAACAATGCCTCCCATGAAGGAAAATTTATCTAGCATCTCTACCCATGGCTCGATTCGATAGGTAGATGTAGGATTGATAGTGGGAATATTTAATGCTATAAGACAACGATCTAATTAGCATATGACCTAACAGCTAGCATACCATAGTAAGCAAGGGAAGATAGATGGCAATACAAGTGGATTACCTAACAAGCCCTTAAGCGTGAGTGCAGGGGGCTCACCTAGCTGCATACCATCAAACAAAGTGTCAAAATCACCCCCATCATGGTGGATCAACCCCTCTTCCTCCAACCATTGGAGGACATCTACTACCTCGTGAAGCTCATCTCCATGAGCCACCTCCTCCTTATCTTGAGGAGGCACTTCCTTCGTTGTTGCCTTAGCCATTACCCTTGCAGCCCTCTCTTCTTTCTTTGCAATTAACACACATACACATATAGCACATCAGTATGCATAGCACATCATTATCTAATTAATGGTATAGCACAAAAGAAAAAAATTTAAATTAATATATATATATGAATGCAACTAAAGCATCTAAGAAGCTACACATACTAACCTACAACATCTACACGTAAGCTTTGAAGCTTGATGTCGATCCTCTTGCTACATGGTTTTCTAATCTTAGAGGTAGCTTCCTCTTGAGGACATGACCTTTTGATCTTGGCATTAGATGGCCCCATCATTTTTGCTATGTAGTGATCCACCTTGCTCATGTCCTTAGTGCCAGTTGGAGGACCCTCACCTGTGCTATCATAAGAATAATGCGAGTGTCCCATGATCATTACTAATAACAACTCATCGATCTCCTCTAGGGGATCTTGCATGTGTGTGGTGTAGAACATATGCTTGATTAATGACCTGGACAACTACTTGCAACCTTGTACCACCCATCGCCCATCATCTCACACAACCAAAAGCTCTGTGAACCTTCGTAGGTATCCTGCGAAGAACACAAAATGGACATGAGACCTTACATGGAGGTTGAATCTCCACATGCATGTTAGTGGCTATGTACATGGGATAGTTGAACCTTTTACTCTCTAGTAACACCTAGCTCATCACTTGTGCATGTTCCACCCCTAGGATCTTTCCTTGGGATAACAACTTGGAAAAGGCACAAGCGCAAAATAGAGGGTAGAGCTCTGACACCTTAGGCACTAACACATCTTTAATCGATATTCCTTTGTGAGATCAAGTGGCCCCTAACTAGTCCTTTATCTCTCCTCTATGGTTCACCTCCCTACTAGCCATATCAACAATCATCGGGCCATCAGCAAGGATGCCTTGTTGAGGTTTAGCACTACCATCATGTTGTGCACCCCGGTGAAAAACTACCTAATGTCGCTACTAAAGTAGTCAATGATAGTAACCATTTCAGCCACTAGGATACTTAGTCTAAGGGCCAAGAATAGGTCCATTAACCCAACATGCATGAGCCAAGCTGTTAGTGCATCTGGTGCTTTGAAGCATAGCTAGTGTTGTGCACCCTCTACATTGCCATATTTCATGATGAGGGTGGCCTCTGTGCAACTTGTGGTGATTACGATCACCTTGATTAAGATAACTACTACTACAACACAAAGAAAAAAAATGTTAGCATCATGAAAATGAGGTAAATTGAAAGGCATACATGAGCAACCACATGAGCCAAGACATAAATACATACGTGGCACAAATGGGGTGTGAGATGGGGGTGGTGTTGCAAACATCTCCTCGGTGTTAATTTCACTACTGGCCCACTCCTCATCTAACCAACCATGGGTCCTATATTGCTTGTATGCCTTCAAGTATTAGGAGATGTAGGTCTCTAGGTCGTGCCTCACCTACTCAATCACGGTCACCTACACATTCATGCTAGATAAGAATACCTCTAGGGCAATGTGAGTTCAGGCTAGAGGATCTACTTCATCATGCAAGCCCTTCTCATTAATTCTAAACCTAGCATTAACCATGAGCCATTAGCAATTTAACATGAGCAAGTAAGGAAAAACACTATGAGAGCCATAAAAGCACTTACCCTCTAGCACAGTAGAGAATTTTAGGTGAGTTTTGGAATAGGGTATGCACTTGCTGCATGAAAAAAAGGGTGTTGCTCTTGTTATAACAAGAAAACCCTATCATGCGTCATAGCTTGGATAGTTGCCAAGCACTCATAGGACCTCTGTCCAAACCCCCTACCTCATCAATGTTTGTAGTGGGCTCATCTGAGATGAACTTCAGGATGCTTCAGTTTATCCTAGGCAGTAGCATCTTGGTGATAGCACTAGCAACCTCAACCACCAAGTGTGACCACATGATCACACTAAATTGTTGCAATAGGTATTCCAAGAACTCCCAAGATCTTGGTCAGAACCACACTTCCTGATGGTCCACTTACATATCTGGCACAAGTGCATTAGGGACAAGTTTTCTCATGTAACATAGGATGCTCACGAGCTCAACCACTATTAGAATAGGCTGTAGCAACACCCTACAATTAACAAGCAACACAAAAAGCATTAGTATACATGCATAGAGGTAAAATTTTGATATACACATTATAAATTATTAACATAAATAAGTAGAAATGAAATTTGGGAATACATCCTAGGGCCCCGTGGGTGTAGGATGTCGCTTAACTCGTTCGATGCACCTGGCACTCACTAGGATTTAGTACGTTTTTATAAGCTTGGTGCCATATTTGCAAAGTTTAGCAACATGCATAGTTAACGACATTTTGGTAGAATTTTTCTAACTCTAAACTACCTCAGTAGAGAGCATAGTTTGAAAATGACAAAATTTTAACTAACTCTAGACTATCCTACTAGAGAACATGGTCTCGAAAAAGATAGAAATTTTTGTAGATACATTTTGGGTAAACACTTGGCAACATAGGAATTTTAGCAAACACTTAGTGGACTATGATCTCAATGCGTAGAGAGCATAGTTCCATTCTCCCCATGGTGCCACATCCATCATGCCTGATGGAGCCCAACCTTTCCTTCATCCTTGTGGTAGGATGTGCCCATGTGACTATTGAAGAATACAAAAAATTATAGATGTGCAAACCTTGCTATCGATCATAGCCATAGCCCCTATGGTTGTATCTTGGGATGCAATCATAGTCACAGCTCCCATGGTCATGCTGCAGTGTGTAATGCATGGGGCCCTGAGGCTTGTGCCCAAAAAAATGCAACCACATAAGCCTCAATGCAATGGTAGCTGCAGCCCTGACAACCATGCCAAGAAGTAGCCCTAAGCTATAAAAAAAATAAAAACATTGACAAAAAATAAAAATGCAAAGACAAACCCCTACTTTACTTCCTGTCCTTCTAACATGTCATCCTTGGTCGCTGTAGGAACCCTAACATCCTCTTTAGCCACGTTGTGCAAAGCCTAATGGTGACTGTAGCCCTTTACGGCCACACCACTGCATGTAATGCCCTACAATCCTAAACCCCTACGTTTCCCCAAAAGACAAAAGAGACAGAGGTGAGAATGAATGGTGCACAGTGTCAACTATGGCTTCCTACAGCTACATTGTAGTGTGCAGTGGTGGCCATGGCCGTTGCAACCACATTGTAAGGTACGATGTGCAAGCCTTGATCCTACATGGAGGCCTAGCCCCACAAAAAATACATATAATAGAAAAATTGTAGTAGAACCCTATCCCCATTGTTACCCTCCTTATCCTTCTAGTACCTCTAAAACCTCAGCAGTGATCATGGTTGTGCTACATGGAGTGTGATCATGGTCATGGCCCTTTCAATTGCACTGCGGAGTGTGATGCATAGGGCCTTGAACCCCATAGCCCCCTAATCCTATAAAATGTAAAATGAATGCAACCCCAAAATCCTCTGTGTGCCCTAGTTTATGTGCAGCCATGCCACAGAGCACAATACAAAAAATAAAACATCCTCCCCATCATAGAAACCCTTCCTACCACCACGCCCTTCATACTACTATGTCACATTAACAAATGATGTGTAGTAGTGATAGTCACTGATGTAGCAGGGCACTGCAGTCGGGTGTCCAAAGCTACGCGTCAAGCAAACCTCATAATAATGCAAAATAAGTAGGAAAATTGAGCAAAAGGGGGAAAGCATAGTTGGTGTACTTGGTTGATGCTGATGATCTCCTCTCCTCCACACGCACTTATGGTAGGTGGCCTAGTGCTCTCTTTCCCTCGACGATGTTTACCAGCCCTAGATGAAGGCATCAACTCTGGCACATGATCTTTTCCCTAGCTATGCTCTTCACTAGCAGTGATGGCAAAAGCAATAGTAGAACTACGCTTCCAATGTTGTTGTGAAGTGGCAAAAATGACAAGTTATGAGAGTAAAATCACCCCTATATATTCTCTTGGGATCATTTAATTATCCACCAACCTAGGACTATGCTCTCCATTGAATGCCTAGTGGAGAGTGTAGTCAGCCATACTTAGCCCAAAATCTTGATTTTTTACTGCCTTGCAAATGCCCAAGTGAATTCCACTCCTTGACCATGACCGACCCTCCTTGGAACAACATGTTTGACACATCCACGGCTTGCCAAAGCCCGAAAATATGCACAAAAATTGTTTACCTTCCATAGCAACTTGCATGCATACTTAGGAAAATTTCATTAGATTGCTTTTTCTCATTCATGCATATTAACTTTGTTAAGCAAGTGCCACTTAAAATTTTTTTGGTTTATTTTGTAGGAACATGACATGGCTATGCAAAAGAAGATCTTTTTACCTTTGGTCCTCATGGCGATATTAAGTGATGCATTAACCCTCATTGCCAAGACCTCGAGTCGATGACCTAAAATGAGTACATAGCATTCGTAGAAGCACCACTAGACTAGCCCAACCATCTAGTTAAGGCCCTCGATCTAGAGATAGGGGAAGTCATAGAGTATCCCCTTGTTGAGATCCTTGTGGCTACACCTAACAGTGAGGCGAGAACACTGAAACTAAGCTCCTTGCTAGAATCCTAGTATGCTTAAGAAATCACTAAAGTGCCTAACAATAACATAAAAGTGTTTTCATGGTCAAGCTAGTCTAATATAACATCATCTTCAATCCTTGCATCAAACTGATTAAGTAGAAAGTGCGCAAGGTTAGACCTGAGGTGGCATTGGCAGCCCATGATGAGATCACCAAGCTTTACAAAGCTGGTTTCATCTAGGTTGTTGACTATGTAGGTTGGGTTTCCAACATTGTAGTTGTGCTTAAGAAAAATAGAAGTGTACACATTTGCATAGACTTTCAGGACTTAAACAAGGAAACCATTAAGGATGACTTCCCATTGCCCAACATCAATCAATTGATCAATGTCACGAATGAACATGCGTTGTTGTCCTTCATGGATGGGTTCTTAGGCTACAACTAGATTAGGATCAACCTTGAGCACCAGCTCAATATAACCTTCATGACCTCATGGAGTACATTTTGCTACACAATGATGCCTTTTGGACTAAAAAACATAGGAGTAACATATCAACGTGCAATGGCATACACCTTTAGTGACTACATGCTTAGTTTGCTCAATGACTATGTAGATGGTATTGTAGTTAAGTCCAAAGTGGCCCACAAGCATGCAAATGACTTAGACTTAGTTCTTAAATGTTGCCTAAAACACAAGCTTAGGCTAAACCCTAAGAAGTGTGTTTTTGGCATCAAAATGGGAAGGACACTTGGCTTTGTGGTATCTGAAGTAGGTATATGTGTAGATCCTAACAAGGTTAAGGCCATAACCAATTTATCGTCATTGGCTAACCTTAAGGAGCTATGAGGATTGCGAGGAAGGCTACAATTCATATGCAAGTTTATTGCCTGTTTGACCGATAAGTTACAACCAATGCATCATTTGCTCAAAAAAGGAGCCCACTTTGAGTGGATGGCTCAGTGCCAATAAGTGTTTGACAACATTAAGCAAGAGCTAGCACAACCGCCTACGGTTCACCCTCTGCAAGGTGATAAGCCTTTTTACATCTACCTTGCTACTTTTGATACATCCATCGCTTCTCTACTTTGCTAAAAGCAAGATGATAGTGTAGAGGTCCCAATCTACTACCTAAGCCATGCATTAGTAGATCATGAAATGAGATACAATGATGTGGAAAGTATTACCTTGTCCTAGTCTTCTCATTAAAGAAGTGGAGGCATTACCTCTTCCACAACCAAGTGAATATCATTTGCAAGAACAACATACTCTAAGCTATAATAATGGCTATTAATGAAAGTAGTTGCATTTTATGGTAGAAAGAAATAACAACATAGTTTAACCTACATTATGTCATGTAAGCTTCAACAAAAGGTCAAGCTATAGTCACACAACTTATGACTTCGCCAGTTGACGATCAAGCCACCATAGATCTAGAATTCCTAGACAAGCATGTTAGCAATATTAGCCAAGTCCCTGATAACTATGAGGCGCTCTTGCATTTCAATGGATCTTCAACTTCTCGAGGGGGGTAGCACCGTTGCTATTATCATGTTTCCCTCTAGAGAGATTTGACCCTTTGCATATCATCTCACATTTCCTTGCACCAATAATGTGGTGAGGTATGAAGGTCTCCTATGAGGCATCCTTGTAGCACGTGACCTAGAAATATAATGCATAGTGATTCAAGGTGATTCACATCTAGTCTTCAATTAGGTAATAGAGGTTTATGCTTATAAGGCACAACATTTATAGCCTTATTATGACCTCGCAAAAGACTTTCTCCAACACTTTGTAGTTGTTGATGTCAAACAGGTTCCTAGGAGTGAAAATGCTTTGCTGATGTACTTGCAACATTAGCCCTTAGCATAGCACCTAGCATGTTCAACACATTATCCACCTCACTGGAAAATTACATTACACCTATCATGAAAACCAGTGAAGATGCATCCATAGCCATAGTTAGCACCACCCATGCAAGAGAGTGGTACAATGATATCAAGGTGTACCTTCTACAAGGTGAGCTTATGCAACACTTAACCCCTACTCAAAGGGATGCAGTACATAAACATTCATGGCAGTATGTCATCATAGGTGATAACATGTTATGTTGAAAATACTACAATGACATCTTCCTAATTTGTATAAGCTAAAGTGAAGTAAACATAATCATTGAGCAAGTCCACAAAGGATTGTGCAGAGGTCACATAGCACTTAGAGTAATGGCAAAAAAAATTAGACAAGTAGGCTATTATTGGCCTTACGTGAATAGCAATTGCATTTTGAAAGTCAAAATGTGTGATTCTTATCAAGGTCATAGTAACTTAATGCACATGCCTCCAACTGAATTGCATACAATGTAAATCATGTGGTCAGTACAATGTTGGGGCTTGGACATCATCGGACCCATAATTCCTAAGTACTTTGTAGGTCATAGCTTTATAATAACCACAATAGAATATTTCACCAAGGGGGTTGAAGCTATCCCCCTTAGGAAGACAACATCATAGTAGGTTTGCAAGTTTGTGTTGGATAACATAGTTACCTATTTTGGCTTGCCAATGACCATAGTGATAGACAATGAACCATAGTTTAGCAACATTGAAACTAAAGCCTTTTGTCAGTGCTTTGGCATCAAGCAATACTTTTCATTACCATACTACCCTTAGGAAAATTGCTAAGAAGAGGCCACCAACAAGGTCATCGTCAACCTCCTTAAGAAGATGCTACGCAATAGTAAACAATGATGGCATGAGCAACTAGTTTATGCACTGTGGACCTACCACACGATGCATCAAATAGCAACAAGTATGAAGCCTTATATAGCCTTGTCTATAGATCTAAAGTAGTTTTGTTACTTGAATTATAGGTTCCATTGCTCTGGGTGATCCTCTTGGACTTCATTGACAAAGGTCAAAATAATGAGTTAAGAATCATAGACCTTGACTCAATAGAGAAAGAGTGCATGCGTATGCTTGATTGCATTGGATGGTATCAAGAAAAGCAACAACAAAAGCATCATCACAACTAGCATTAGTGCTTGATTAGGAAAGGGGACCTAGTCCTAAAGGTTGTTCATGAACCCACAGATAAATTCTTAGCTAACTGGGAAGGGCCTATGACAATGAAACATTCAAGCTTACTGATTAAGATGGAAGCAAGTTTTCAAATCTAGTAAACCATTCGTACTTATGATAGTACTATATCTAGCATGTAGCATTGCACACGAATGAAGCAAGGTATGAATTTTTCTACTATGATGCTAAACTAGCATAGCACGTCTACTATGATGCTAAACTAACATAGTCATTTGCTATAATGCTAAACTAGCATAGCTTGTCTACTACGATGTTAAATTGGCACAACTTGTTTGATATGATGTTAAACTGACACATAGGTCCACTATGACTATAAACTAGAACAACATGTCCTTGGATCATGATGTTAAACTAGCATAATGCATCTGCTAAGATTATAAAATGGTAGTCCACCATGACTCTAAGCTAGTAGTCCACCATAACTCTAAAGTGGCATAACCTGTTCACTAAGATGTGAAACTAGCATAGAGTGGTCTGCTAGGACTAAATTAGCATAGCATGGTCTACCAGGACCTTAAATTGGGCCCAATGGTCTACTAGGACCTTAAACTAGAAAAATCATGGTTGACTAGGACCTTAAATTAGATTCATGATTAGTTGTTAGCAACTTTTTCCATCCTTCTACAAGCAAGTGAGCAAGCATACTACAACCCTCCTCCATCAAGCAAGCAAGCACACTACAATTCTAGAATAAAGCATTTGTAATCTACAAAACTTGTGTAGTTGGCATAGCATTTTGCATTTTGGCCTCTGCAATTTATTTGTGTTTATGTCTTGTGTGGGTTTCTTACCTTCTCAAAGTTGTGTTTGTAGGATGAAGCCCTAGGCCATCATGCAAAGGCACATCTCATCGTAGTAGCAAGTCATCACATTGTTCTAATGTGCCCGATTGGACAAGCTAAACCTCTTGAGAGTGCAAATCCCTACCATCCCATTATAGCCTACTCAAATCCACTTCTATGTCTCGATACTCTTTCATTTCCTCCATAGCAAAGATTACAAACTCTTGGACATTCACGTGTTGTGACCACATGGCACCCTCTTTAGGTTAAATCGCAGAACCCAAGGCAGATGTAACATAAGTCATCCTATGAGAAGCCTTTGTTGGCTAGTCAAAGCCTAGGTAGATGTAACACAAGTCATCCTAAGGAAGAAACACCTGCCATATAGATGTAATGTAGTTTTGCAAATAACAAAGCAAAGCCCATCTAGTGACATGCAACCCACTTGATGGAAAGCACCTTGCAGTAGGCATTTAGCAACATGTAGAGCCTAAAGTAGGTTTTCCCCATAGAAAAGAGTAAAAATAAAAAGGAGAAAAGAAAAAAAAAAGAGCAAAAGGAAAAGAGCTTGTTCCCAAGCAGCCTAGCAGTACTACAATTTTGTAACCAATTTAGCCCTGAATCCACACTGACTCTTTCATAAGAACTTTGATGAGAGGTTAACATTTTCAAGGGCATGCTGCTCTAGTGCCATTGTTACCCTTAGTTGTGATGTCCTTGTCTCACAACATCCTAATTCCACCTCATCTCCCTTTTTATCCCTAGCACATCACCTACACCTTTTACTTCCACTTCTTACCTACCATTTACCATTCCATTATCCAAAGCACTCTTGAGCGCAGTGTAACAACATTTGATCTTTAACTAAGGAGCACTATTTCCATGTCTACTATGGTGTTGTTTTGTTCTTTGTTGAGGTCTCTCAAGCCATTCCTCTAGATGTCAATAAAGAGGGACCATTGAAACGCCACCAAATCCAGACTATGACATCCCAATTGCAAATTTTTCTAAGTGTTGGGACTATGCTCTCCACTTCCCTAAAGCATAGTCAACTTCTCATGGAGAGTGTAGTTAACATGAAAGCTAATTTTGCAATTTTTTCTAAGTGTCAGCACAAAGCCAATTGCTACAAATTTGTCTAAGTGCTAGGACTATGATTTCCCCCAGTCTAGAGCATAGTTAAGTGTAGTTAGCATGAAGGCCAATTTTTGCAAATTTCACTAAGTGTTGACACTACGCTCGACCCTAGTGGAGAGCATATTCAACCTCTCATGGAGAGTGTAGTTAGCACAAAGGCCATTTTTTGCAATTTTTTTTCTAAGTGCTAAGACTATGCTCTTCCCAAAATGGGAGCATAGTCAACCTCTAGTGGAGAGTGTAGTTAGCATGACAACAATTTTCTGCAAATTTTTCTAAGTGTGGGACTATGCTCTCCCCCAGTCCAAAGTGTAATCAAGTGTAGTTAGCCAGAATAGTCTCTAATAGCCACCACAACACAACAACATTACTTAGCTAATCTTTAACTCACCTTTGACAAGCATAGTTAGCAAAATTCTTCTTTTTGTATCCCCTTTTTGACCCCAAAATTGTAATTATGCTTGATCCCATGCAAGAGTGTAGTCTCCAAGTTTTATTTTTCTAGGTACCTTGCAATCCTCTCAGCACATATACATGTAGTTGGCAGCATAGTCATAGTCTCATAGTCTCATAGAGTTTATTAGAGTATAGTGAAGCACAACACTACTAGCCTAGTGAAGAGCATAGTTGGGTGAGAGCTTAGTCCCAACTATTGCCCTCACCATGTGGCAACCATCTTACATCTTCTACTAACCCTAGGCTTATAAATACCTATGCCCTCAAAGTTTTTAGGGTTGGAAAATTAGCAAATCAAAGACTTGGCAAACATAAGGAGTGCTTGGGAAGGAACCAAAGGCATATTAACAAAGTTGCAAACCACCGAAAATCATTATATTCCACTAGAACACTGCAGCCAATGGTACACTGAGATGAGCAACCTGGTAGATGCAGACACCTTGGTGGAATGCCAATCTTTATGATCAAACATCCTTGAGGCTTTGACCACACTATCCACTATGCATAATGTACATCATGTACCTTCTAATGCCTTTGGGTGTTAAGTATGCTCAACCCTATTTGGGGTGGTATTCCACTTCTCTCTTTTTCTTTCTTTGAATTTTTTGCATTTTACTTGTAATTTTCATTGTTTTACTAATAGCTGCACCTAAAACTACACTTAGGTAGTGGTCTACATGTGTTGACACTGTCCACTTCACCAAAACTCTTGACTATGCTCAACCCCGTTGACACCATTGACACTGCTTGAGCACTTAGCATCATTTTGCATTAGCATTGCAGCTAACCATGCTACATCCCCATTGCATCTAGTAATTCCTAGTTCAATCAGCCAGAGCATGCAGGGCACCTTGTCTCTACCTCTAGTAGGCCCTCATGTAGACTTAAGATTAGGCTATGTGCCTGTGGACCTCTGTGTTCCAACTGTTGACGTTTTTAGTTGCTACACTAACCCTACATTTCTCAACCCAACATTGACAAGAGATGAAGCTCTTGAATAGCTTCACACAAAGTTAAAAGGGGTTGAGGATGTGATAGAGACAGTAGTGTTCTACCAATCCTTGGGAAAGGCCATCCAACATAAAATTCAAAAGGCCTTGGATCTAACCCGTCATGAAAATATGCAGTTGACAATAGAAAGTCATCACCCATGAAATGCTGATGCGCATAAAGAATAATTAACTAATTTTATCCATCAATAACAGGAAAAATTGGCCAAAGAAAATATAGAGTTAAGGAGATTGGTAGCTGAGAATAGAAACCTCACTATGGAGGAGGTCCAAGCCCTTTGCCAAAAGACCATAATAGAAGTAGTCGCTTAGAAATTAGAGGCTCTCAAATTTGAGAGAGTCAAAAATCTCTACAAGGACTAGTTTGGCCTACAGAAGAAAATAAATGAGAAACGCATTTAAGTGGCGATAGCAAAGGTGAATGAGATCCTCTAGCAACTCCAACAAGGATTTGAATTTTGGCAACCCATCGTTGATGGAATTGATTAATCTAATAAAGTATAATTTTACCTGAAGGATTTGCAGATAAAGGAGATGACTAAGTACATGTAACTTGCCAACCTCCGATACAAAAACTTGGCCATGTTAACTGCCAAATGAGCATGGTCAGAATTGGAAAAGTAGGTGGCCAGCTTATTGTATGAGGTTGAGTTCAAGCACCACAAGGACACCAAGCAAAATCTTGAGGTGGAAAATGCTAAAATTAAGGTTCTCAAGGATAAATATATTAATGAAAGATCCACTAACAAGAGCCTAGCCAAAAGAATGAATGACTACTAGGAGCTACAGAACATAGTTAGGGTGTTCAATGTCAAATGCAAACAATTCATTGTTTGGTTCATCAACATTAAGGAGTTGTTTCCATTAATGCCTTATGCATGGGATATCCCCATTCCAGCCCACATTGGCAATGCTGCGTGGACTACAAATGATCCTTGGAGTGAGGAGGAGAAGATGATGGCATTACTAAATACCTTTCTCCTTTCAGCAGAGGTAGTAACTACAGTAGGACAGTCGTAGCCTCCTTAGCCACCACACGCACCTGAAATTGGTGAAGGTCCTTCAAAACCTCAGGAACCTCCACCACCTGGGACTATTTAATCTTCCTAACAATCTTCATGTCATTAGAGGATGTGCTATCCAATTTGAGTAGTCATATCATGATCAAATTTTGTGTCATGAACATCACAAATTTTGTAATGATGTTGATCTATACACGTAGGCACTCAATTTTGTCGTGTCAAGTGTCAGTCAATGATATCATACCTTTTCAATTTTGTAAAGGAAATTGAGGATGAGCTTTCATTTAGTCATGGGGATATGATGAAGCGTCAAAGTGTTATGTCAATAGGCCCTCATCTACGGGTCCTTGTCAATGCAATGCTACATTTATGAGGTCCCATTAATGTAGCTCCATAATAATGTCTATAAATACAGTGCTCTCTCCATGTAAAGGGAGAGTTTTCTTGGCCATAGCTTGGCAAAGTTCTTATAGTTTGTTCATTTGAGAGTTAGAATATTTTCTGAGTGCCCATAGTAGGAGTTAAAAAGTGTATGGATCTTTATTCGAGCACTAATGTACTTGAGCATAGTAGTGTGATTGATAATAAAGATGACCCTTTTGATTAAACCTTGTAGCACTTGGGATAAATTAATGATTTATTTCTGCATTTACCATTTTCATTAATTATGAAATTAATTAAGATAAGGAAGACTTTAATTAATTAACTAATGAAGCTAAATAGATTAAACACATAAGTATGACCACTTCGAGCATAACATACAGCACTTGGTAATCCCAACAGTGCTTAATGCTTGGTAACTTAACAGTGTTGTATGCATTCAAGATGTGTATGGAAAGTGGGACCAAATGCTTATGATAAGATAGTTAGCTATTAATTAGCAATCAAATTAGTTAAATTGGTTAATGAATTGAGTTCCAACTTGTTATTAATCGTAGGTAAATAAAATATAAAATAATAAAAATTATGTGTCCCAATTATACTTAACCATACAACTAAGCTTCACAAGTGTAGTTGGAAAGACAATGATCATCACGATTAAGTTTCACTTCCTTGAACCAGTATACTTGAAAACTTAAGGTCTGCAGAATTTGACCAAATTACGTGTGAATGCTTGTAATTCATATGGTTGGGCATAGGATATACTTTTCACTCATCATATGTTAATACATAAATATATTATAGCTTACTTTTATCTCTATGTCTAACTGGTGCTTAACTACCTCCTCTCCTTTATTGCAAGCCTACATCAAGTGCATTTTATGCACTTTGCTAAATTACCTCTAAAGCACAACACTTGTAAGCATCACTTGGGATGATAACTCTTCCAATAATTTCCCACAAGTTTTTTCTTTTTCCTGGATGTGATTTTTAATATCTATTTAGGATTTTGTATTTGTATTTAGAAGTCTCTCATTTTTTAATTTTTATTTATTTTTTCTTTTATGCATTCAATGGTTTGTTTGTAAGTGCTCTTCATAGTTTGCTTTCCTTTTGGAGAATCATAGTGGAGAAGCCTAGAAACTATTATTTATCTTAATTTTATGTTAGAAAAGAAGAAATAAAATTTACTATGCATTGCTAAAGAGTATAGTCAAAATATTTGCTTCTATAACAAATGAAGGGAGATCCTAAATTTTTGTCCTTAACTAATTGGCATCTTAACTTATGGTTAGGATCTAGTCTTTCTCAAAGTCACTTTCAGACTTACCCTACTATTGTATTACTAGTTTATGGGATATAAAACATGTATTTACCACTCTACCATCCATATTGTACTAATAAATTAAAATTTATTTAGCCATGTTGGTATTTATTGCTACATTAAACTAATAAATTAAATATTATTTTAGCCACAATATACTATTACAAATATCATAAATATCAAATTTGAAGAATCTTTAGCTATGAGGCATTAGCTTAGTAGTAAGACTTTTGATTTGAAAACTTCAAGTTATTAGTTTGATTCTAGTAGGTAGCATTAAGTTATAATGTTCTAATTTCATTTTATAAAAGTTTCATGTTGGATATATGGTTTTGAGGTACATATTGTCATGTAGTTATGATTTTGAAACCCTAGAATTAAAGAATGGCTACATGTTGTAGTTATTCAAATGAGAAAGGGATCAATATGTGAATTTGATGTAAACTAAAATTTAATTAATGTACCTTTTGAATTAAATAGAATTAGAAGAGAAAGGTCATGAAGGATACCTTTAGTTTCCATCACCATGTTTAGTTGTTCATGCAAAAGTTGATCCATTAATATATATAGTTTTCCCTACACCTCTACCATGGCCATCTAAAATCATCTTGTGTAAATATCTCTAATCATGTATCTTGTCTACTACCCTTTTGTCTCTTCGATCAATCTCTCATTCAAAGACTTGATTTTCCACTCCCAAGATAGTTAGGACATTTCATTCTTCATTGTCCTACCTAATGATGAAACACTTATTATCATGAATTTTTGTATCTACAATATTGTAGATATGATATTGTATCTCAAAATAATTATTGTAGATACAATGTAGTGGGCCATGATCATGCCTATAAATATGAATCCATCATTGCATTGAAATGAAGTTTAAGCCCACAACTTAGCAAAATTCTTGTAGTTTATTTTCTTGATGTTAGAGTTAGTTGTGAATTCTTGTAGTGTGATGAATTACAATTGTACAGAATCTTTAGTCAAGTGGATTTTTCCTCGACACAATTCATAAATGATAATAAAGATCAAGATTATTCTTCATCATCGCAACATTGTACATAGAATAGATTTACTTTCCATGTTATTTACTTTTACTAAGCTATTTATATTTTCTAAGTTATTTACTATTTCAATGTTTATTAATAAGGCAGAATGAGTATAACTAGTTTTGAGCATAAATTGTAATTGTTTGATAACTAAGTAGTGATTTTACTTGATTTGCTAAGTAGTAAAGTTACTTGGTAATCCGAGTAATAGTTACATTAGCCCAAGACATGTACAAAAAAACAAGAATGGACACCTATCACCATAGGATAGAATAGCTTTATATTTTCATTGAACTTAGATAGATTTTACATTCATTTTCACTATGTTGACACTTAGCATACTTAAAGCCAACCAACATTATTTTATCATATACCTTACTAAGAGTTAAATGACACATTTTTCACCTTGCTAACTCTAAGTGGCAAGACAATGATCACGAACTTACTATCAACTCACTAGTATACTTACATTGTCTATCCATGGATTATGATTTGGTCCTGCATGAGCACTTATGACTTGCATGCTTGAGTGTTGGGATTCTCTAATTGCTCATCATTGGCACTGTTACTAGGGATGTGTCAATTTTTTCTAGTTAGTTGATTTTACATAGTTCATTGTATCAAGAATCATTAAGTCTATCTTTCATACTGAAGATAATTTTTTAAAATACACACATACTTAAGCATCAACCAAATTAAAATGACTTTCATATCTAAAGTGAAATCTCCACATGCTATTGATCTTAAAGAAAGTAATGACAGGGATTATAATGAAGAAGATTTAAGTATGTCGATGAAAACAAGAATCTCATATGTTCAAATTGATTCTTATTATCCTAATTTCACACTTAATTCCAATTATGATAAATAATTTAGATGGAGAGACTTACAAGCCAATATTGTCAAGGCACTAGAATGCTCAGTACCCTCAATGCTTCAAGCAATCTTCATGGGGTCAAATCTTGGCCACAGACAAGAAGGATACTATGTTACAAAGAACATGAGTAGGCCATATTAGCTAACAAAAGCTTAAGAAAGAAGGGATACTATTATGGTAACAAGATATGAGTAAGAGAAAGAAAAGAAAGAACCACAAGTGATCATCCTTAGTGAGAAAAAAGAAGAAGAACCATATAAATCGTAAAAGTCTCACTAGACTATTAGTTCCAGTTCTCAAAGACTAGGCATATGTATTAAAGATCTTGAAAAGGTAAAGTTACGTTGAACCCTCGTAGAAATTCTAGGAAGAGATGAAGTAGACTCTAGTATTAGGAGGAATTTGAGGCCTAAAATTTTCAATAGATCTATGAGGGATGAATCTAGTAATTATAGAAGGAAAACCAGTTGATACTATTCACCAACTTCTCCATCATCTTTATCACACTCATCAATAAAATTTAATAAGAGGGAACAAAGAACAAGGGATCATGAGAGGTAAAGAAGAAAGGATCATGAGAGGCATGCTAATGGAAGAAGAAGACATCCAAAGGACATGGAAGATGAAGAAGAAGATAGAGAAAGAAAAATCAAGCATGAGGGAAGAGAACATCATGAGCATCGAAGGGGTTATCACTAAAGTAGAGTATACAAACTCAAAGACTATGAAAAACTTCTACTAGTCACTCTTAGTATGATTAATATCAAGGAAGAAATATACATACCTATTAGGTATCTAAGGGATAGCTACATCAAGTGACTTGATATGAACAATATTCTAAAGTTTGAAGGAGGATATAACACAGATTCACAACATCACCTTTAAGCCTTCAATGATGCATGTGCACTATATAATATAGAGAATGATTAACAGAAATTAAATTTATTTTCCAAAAATATTAATTAAGGAAGTAGAGAGCTTATATAGATCTTTAGAACTAGAATTAATTAGAAGATAAAGTATCATGCTAGAACTTTTCAATGACAAATACCAAACTTATTCCAAAGTGTCAAAATTAGGGAAAAAAATCCAAGGATGGAAGTAAGGGATACATAAATCAATTAATGTAGTACTGGGTAGATACTATTCATTGCTATACACATGTGTAGGCTATGGACTTTCTTAAAAGGCACAACTATGATAAATTATTAATGGGTTAAAGTACAACACCAGAGAGATCCTTGGAGTATATGACCAAGGAATATTATCAAAGATGATAGCTTATTGGATTCAAAGGTTGCTAGACTAGGTAGCAAAAGAAAAAAAAAGAGTTGCACAAAAGGGAATCCACTGAAAAGTATAATAGAGTTCCAACCATTTGAAAGAGAGATTTAAGTATATACAATACACAAGAAGAAGAGATATTAGGATATGTATTTCAAAAAAAGACTCTACCTTTTTAAAAATTGATCAATGATATTGTGAAAAAGGTAGAAAAAATGTGGGACTTTGTGGGCCAAAAATTTACCATGGCATTTGATGGGACGTGATATCACATGGGCCGCAATATCGCGTATTTGATATCGCAGCCCGTCACCAGTTCTATAAATAAGAGGCGGCTCTCCCTTGTTTTTCCATCTAGATCTAAACCTTAGCCAAAATATTTCCATTTTTCCATTCCAGAGTTAGAATAATTTCCATGTGCCTGCAGTAGGAGTCCTAAACTGAACAGATCTTTATTCGAGCAATTTTGTACCTGAGCACACAATTGTGTACGGAAATAAAGACGAACTTTTGGATAAACCTTGCACTGCATGGACTAAGCTGAATAGGACTTTAATTATTGTTAATTGTTTAAATGCTTTCTTAAGGACTTAATCTCTCTCAACCCTCAACTCTCATAGTTAAGTGCATTTAGTACGACCACTTCAAGCACGTGCGTTACACTTGGTAATCCTAGTAAAAAATAGCGTTTGGTAATCCCAGTAGCGTTGCATTGGTTTAGGGTGTGAAACGGCAAGTGGGAATGGATACTGATGCTAGGGTAATTAAGGCTTAGTTAGTTAAAGTTAGTTACTTAGTCTCTTCACCCATTTCCTCTCTTAACATAGGCGATTAAAACATAAAGGATATAAATATCACATGCCTCAAGCTTACTTAACCATACAACCATGAAAAATAAAAGTAAGCTTGGGAGGACAATGATTGATTAACCTCAAGTGTTCCATAAGGTTTGTAGGCACTTAGTCTACGGAGTTTGACCAGATCGTGCGTGTAACGCTCGTATTCGTATGGTTGAGTGTAGGGGTACCTCACCACTTATCATTGGCACCGTTGCTGGGGACTAAGTTGTTTGTGCACTAAGTAGAACATAGGAAATCATCCACATCATTGGGAAGCTTAAAAGAACCCTTAGGATTAATCAGAAGAAAATTTAAACAATGGTCAATAGGACACCGACAAGATAACAATGTCTTCTTCTCCACACAAAAGCACTTCACCACCTAGGACCAACACTAGAGATAGTCGGCGACACAACATACATAACCAAGAACCTCTAGTTCCTCAACAATTCAGTGTGGTATATATTCATCACGATGAATATATACTTGACTTTACCTTTGTCTTCCATCAAGACGAACAACTGCGATGGAGAGACTTGGAAGGGTAACATAGTGTTGCCTCCAGACAGAGTCGCCCCAACATGCTCCTTCGTGCCCTTGCATGAATTGGCATGTCGTAATTATATGCTAAGTACGTTGTGCTTGATTACAACGTAAGGGACTACCATCCCACAGAAGCGCAATGTCAACAAGACTTGCAGCAGGAGAGTCACCACACATCGTTGAAGGGAAAAGGCCCCCATAATGCTTCACTCATCAGAAGAGAAATCAAGGGTGGTGAACCTATCTCAATAGGTTCTCCAAAAAATGATGTTCCCCCTCCTAACGATAGTAAGGAGGTAGGGTATCAGAACCTTTAGTCCATGATTCACAACCCTGGTTCTAATTCCCACGAACACCAAGTGTTCAATGAGGGAACACAAACACAAGATAACGGCAAGCATTCTGATTGTCATCACGATTGTGGTTGAGATCACCGAAGGGAAGGTAGGAAACATTGTCATGACGATGGTTCTCCTTTCTCTTCACCTTCATCACATCATTCACCCTCTCCTTCCACATTTGGATGTAGTCACCAAGAGCCCAACTGTGAAGATAAGGGTAAGGATAAGAAAAATGAGAGACCTCGACAAGAGAGTCGAGAGCGAGGACGAGGGCATTCTAGGGAATCAAGGCAAGAAAAAAGGGAAAGTAGGGAACCACATAGGCATCATAGACGCCATGATAGAAATGACAATGAAGAACCCCTACTAGCGACCTGGAGTATGTTAGACATTACGGAGGTAGTTAGAATACCTATAAGGCACCAGAAAGATAGTCGGATCAAGAGACTAGACACGAATAATATCCCACAATTTGAGGGGGGATACAATGATGATCCACAAAATCACTTACAGGCATTTCATGATGCCTGTGCCTTGTAGAATATTGAAAATAAGTGGACAAAGTTTGTTTTTTTTCCTAGGACACTCATAAAAGAAGCAGAAAGTTGATACTGGTCTTCAGAACTAGAATCTATTAGATGATGGAGTACAATGCTAGAATTTTTTAACGATAAATACCAAACGTACTCCAGAGTGTCCAGCTTGTGTAAGTAGATCCAAGGATAGAAGTAGGATAATAATGAACCCTTGGATGCTGCCATGGGCTGATATTATGCATTGCTACATCGTTTCTCGGGCCATGGTTACACACAATGGGATCAACTACGCCATCTCGTAGATGGGCTAAGAAATGAAACCAGGAGAACCCTTGGGACATATGCCCAAGGGAGATTATCTGAACTTAGGTCCCATGAAGTTCATAGATTGTTGGAGTAAGTAGATAAGGAAGAAGTAGAGCTACAGAAAAGAGAAAGTGTGGAAGAGTATAACTGTGATCCTTCCCTTCGAAATAGGGGAGTAAGATTCTGTGAGGAAGAGGATGAGTCACCACTCGAAGAGTTGGTGAATAGAAAAACCTTGCTGCTTCAAAAGTTAACAACCAAAGTGTTAGCTAAGGTAGATGAAATGTGGGACTCCTTAGATAGTAGATTCGAAACCGTTTTAAACATTATAGAGGAGTCTAAGAAGCAAAGTAGTGAACATGATAAGAAAAAGAGGAGAGATTCAGACCATGCACGTAACAAGGGTAAGGAAAAAATGACTATCACCGATGAGGTTATGGATTCCAATATGGATGATGACGGTGAATGTGAGATCTGCCAATATGACCATCCTAAGGGATGTTGCCCAATAATCTCACATTTGTAAGAGTCTGGGGTGTATGCACTCAACCCAAGACTTAACAAACGACAAGCACCCCGAAGGTTACCTTATCCCCAAGGTAACCCATGGTAGTTCGACCAACCCTTAACATATTATCCAAGTGGAACTCCACCACAACCTATCGAGAAACACTAGTGGTGGAAATACCCACAGTCATGGGGGATCCCACCACCAAGACAATAATACCTTTACCAGCAACTAGATCCATATGGCTATTACGTGTAGAAGCCAGTTTCTCCACCTGACTCTATTAGTCATATGACACCACTGCATCACTACCAAGTTTAGGAGTATTTTAAGACTCCCTCTCCTGGAAGGAACATCCCACATGCATACCATCCTCCAAATCCAATTGCATCTCTTACGCCGATAGTTCCACTACCACCTGCTCCAACAATGCAAGGGGAACTCCCCACTCAACTGCAGTAACGTAATTCTATGAGAGCTATAAACCATCAACCCACTGCTAGTTCTAACAATTGTACAAAGAGAAGACCCTTATTTAGAACCAACAGTCCAAACAAGCTCTCACAACCACAAGCAGTTGAGTCTATGATGACTCCTCCATCAAGAAAGGCTTCGGAGCTCCCTTCAAACCAACAATAGAGCTCAACATACACAATTATGTTAACACATACCGTTATTGATTGGATAAAGGTGGGCCACCTTCCTAGGAAACTCTCTGACCTCGAAAGTTCCTTAATCTACCTCCAAGTTGCTAGGAATGAACCACGTAAGGATCTTCTTAACTCAGGTTCCAGAGTCAACTTAATATCACAAGAAATGTATAAAGCCTGAAACCTGCGTCCACTCAAGAAGAGAAATATTCAATTAGAGCTAGCTGACCAGTCCATTATTGTCCCTTTGGGACTTGTGGAGGACATTGTTACCACTGTGTGTGGTTGGTCATACCCAAATAATTTCCTAGTGATAGAAGTCAACAGTAATAAAGGGAACTTTCTAATTATAATGGGGAGGGCATGGCTAAGTACCATAAATGCATGCCTAGAAATCCACAATCTTTCCTTGAAAATATCTAAAGAAAACATTTATGGAAAGATCAAGAAGAAGAAAGTTCCATGCATCACATATAGTGATATAGAGAGTGATAATGTACAAGAGTGCTCAACATTTCCTGTATGCAAAACGTGTGCCCAGGAAACTCAGATACAAAGATGCCTATATGTAGCAACCACATAACAAGAAAACACCTAGTGGTTGATAGCTAATAAAGAGAGTAATTCACCAACATGCATGGAACCAACTGGGGGAACAACTTGCAACCACAACGAAAGCATAGATACATTGGAATATGAGCATCACCAACTTCCAACTCTTAATCTAAAAACATCAATTGGGAGAGGTTGGACACTTCTAAAAAATTTGAATAAGTGCTCATCATTTTGGATCTCTCCCTTTCAATTCAGTCATGGGGGAGATGGCCACCTATGCTAATCATTTGAGGCCCTCAGTTCTTTTAAGTTTTTATTTTACAAATTTCTTTAACTTTTCTTATCTTTGTTTTACAACATCGTTTATACTTTTTCTTTTATTTGTGTGTGTATGTGTGTGTCTTATCCATTTTGTTAAGTTTGTCACCCAATAAGTGCTATTAATGATGGTATGAACTATATTCAATTGGTTGCTAATGTTTGGTTTTTACCTTTAAGTTATGATGTCGATACTAAGGTATGGTTCTTTTGATATAGTAGACAATGAGTCCACATCATCCACACATCTATAAATTTTTATGGTCTCTCTCGGCTTGGAACTATACAGTCACCTTTCTCAATAATAAGAACTATCAACGAATTGGTGACTGGGTATTTCTCAAACTAAGGAAGGACTTAAGGATTGAAAAGGGTGTGGCTTCAAGGGAACTGGATGCTTTTGTGTTGGCCATTCACTTGGGTGCTTGGATGTTTTCTCCTTGAGTTTTCCTACCTTTCCGACGTTGCCACATTATCGAGAAGTTGAGCAAATAAAAATAATAAGTCTTTGCATGGTGTGGTTCTCATGTAAAAAGAAAAAAAAAACAGCGAGGATTCAATGCACACCTCTTAGAAGAAATAATCATTTGGGCTACAAGAACTGGTTATGGAACTAAAATAAACATGCTTCCTCTAACTAAGGCCCTTCTCACTTCTTATTCTCTTCCCTCTTCATTTTTTCGGAATGGTGGTGGCTATTTGATAGATGCATTCTTGTTACTTCAAGTGGATGGATTGGCCAAATGCATTAATGCAAAGTCATTGAATGTGGTTTATTTGAGGCCAGACTTGGAATGGGATCTACTAAGTCACATTAATATTTAAACACACAAGGGGTTGTACACCACCTTGTTCTTGAGACTCCATTCCATTCTCTTCTTTTCATCATTCTTTCTCCATTGTTCACTTCATTGCTGATTGTATCATTAGTGTCTATTTTTGTTGACGCATAATTTTCTTTGTGGTAAATTTTTGTGGTTAAGACTTTAACTCTTGTTCCAAATGACATTCCTAGAGCCTACAAACTCTTTGAATGTGGGTTTTTCAGGGCATTAAGGGCATGAGCCTACTTTTGGGAGGACCCATTGGCATTCCTATTTGGTGCACTAGTTAAAGTCTTTCCCTTAACATTTTTGTAGTCAACTCTATTTTATTCATTTCCATCTTGACATCCATTTCATCGACGTTACAATTGTCTCCTTTTCTCCATCTTTCTTATTCCTTATCTTTTTCCATTCTCTCGCTATCAGAGGTTCACGATTAGTCATGGGGGTCCTGGTCCAAGTTTTTTAATTTTCTCCTAGACCCTACATCTTGGGTAGTCATCATTAGTATATCTCTAGAATCCGCATTAGCCATACCACAACTCAGCCAATGGACCTTACACTGAGAAAAGGTATCAACTGCATTATGATTCATTTACCCTTGCTAATATGCGACTGTGTTGTGTGTGTAGATGACAATCATACAATAACGGATTGGACCTAGAGGGAACACTTGGAATGGATTAGGGTTGAAGCAACTATGCAAGGAGCAAGATCGATGGCACGCTTACGGATGGACAACAAAAGGTGCAATCTTGGCATTGGAAGCAACAGACTTCTTCTCTCTTCTCTCTTCTCTCTTAGTTGCCAAATAAGGCCTAATGTCAAATGTATAAAGTGTTTACTCTTGTTGTCATGAACACTAGTTTTTTCATGTTCTATAATGATGATTCATTCACATGTCATCCCATTCAGCATTAGTTTCATTCAAGTTAATAATCCCATACCTTCCCAATATTTTGTAAGGAACTTGAGGATGAGTTTTTATTTAGTCATGGGGGTATGATGGGATGCGATATCACATGGGCCGCGATATTGCGTCCTTCCCTGCGATATCATGTATGCGATATTGTAGCCCACCTCTAGTTCTATAAATAAGAGATGGCTCTCCCTTGTTTTTCCATCTAGATATAGACCTTAGACAAAATCTTGCCATTTTTCCATTCTAGAGCTAGAATAATTTCCATGTGCCCGTAGTAGGAGTCCCAAACTGAACGGATCTTTATTGAGTAATTCTACACTTGAGCACATAATTGTGTATGACAATAAAGATGAACTTTTGGATAAACATTACAGTGCATGGACTAAGCTAAATAGAACTTTAATTATTGTTAATTGTTTAAATGCTTTCTTAAGGACTTAATCTCTCTCAACCTTCAACTCTCATAGTTAAGTGCATTCAGTACGACCGCTTCGAGCACGTGCGTTATGCTTGGTAATCTTAGTAACGAATAGCGTTTGGTAATCCTAGTAGCATTGCATTGGTTTAGGGTGTAAAACAGCAAGTGGGAACAGATACTAACGCTAGGGTAATTAAGGCTTAGTTAGTTAAAGTTAGTTACTTAGTCTCTTCACCCCTTTCCTCTCTTAGCATAGGCGATTAAAACATAAAAGATATAAAAATCACATGCATCAAGCTTACTTAATCATAAAACCATGAAAAATACAAGTAAGCTTGGAAGGACAATGATTGATTAACCTTAAGTGTTCCATAAGTTGTGTAGGCACTTAGTCTGCAGAGTTCGACCAGATCGCATGTGTAACGCTCGTATTCGTATGGTTGAGTGTAGGAATACCTCACCACTCATTAGCATTGAAGATAGTAGAAGAAAAGACTAAGTAAACATTTAACAGAAATAAGGAAAGGAAGAGGAAAAAAGATAATCAACATGAGAATTATAAAAATAAATGAAAAGTTTCTACAATTGAGGAAATTACAAACTCAATCTTTGAAGATAGCATTGGATGCAAAGTGTGCTAGTATAAACATCCTAAGGGATGTTGTCTTGTCATGGCCCACTTACAAGAGTCCAAGGCATATGTATTTAATCTAAAGTTTGTCAAAAAAAAAAAAAAAACAAATGCCTAGATGATTACCTTATTGACAAGGTAACTACAAGCAGCCCTTTCAACAATAATATTATCTAAATAGGGCTTATCCTAACTACAAGCTACCAAGGCAGTTAGTATAGAAAGAGAAGATCATACTAGCCATAGTACATGCAAATCTAGGAAATATCCTTTCTTTAGAACAAGTCCAAAAAAGATTGGTAGAGCAATAACTTCATCAAATTATGTTCCTCCTATAATAGGTCCTCCTACAACCACCATTCTTCTACAATAATCATACTAGAAGTTTATGATTTCCATGTTAACTAATATAGTATTAGATTGAATAAAAGTAGGAACTCTTCCTAAGAAAAGAATAGATCTTGCAAAGCCTCTAATTTATTTGCAAATTGCTAGAAATTCACTATGTAAATATTTACTAGACTCAAGTTCTAGAATTAACTTGATATAGCAAGAACATATAAGACATGGAACTTACCATCATTAAATAAGTACAACATAAGACTACAGCTTGGAAATCAAGTAGTTACCATTCCTTTGGAATAGGTAGAAGATGTGGTGATCACTAGCAATGTATGATCTTATCCAGTAGATTTCCTAGTGATCAATGTAAATAGTAATAATGGGAACTTTCTTATCATTATGGGGAGAGCATGGCTTAGCACAATTGATGCTAAACTTAGAATGAGTAACTTGTCCTTCAAAATTTCCAAGGAAGATGAGAAAGAATCCATATAGATGCAAAAAATTTCATGCATTACTTATGATGAAGAAAGGTGTAGTTGTGGACTAAAAGTTTAGAATGTCAACACAATCTTTACACTAGCCTACAACAAATTTGAAAAACAAGCTTATATGCAAAAAGAAATACCGGTCACTAAATCAAAAGATATCTAGTGGTCAAGAAATGAGAACATAAAACTATCCAAGACATGCATGGAAAAATCCAACTCACTTATTAACACCTACCCCATGAATATGAACCAAATTGAGGACTTACAGAAGAATATCCTAAACCATGATCATACACCAACAAGAAGTAGTGAACATGGAGACTTAAAACCTAAAATTAAGAATAAACAAAAAAAACATATTTGGACATTCTAAAATGGAAACATTATCTTGTCCAATAGGATATGTATCTTCAAGTGATCAAAACTTGACTATCATTAATGTTACATGGGATATTAAAAGAAAATATAAATAATTAAGGATGATAAACAAGAAGCCTTGTGTATGACCTTGGGGATCTATGCTCTATTCCTTGAACACTCATCGATAACTTTAGTTGTGGGGAAGGTACCCTATCTTGAATTAGAAATTGATAAGTGTATTTTAACTTTTGTGTTTTAAGATTTGTTTATTTACAATTTTTGTCCATTTTTTGTCATTTTTGGTATTTTCTGTATTCTTTAATATCTTTTCTATGCTTTCATATTTTTCACATTTCTTATTATTTCTTCATTCTTTAATATGTTTCAAATTCTTGAATATTTCTTATTCTTTTTATAATTTTACTATTTATCATGTACATATTTTTGTTGATCTTTCTAATAAAGTGTAAAGAAATAAGTAGGATGTATTCAAAATAATAAGACCTTTACCCTATGTTATCAAATCATTGAAAGGAATAATTGTATATATAGTGAGGCCACATCATCCATCCACTCATTTCCAATAATAAGAGGTTCTTACTATAGACATAATAACATTCTTTTCACAATAAAACTAAATAAACTTGTGATCATTATGTTTGGATGGAAAAGTGAAGAACTAAGAGGGAATGAAAAGGGTATAACATCAAGGGGATTTGTGAATTATTTAAAGATACTACTATGATTCTTATTATATTGTTAAGTTGTATTATTTACTTAAGTTCTATCAAAAATTGAAAGCATGTTTTGAAATAAATGCTACCTTGCCATGTCACAAGAAAGACATGTTACCCATGCCTAAAGGTAGGTGACTTCCTAGGAATTTCAAGGTTTCTTGGACTTACATTGGTTATGAGGCTAGAATGACATGTTACCCATGCTTGAAGGCTCTCCTCTCTCCAATGGCCAAATCTTCTTTAAAATAAACTATATAGTTAATAACTTTCTTTCTTGTACCTCATTACCAAGTAATCATATTTCTTGCAATTGTGATAGTCTTATGGTTGTCAATTTTGCGGTGATACGATGTGATGTCATTAGTAAGTGGGATGAACTTGGTTTAGATATTGGATAGAAAGACTAATGATCATTTTAACCATGCATTACACACAGAATTCATTATGATTATGGTAAAACACATCACATCCCATTTTTTGCAATCCCTACTACTACCATTTTACCTCACTATTCTTTATAATTATAATTTGATGGTTTTGTATAATATAGTATTGTTTTCTTATTAAGGCAATACTAACATGTATGTTTTGGATGTTTTGGAAGATAGGTATGATTTACATTCAACTCCTTGAGTGCTCATGGATAACTGTAAATGTAGTTATATAATGGCATTAAGAGTAGGAGACTACTTTGGGGAGGATCCACTTGTATAACTCTTATGTTTCATATTTGATGACCAAGTCCACATCATCTTGTACCTCCTAGATACTTTAGTAAATATCATTATTTCCTTACATATTCATACTCACTCATAAGTTTAGCAATTTTGATCAAATCATCTCCTAAACATAGTTGACTTACCTTCCCAAACTTCTTATTTAACATACTTTTGACATCAATCTCACACTCTAAGCATCATTTACTATTAAGAATACTTTGGGTCATCTTTACACCTTCTAAACTACCCATTCCATTAACTTTTTCGATTAAATTTTGTAAAAATTTCAACAATGATATTGTATATATGATATATGAGGCACTATGATATTGCATCAACAATGTCGCATCTATGATATCACTCTTATAAAAATCTATATATATGCATAGACTGTTAAGAAATTTTTCATTCACATCATTTCATGCAAGGGGAGTTCATGTTACCTTTTCATCTAATAACGTTTAGAGCTCCATATCTTCCTCATCACATATTTGATTTAAGCCATTCTTGACTCCTTTTACGCATGAAGTAACCATCTCAGTTATGGGGGAGAGCATTGTGTGTAGGTTTTACAAATTGGACTAAATTTTCCTAATGCCTAGAAGAAAAAAACAATGAAAGATAATAACATTTTGATCTAACATAAGCTAATAAAATTAATGATTATTTCCAATTATTCATTTGAATATATTTTAAATAATAAATTGAAGATAGTGACATATCATTAAGATAAAATTATTTTCAATTAATTGTTTAATTATTTACTTTAGGATTTGTTTTCTAAAACAAGGATTTTTTCTGAATTGAGAAATTTTCGAACTATGAATATAATTTAAAAATTAAACTAATTATATATAATACTTTTGATGAAAATCCCAAAATTGATGAAGGGTTAGAAATTGTTAGGAATTTTTCTAGAAATTTTAGGTAATCTTAAATCTTCTTATGATTGTAGATGCTACTAAAGAGATTTGAAGTTGGAGAATTGTCATAACAAAGGATAAAGAGGCCTAGAGGAAGAGGAAGAGGATGATGGATAGATTAAATTCCTCCTATGGAGTAAGAGGTGAAATCCTACTCAATTTATCTACCCACACCTACAACAGGACAATCCATGAAGGTAGAAGTTGATTCATTGCAAGCTCCAGAATAAGGAAAATGTCTCACACTCTCTAATGAGTGTCTTTAGGATATTCAAGAGAATTCTATCATGTCCACTATGATAGTGGAACTTAATTTTAGATGATTCATGGAGTTTACACTTATGAAGGTTCATGAACAACTCTAAGCTTCGTCACTCTTACCACCCATCTCAAGCAATGGTAAATGGTACTTGGGGAAAGTCCACAAATTTTGGTAGAATAGGCAAGATGATGCCATAGTAAAGATTAAGTAACACTGTCATATTTAGTAGAAGAAATTACAAAGGCACTAAATATACCAAATGTTGGGACCAACATCACTAAATATCCACAAGTTCTGACAAATATTCAAGGAATTTATGTTTGTAAAGGGTATATGGAACTACAATAAAAGAATATAGTAGATTATCCATTGTAGAGAAGATATACTTCAAAATTGGGACATATCATATCTTTTCAGTCAAAAGAGTTAATAGAATTTCCACATATGCTATCTTGATATGATATTAACTCTTTTGATTGAAAGAATATAGCAGATTATCCATTGTACAACAAATGTTTTCTTGATGGGGAGATTTCAAGCCAATATTGTCCATCTGTTATTTTTTAAAATCCAAAGAAGTTTTGAAGAGAAGAAGATATGGTCTTATTAGACAGTTGTACAAACAAGCCAACAATTTGGACTATACCAATGATGTTCTTTGAAAGGCCCAAAATGCATCATTTGCAAAAATCTTCAAGCTAGTGTCATCCAAGAAAGATCAAGTGGAGAAACTAGTAGGCATTGAGGTTGCAACATGATCAAAACTAGTGGAAAACATTTTAGCCATAGGCATAAAATAGGTAGAACCTAATGGATCAACCCCAGCTAAAAAATAAGCTAGACAGAGTGCTTTACCGATGTAACAAGACAAAAAACCCCTTATGAGCCATCTACAATAAATAATAGAAATAATCAGTTGGAGTAGTATGGAAATCTCAAATATGTATAAAGTGAGAGATAATCTAAGTATACTTGTAGTAGTCATAGGACCCCCTAGTGGTCAAGTATCTTTGCAAATAAGAGAAGATGATGATTAGGCATAACAAAGTTTAGAGAATGTTGTGGTGATAACAGCAAGATGTAATAGGATTAGCAAAAGTAATAGAAAATCATATTAAAGAATCATTTAATGTTCATGTTGTATCACTGATAGAAATTTTTGGAGCCAAAGATATTGAAACATTAGCTAGAACGTTAGGAAAGGAAATAATGTCCCTTGCTAAACATTAAGATATCTTGGAGAGACTATTGGAGATAGGACAAGGCATGAAAAATATTTTTAATATCATCAATGATATCACTATAGTGTAGATAGTATTGATATCTACAAACGATAAGTTATTTATGGTAGAAACAAGGATGCAACATGTAGAGAATTAAGTGTAGAGACTAGAAGAAGAATTTAGTTGCATTAAGAGCTAGAAGAAAAGACCTTGCATGATACGTTATACTTGACTAGGTAGCATAATTTAGAGATGAACAAATTGGTTAATTAATGACCAAATGAAAAAAATGAAGATGGAGAAAGAAAATTTATAGTGTGATTCCTTAGTAGCAGATGCCTAGATATATGCCCATGCTAAAGTCATTGTTACATTGGAAGAAGAAAATAAAGGAATTGCTATAGGTAATTTCAGGTTGATGGACATTGAAAAGAAAAGGAACATACTTGAAGAAAGTATCCATAAGCTAAGAGAGAAATTTTCCAAAGTTAAACTTGACATGAGACAATTGGCTCATGAGAATAGAACATTATCAATGAAAGAAGTACATGTAACATGATAAAAATTAACCATTGAAATCAACATGTAGAAAAATGAGGCTAAGAAACACAAAAGGCTTAAGTAGCATTTCAAATATGAAGTAGGCATGTACAAATAAATCAATGAAAAAGAGATTCAAATGGCCAAAGCCAAGATCAGTTTTATCACATAGTAAACACTTGATTGGAAACTCATCCTAGATAGTCTTGCCCATGTTCATCAAGCATAACTGAAGAACAAAGCTCTATAGCTTAAAGACCTAAGAGAATACATGGGATTAGCAAATCTCTATTACACTAACTTAGCCATGTTGACAGTAGGTAGGCTAAGGATTGAATTAGAGCAAAAAGTGGCTACAGTATATTCCATGTATGAGAAAGAGTTTTTAGATAGGAAATATGCATAATAGAAGCTTCACATTATGAGCTCTAAATTACAAGTAGTCAAATCCAACTACTAGGACTAAAAAGATATTGCAGCAAATCTTACAAGAAGAATGACTTGTTACCAAGAACTACAGAAGATGGTTAGAGCCTTTAAGGTAGAAAGAATGTAATTTGTAGTGTGGTATGTCATGACCAATAAATTGTTTCCACAACTACCATGTCCTTGGAAAGCATGAACTCCTGTAAACATCATTGAATTTGTATCGATGGTGCATGATCCAAAAATAGAAGAAGAGAAGCTCAGAGCATTGATGAATAGATACCAATTCAAGAAACTAGATGACAAAAGGAAGAAACCAATAAAGGAGCCACAACCACCAAGAACATGAATAATCTACATCAAGTTTTGTTTTGTTTTATTTTTTCTCATATGTCATTCATACATTGCATGATAATTTTGTAACACCACTCCAACAAAGATGGTGCATTTATAGTAGAGTTAATAATGTAGATATGTATCATGATGTTAAGTTCATGAAACTGCACAAGTTATAAGAAACTCTATCCTCCTTTTGTTTGAACTTGAGGATGAGTTTTTAGTTAGTTGTGAGTGTAGGATGAAACACTTGTTATCATGAACTATGATATTGTATCTCAACATACATTATCATAGATACAATCTAGTAGGCCATGGTTATGCCTATTAATACACGACCACTATCTCATTGAAACGAAGTTTAAGCCCAACACTTAGCAAAATTCTTGCATTTTGTTTTCTTGAAGTTAGAGTTAGTTGTGGATGTCCATAGTGTAGTGAATTATAGTTGTATATAATATTTATTTGAGTGGATTATTCCTAGACATAATTCATAAATGGAAATAAAGATCAATATTTTTCTTCATCATTATAACATCTCATATAAAATAAATTTACTTTCCATATTATTTACTTTTACTAAGTCATTTATAGTTCCTAAGTTATCTACTATTCCAATGTTCATTAGTAAGGAGGAATAAGTACAAATGGTTCAACCATAAAGTGAATTGTTTGGTAACCTAGTAGTGGCTTTACTTAATTCACTCAAGAGTAAAGTTACTTGGTGATCCTAGTAATAGTTACATTAGCCTAGGATGTATATAGAATACTAGGAACAAATATTTATCCTTAGAGGCTGGAATAGCTTTACATTTTCATTGTACTTAAAGATAGAATTTACATTCATTTGCACTATGTCTACACTTAGCATACTTAAAATTCAACCAGCATCATTTATCATAACCTTACTAAGGGTTAAACCATACATTTTACACCTTGCTTACTCTAACCAAAAATAGAAGGATCAAGAATTTACTATCAACTCACTAATATACTTACATTATCCATCCACAAATTATGATATGGTCATGCATGAAAACTTATGACTTGTATGGTTGAGTGTTGGAATTTCCTAACCACTCATCACCTAACCATAGTGATAACATGTTGGTGGCCTTTAGTATAAAGCACCACTAGATTGCTATAACTAGGCACATTCTTCTAATACTCTAACTTACTTGAAAGTGATTGGTTTACCTTTTGGAGAAAAATCCCTATTGTGGCCTATGTTATTCTTATCTAAATCCATTTTCTATTTCCTTTATATGATCATGATTCACACTCATGTAACCTCATACTATGTCACTTCACTAAATAAAAGAAGATCTGTGATCAAGGATTTCAATCCCTAAATAAACCTATTAATGTTAATCCTTTCATATGTACTCAATGAACTCACTTAGCTGGATAAACTTCACATCATACTCAGAAATAATGACATTTCCTTAGTATAACCTATAAAATTTATTAACCTTAATCCATATATACTTAGAGATATACCTCTCCTTTAAGGTCATTTTAGAATCCTCCCATTTCACCTTCTAGCCTTTCTAGCTCCTTGCCTTCTCCTTATAATGTCATCATTTCTTAGTTGTATCCTATAACTAATACATTTTAATCAAGATCCATTACTTTGATGAAAATTCCATCACATGGAGTGCCTTCTTAACACCTCTCATCCAATCCATTACTACATAGGGGTCCTCGAATCTTGCAAAGGTAGTAGGTCTCAAAAGTCTAAATTATTTTAATGGTGCATAATCAATTGCTTAGACACTTCACCATCAATTGTACCACTACCACTGCTACCACCTACTACTAAAATTATTGCTTTTGTTGCCATTGTTTATGCTTTTAAGAAGTTAAGAAATTATGAAAAAATCTCTACTATTTCTCCTATTTCCTCTTCCATTGGAAATGTCAGCTACTATCACAATTTGTCATGTACTCAATCACCAACCTATTGCTTTGATATTAACCTATAACACCCCCTAACCTAAGAAGACTAGTAAGGTATTACATAAGGACAAGACCCATGAGACCTCAAGAAACTAAAACTACACAACTAATCAAAAATCATTAATGAAACATCATAAATTCAAGAATATAGAAAACTAAATGATAAACTAATGTTATCATACATAATGCATCATTAAACTGATATTAAGAAGCATTAACTAAGAGCATTAACAAATAGTTATGGTAGTAAAAATATATATATATATAAAAGTAATTATCCTAATTTAATAGGAAATCTCACAACAACATATCTAGGCACTAATATTAATCAAATAAAAGTCACTAAATCTTAATACATGGTTTTCCAAATAACAATAACTTAGAGTAGCTACTAAAATGTCTTAGCATAAGAAATATTATGGTATAAGAAGAAAACATGAAACTCCATAATTTGTCCTCCTATGCAACATCAATAGGCTCAATTACACCAACATAGCCTATAAGGGAAAATAAGTCAGTCCAATGTAATTGAGTAAGGATATGTTATAAAAGATCCTTAATCAACTTAAATACTGGCACCATGAAGCTAGCTATAGAACATGAAAATATCATTCTTCAAAACATGTTAGCATCTACATCCAAGCAATACATTCACCACATTATCCATGTAATTGTACATTCTTAACTTATGTTAATACTATGACATACCTATGTTCCACCTCCATCAAATCCAACATACACACACACAAAAATACAAATTCACATACCACATGAACCATGATCCATGATTAGCTTGTCAAATCATGTCATCTAATATATTAGGAGTTATTACACCTCCTTTATCTAGGCAATCATATCCATCACATAGTATCATCAAGATTATTGAAACCATTTCCTTGCTAGTTTAGGTAGTCTTAAGATATCAAAATATGCCATCAAGACTATTGGAATCATTTCTTTACCAATCTCATCAAGCCATTAAGACTATTGGGTCTATACCCTCACTAGTCTATACCACATTATGGCATTAAGTTTATTGGGCTAGCCCACACTATTCTAGACATCAATTCCAAGTCATCATAATAGCATATATAACACAAGTCCAATAACATACAAATATTATATATGTATATACATCAAGGCAGATAAAAATCAATATAGCCTTAATGGTAAGGACCCTCTACTTAACTCAAGGCATGCAAGACATCATAATCAAGAACACCATTTATTTTAGTAATCCTAAGCATATAGCATTTTAAATCTTTCCTTTCATAACCAAATTTCCAAGATAACATTAGAATTTACCCCTTTTTATTTTTTTCTTTGATTTTGTTTAGTCAACCTAAGGATCCAAATGATCCATATGAGATAAACTCAATCATAGTTTGGTTATCTAGGCTAGGACTACATTGTATTTCTTGTTTTCTATTCCAATTGACCACATAATTCTATTTGACCAAATTGAGGTGGTCTAAAATTTCTAAACAATTAGTCATGTTAGTCTAATTAACCATAATACAATGACATACAATTTTAGCAATTTCATCATTTAACCTCTAAAATGAGGTTTCAAAATGAGGAATTGAAATTTTAAATTCAAGGCACAATGACTACCAAATGAAAGACCCAAAGATTCATGAGTCTCAGTGCAAAGTACAAACATTTCTCAAGAACACTAAAAACTCTTAGCATTCAAAATTTGTTAGACATAGAATCAACAATATTATCATAAGCTGCAAACAAAATCATCACTAGTCAAGACTCATAGAAATTCTAACAAGAAAAAGTTTTAGTCCACTCTCAAAGAAAATGAGATACATACAAGCATGCATCTATTGCACCCAAATTGATCAAAAGAAAAATCCATTATAAAACCCTTAGCAAAAAAAAAAGAAAAAAAAAAGTAAGAAACCTTGGCTAATGAGCTTACTTAACATGCTCCATAAGGCTTCTAGCAAACATAATAACACTAAGGATGATGTACCAAGATTGAAGGAAAAATCACTACCCTATGTTTGAAAGTAGCAAAACCTCTTGCTCTATTTCCTAAGAGTCCAGAAAGAAGAAAGATAACAAAAAAAATCCTAATTCATGGAACAAACCTAATTTTATCCTAAATTTTTTGTTTTGATATCTAATGATAGTTCTACTAATAAAACATATTCTATTCTTTAAATAAAACTAGTTATTCCATTCTATTAATTATAAATTTACATTGCCCATACTTTTTCAAAATTAATATACTATTTTAAAATGCAGATAACATTATTACTAGGTTACAAGTTCAAATATGAACATTAGCAAAATAACCTCTCAATATCTAAGGTGTCTAACCAACACATAGAGCACACTAATCAAGGAAAATAAGTAAAAGCATTACATGTAATACTAGCACACCATCATACTTGATGAATGATTCTTTAATGTGCCACATCTCTAGTAGCATGGTACCTAGCTACAAAGTCTAATAGGATTGATGTCCATATGAAGCTAAAATCATAATCTTTAACATTGATGGGCCATAGTTGGCTACATTGATGAGGCCTCGTTGACATAGCCTTGTTGATTGGGCCCCATCAACATAGCCTCATTGATGCATCATTTACTGCATTGACATGGCCCTGTCGACTTAGGGCTTATTTCTTGCTATAAATACATGCTTAACATCAAGAGCAATACTAATAGTAGTGGCAACAAACACAGTCATGGGAGATGTTGTTGCCAAGGCAACAATATCCATACTAATAACTAGATCCTTATGGATACTATGTATAACATTCTATATTTCTAAGAAGTACTCTTGTTCATGCTTCTTTTCCTACTATCCAGCAGAATACCATAGGCCCATAACCTCATGCATAGAGTCATAACATTACATTTCTCAAAAAATAGTTGGTCGATCTTATCAAGCTTCCAATCCTTTATCACCAGTATCATTGCTACAATACAAGGGGAATTGCCAACACAACCTCAACAGAAAAGTGCTACTATGGTAGTTAGTATATAGAAAGAAGATCATATCAACAATACTACATGCAAATCTAGGCAATTTTCTTTTTTAAGGATAAGTCTAGAAAATATTAGTAGAGAAGGAACTTCATCCATTTATGTTCCTCCTATAACAAATCCTTCTACAACCACCATGCTTTCACAATAATCAAATAAGAAGTTTACGATTGCCAGGTTAACTAATAAAGTATTAGATTAGATAAAGGTAGGAAGCCTTTCTAAGAAAAGAATAGATCTTAGAAATCCTTTGATTTATTTGCAAATTGCTCGAAATTCACCATGTAAAGTTTTACTAAACTCAAATTCTAAAGTTAACTTGATATCTTAAAAAACATATAAGACATGGAACCTATTTTCTTTAAAGAAGTGCAACATAAGACTAGAGCTTACAAATGAATCAGTCAACATTCCTTTGGGATAGGTAGAAGATGTGGTGCCCACTATCAATGGATGGTCTTATCTAGCAAAGATTCTTATGGTTGATATGATGAATGATAACGAATACTTTCCTATCATTATGAGGAGAGCATGACTTAGCATAGTTTATGCTAAACTTAGAATGAGAGACTTGTGCTTGGAAATTTCCAAGAAAGATGAACAAGAAGCCATACAAATGTAAAGAAATCCATGCATTACTTACGATGATGAAGGATGCAATTGTGGATCAAAAGTTTAGATCATCAACATGATCTTTACTTTAATCTACAACAAATTTGAAAAATAAGTGTGTATACAAAAAGAAATAATGACTACTGAAAACACTACAAAATTTTTTCACGCATTCACACATGTTTATTGTTCATTGCTAGTTTTCTCTTTTTTTTTTGGCATTTCTGCTGAAAAAAGAAAAAACAAAATAGGGTCATCAAACAAAACAGGGTCATTGTCATGGGTCATGAGTCATGAACATGATGACAGATGGATGCTTGTTCAACTTTTTTAAAAATCGGTTTGCTTAGTAACAAAGCCCACCAGCACATGGAAAATGGCCATATGCAAGTTCATGATGCTCTGTTTTTACTTTCCCCTTCATCATGACTAGTGCTGATTTTTCAGTGTCTAAAAGGTTTTCAATCATTGTAGGTGAGATGAATTACTAGGCTATGCCTAGTTTAGTTAAGTTGTGTATTCTTATAATGCAGTCATCTTCAATGTGGCCCTATGGTGGTACTTAGCCCCTAGGGTGTTACTCACAGGTAGTCTTTGAACAAATGTATTAGCAGACATGATTTGTTATAAATTTGGTTGAAGCTTGAGGCTTAATTTCATTTTTGGAAATATTGGATTGAGTAACAAAAGGATTTCATTTTATTGCTGTCACTTTGGTTGTTGCAGAAATTATATGTTTGCTAGATTATGGCTCCTAAGGAAATGGATTCAATGCCCTCCATACCTTTGCAAATTTTCTTGCTTCAATTTAATGGTGATATTGCAATCTTGTGCAAATTTTAACCATTAACAATATTTTGGATATACATTGTACTTGTTCTATATTTTACAATGTATTTTTATGATATATGAGATTTAATTTTTTTAAAAAACTAATATATTTAAAAAAACTATGAACCTGTCCTCACTTCTTCTTGAGGCACATGTATCCAAACATGTTCAGAATCATGAATCCTTGATTCCTCACTTCCACGGATCAAATTCTTTTGATGCATAGGTCTTAAGTCTCAACTCAACACTTTCAGACTCCACATGGCTACTTGGCTTATTTTAAACACTTTGAGGTATGCAATGAGGTGATTGAGTCTAACCATCAATCACTGTACTAAATTTATGGCATGCTAGAAAACAAAGAAAGCCAGTTTCCTATAAAATAATAAATAAAATCAAGTTAAATTTTCAAAAAAAAAAAAAGTTCAAAAGTATTAGAATCTTGATGTAAAACTTAAAGAAATTTTAGTGGTTGTAGCACAACTTGTTTTTTAAAAAGCATTAATATAGTTCCAACTTTGGTTTGATTCTAAATGTGTGGTAACAAGACTTAAATTAAAAAACACAAAAATCTCCAAATAGGTGTTAGGTGATGTAAGAATTTGATTTTTTTAAAAAAGAGAGTTTGTTAAAGAAAGATAAGCTACTTTTCTCCAAAGAAACAAGAAATTTCTAGAAGTTGCTTCATCAAAGGAAAAGATTGAAACCAAAATTTTCCTTTATAAATACTATGCAATTTTATCAAAATTTGTTTCAAGGCAAGGGTGAGTTGATAGGATCCCAGTGGAACAATGATAACCTTTTCATCTCCTTTAAGGACACTGTGCATGGCATCAAATGACTCACCTTATGTAAAATAGCGAATGCCATAGGACTATAAGGAGAAATGCTAACTTAGGGAGGACCTTTGGTATGGTAGATCTCTAAATCATGCTTTCAAATTACTTTACATAAAGAATTGTGCATTAATAGGGCTATTTTACTCTTTAAAAAGGAGATAGATTCGATTTAAATAATTATAGGTTAAGTGTAATAAATAATATTTTGGCTAAAAAAAGGATTATCACCTAGAGCTACAATGCTCATCTTGCTAAGTAGAGTCTTGGGAGGATTGGTAGATGAGCGAAAGCCTAACCTCTTTGAGTGGCTATGCCCAAGCTCAAACTTAGGTCTTCAACTTGAAAAACGAGCACCTTACCATCACTTCAAATGATGGTCCCTAATATTTTGTCTAAGGTTTTAGAAAATATTCTTGAGATGAAGATTAGAAAATATATAGAAAACACAATTTACAAGTTGGGTTTAGATATCAGCATTTTACTATTGACTACCTCATTATTTTGAAATATCTTATTGATTGTGCAAAAGGGCAAAATAAAAGATCGTTTCTTTCTTTCTTTGTGGATATCTTTAAAGCATATGATTTAGTTATTCAAAGCAAGTTATGGAAGAGATTATAAGACATAGGTACTCCTCCACTTTACTGACTAATATTCAAAGTCTATAACAAGGGGTATATATTTCGACCATAAATTATCATTTCCATAAAAATGGTTTATTACATAATCATATTGAGGTGAATCAAGGTTATCCTATTTTACATACACTTTCTGGCATTTTTATTGATGAACTTGAGAAGTAGATGCAAACAATTTCACGTAGATACTCTATTAAAGTTAATGATCACTTTGTCAACCTTTTGCTATATGCTGATGATGTAGCTCTCATCTCCAACTCTAAGGCAGGTCTACAACAAATGCTTATTGTTTTGGATGATTTTTACAAATAATCAAGAATGAAAGTTAATGTGCAAAAAACCAAAACCATGGTGTACAACATTAAGAATAATAATTACTCTTTCACTATTGGAAATTATCCAATAAATGTAACATTAACTTATAGATACCTTGGTCTAAATCTTTCTCATAATTATAGTTTGAAGATGTGAATTAAACAAAAGATTGCAAGTGGATTGAGAGCCTTATTTGATTTTTTAAAAAAATGTGAGAAGGAAGCTATGTTAGCCTAGGAAATTAAAAATAGTTATTTTGTTCTATTGTGCAACTTTTGTATAGATGTGTAATGTGGGATCTTGGACTTGCTAGTAAATATTAGAAGAAAATAGAAGAAGTTTGGAAGCAATTTTTAATAGAAAAATTTTAGATTAAGAGGTAGGTACAATATGATTTTTTGCTTCTTGAAGTAGATATGATACCTTTAGAGATAAAATCTCTTTATCAATTTGTAGCATATGTTCATAGTCTTTTTTGTAGTGCAACTAAATTTTTCAAAGGAATTCTTAGTTGCTATACAACATAAAGTGTGGTTCCATGAGGGACTAATTTGGCTAAAAAAACATTAAAATGAATATCCTACATTAAGATATAAGGCTGCTTTGTAAGAGTATTAGAAATAAGGCACTTTTGTACATCTGGAGTAACCCAATATGAAAGAAACAATTTTACTTAGACAATATTATAGGAGGCATCAATAAAAAGGTAGCTTATTTATCTACTCCTATATTCTATCACTTACAACATCAAATCAGTCAGGTTCCTATTATTTTAGAATTGAAATAAGTAGATCAATCTAGATTCCAAGAGAACAGAGAACTCGTCGCTTATGTAATCAAAGGATAATTGAAGATGAGCATCACATATCCTTGGAATGTCTAATTCTTATGCAAAGTTGTCATATATGGAAAATTATAGCTAATAGTTTAACTAAGCTTTTCAAGATAGCACCAAAGAATCTTGGTAACTTTATTGATGAAGTGTTTACTATACATACTATGTATATTTCTTCTATCCAATAGATCCTAAGGATCTCTAGACATAATAAAAAGAATTTTAGTTTTAGCTTCTAAACTAGCTTTTATGAGAATTGGAAATTTTTATTATGTCCAAGAAATCATAAAGGATTTTTTGGATAGCTGTAATGCCTTAACATAGTTTTGAAGAAAGTCAAAAACAACATTGAAAATGTACCAAAAAATATTTAGGAAATATAATTTATGGTTACATGATCAAGAAAGCTAATTTAGTGTTATAATAAAATGACTTTTAGAGGGTTAAGAAACTAAAACCAAATTTTTACTTAACAGTATTTATGAGAATAAAACCTATGTCTTAGTTTTGGTGTTGATACTAGAGTTATGGTTTTGCAATTTTGACCTCTGAGTTAGTTTTGATTTTGGGAGGTCCCTTTGTAATGTTAACCCATGGGATAGTTTTTTATTTTACCCTTGTAATGTTAAGACCCCTAGGCTAGTTTTTGATTTTGAACAATCCCCTTGTAATGTTGAGACCCCTAGGCTAGTTTTTGATTTTGGACAATCCCCTTGTAATATTAAGCCCATTCAAGCAATTTTTTTATCTACACTAATGATGCTTAGCTTGAGGTCTATATTATTACCCTTTACAAAAGCTCCTAAATGTGCCTTGCCCATTGCCCTACCCCCCACACCCTATCCCTCTCTTTAATTCCACATTTTGTAATTTTACTTTCACTTGTCCTTTTCTTCTTTTTATTTTTAAAAAGCTATTACCTAGATTATGAATGAAGAGCCTTTTTGTATGATTAGTAGTTATTCTCTCAACAAAAATAAGCTTTCTTGAATTTTTTAAAAATATGAATCTTTACTTCTTGTAATAGTAATCTCAATGCAAATTTTTATGTTCTTTTCATTGATGTTTGTGGTATCCATTTTCATAAACCTTGGAGTTACATTCATGGGGATGGATCCATTTGAAACATCTAACTTGACTAATGGGGGTTATCTTAAATCTATTTATGTTTTTAACCTTAATGATCTCACTAATAACTAATAATGCTAAGTTTTATTTGATAGATATTAAATCTATAAATTCTATATCTAAATTTTTTTAAAAAGAATGCTCTGTTTACTATGAGTGAAACATTGGATTTGTGCTAGAGCCACTAGATTCACCTTTTTCTATTTTTTTTAAAATCTTTTAAAATATAACTTTAAGATGTAAAATCTTTGCAAGTTCACAAATCTCTTGGCTCAACATCCAAATAGATGCAAAAACTAGTAGATGCAACTAACCAAATTAAACATGCCCTAAAGGAAAGTTATATTGATGCGTATACATAAATAAAAAATGTTAAAGATTATAGTGGTGCATTGGGAGTCATTAAGAGAATAATGTACAACACTCAATGTAAACCACCATAGCTATCATCATCATTATTTAAGGCTTTTTAGATGTTTCTTTTATTTCAAGGCTATTGATTGGTTATATGTTTTGGATATGACTAAGTAATGGACTTTGGTAATATGAGTTGAAGTTGCTAATCTTGGTTATTATTATTGTTTTTTATTTTATGATTTTATATGCTCGTTTTCACACTTCCATTAACCCTAATGTATCTAGCCCATGTTTTTACATGATAATTCTGGGGATGTTATAATTCTAGAGTCAAACTTAACAATGACATACGATGATATCCATGGTAGTATTCCAATACATTAGAAAATTGTACAATCAAGAACTTCCCAAACAAGTGCTTATTCCACCAATCATCCATGGAGGATCTTACCAACTACCTTTAAGGTTAGCCTAGGCTTTAATTATATATAAGTCATGGGAATGAGCTTGAAAAGTACATGTGTAGATGTTAATAATAAAGAAATAATAGGTCTTACATTTGTAGCACTATATAGATTAAAGAGTTACCTTGTTCATTACTTGATCATTTACAAAAATTATAGGGGAGGATGGGATGTTAGACCTTAAAAAAATAAATGATAATATTTTAAAAATTAAGACTACATCAAATCATTAAATAGAGAGTCTAAAGAAAAAGCCCAACATTTTTTGGATATCTTTTTAGGTTTCCATCCTTATAACCAATCCTAAATAGCCTCCTCTTTAGAGTAAGAAAAGGATCAAGTCTTGCCTTATTTAGAATCAACCTTATAGGTTTTTGCTGTTTATGAAATGGTTTTTTGTAAAGAGAAGGAGAAAACTCTCTCTTAAAAAAAGAATAAATCAATTAGAGAGAAAGAAAAAATATCAACAAATAATGAAATCTTTTTATTTTTGAGCATCTAAAACAAAAAGAAATTAAAATTGTAGAAAAAAATTAAATTTATAGCTTTCATTGAAAGCTGTTTTACTTGAAGTTGTATTTGAAAAGTAATATCTTTGAGATTCTATTATTTGATACTTGAAGAGAGATCATAGTTATGCTTTTGCTACTAGAAATCAAAGACAATTCCAAATGTAAAGAAATGAAGTAAGCAAAGCATGATAATCACCAAAAATAAATTTATTGATGCTTGGTTAAAAGTTGTTACAAATTCTGGATATATAGTTCCAAGTATGCTTAGTAACAAGACACCAAAAAAAAAAAAAATAATAAACATAAAAAGTGAGTTTTCACTTCTACAAAAAGGACATTAAGGAGAAATATTTTATATATGTTTAAGAAGAGTACTGATAGAAAGACCACCATAAAAAACATATAGGAAGACTACCAAGTTTATTTAAATGACTTTCAACCACATTGAAATTACCTCCAATAATTCAAAGATAGAAGATATTTTCAAACCTTTGATTGATCTTTCGAATTATTAAGAGCATAAATATTACATAGTCCAAAGTCTTCTTTTTCACTATAATAAATAATCCAAATAACTCTTCCAAGGTTATGAAAACTAGAATTCAAAACTTTTCTAGTTTAATTTTTATTAACAAGAATTGCAACACCTCCTTTATTAACTTTATGAACAGTAAAAAAAATGCAACTTTTAAAAATATATTTACCAACACAACCAATAACATAAGCTCAAATCTTAATTTCTTGTAAGGAAAGAAAATCTATATATAAATGCTTGTTTGATAGATGCTCATAATCTTTACTTAAGACTTATTAGAAAGGTGCTAAACATTTCATGATAAAACTAACAAGCTCAGCATTGTCTCACAATCCATATGACTAATACATGAAAAAAAGAATTATTCAATACAAAAGGATTTGGAACAATAATAGAAGTAGAAAGAAAAGGAGACACCTGTATGGTTTTTAAATTAAAAGTAGTTGTTGTAGGCCTCTTCTTTTTATGTTGCACTGACTGAAATCCATCTACATCAATATTTTCATTGATAGTCCTTACATAAAATTTCTTTTTTTATAAAGAGGAATTCTATTTAGATATTAAGAATTTACTAACATCTTTAGAATTAAAAGGATTAGTAAAAGGTTAGCAAGTTATTGAAGAAGATTTCATTTGTGCTTACTAAAAAAATACCATTATTTACCTTTTTTGAAAATTATTATTTAGTTTCCCCATGAATCACTTTTTTATTAAGAAAAGGATAAATTCCAATAACATGGCCTTCACAATGATAATAGATGCAACATCCTCATAATTATAATATGTAATTTTTTGGGAAAAACACTGATTATCGAACATAGTTTTTAATTCTATCTCTTATATTGTAAATTAATCTATACAAAATAATAATTGTGTTGCATACCACCAAGTAATGTATTTGATTTTGTCTTAGGATTGTGCCAATGCTACTAATAATTTTTCTTTCAACACTTTGAAAAATTAGAGGAAGATTTTCTAATTCAATCTAATAAGAAATTTTAGAATAATTAGAACAATATGGATCAAAATCCACTTTTCATTCCTAAGAAATAGAAGCATTACTCTAATCCATAAAAATTTTAAGATCTAATGATTTCTCAACCATTTTAGAATTTGGCAATTCAACAAGCAAAAAAAAATTATAAAAATAGCGAGCATGCAAAACATTAATTCCATAGCATTCAAGAATAGTATGAATCACTAGTGTAAAACACTTATTCAAGTGAACAAACTAATAATTTTCCAAAATATGTATTGTGAAGTCATATCTTTTAACAGGGGTTTATATAAATCATTAGGTAAAAAAAAATTAAAGCTTCAAAATTCTTCATAGTCTTTATAATTTGAGAGAAATTATTATTTTCCATCTTCAAATTATTCCTTGCCAAAAAAAAATTCTTTTATAAAAACTCCATAAAAAGCCTCAAGATTGATAAACCATTGAGAGAATACATTAGGCTATTTTATTTTGGAATCATGCATTGTACATGTGAATTCAACAATATTTGCAAGAGTCAACACTTCCTAGGAACATCATAGTTGTGAAATCACTTTATTGGCATTAACATACCATGCTAAAAATGGTGTTATTTCTATCTCAAATGCTCTGTTCATCTTTTGTAGTTCTTAATAATCAGTCATTCTCTTGGCTATATTTGTTGCAATATCAATTTGATCTTGGTAGGCATATTTGACTAATTGTAATTTAGAGTTTACAATGTGAAGCTTCTATTATGTATCTTTCCTTTTTGAAAACTCTTTCTTATACATGAAATATACTTTGGTCATTTTCTCCTCCAATTCTATCCTTGTTCTACCTATTGTCAACATGGATGAGTTAGTGTAATGGAGATTTGCTAACCCTATGTATTTTGTTAAGTCTTTAATTTGCAAGTCTTTGTTCTTTAGTTATGCTTGATGAACATGGGAAAAATTATCTAGGATGGATTTTCAATTAGGTGTTTGTTGTGTGATAAAACTGATCTTGGCTTTGGCCATCTAGATCTCTTTTTCATTGGTTTGTTTATACATGCCCACTTGATCTTTGAAATGCTCCTTAAGTCTTCCATGTTTCTAGGTCTCATTTTCCCATGCGTTGATTTTAATGGTTGATTTTTGTCTTATTGCTCATACTTCTTCCATTGATAAGATTCTATTTTTATCAAAAAATTGTCTCATATTAAGGTTGACTCTAGCAGATTACTTTGTTAGCTTATGGATGCTTGCATCAAGTATGTTTTTTTCTTTCAATGTCCATCAATCTTAAATTCTCTACAGTGATTATTTTAATTTCTTCTTCCAATGTAGCAATGGTCTTAGCATGGATGTATGTCTGGGCATCTGCTACTAAGGAATTCCTCACTAACTTTTCTTTCTCCATCTTTGTTTGTTTTTGTTTGGCCATTAGTTGACCAATTTGTTCATCTCTAAATTGTGCTAGTTGGTCAAGTGCAATGTGTCATGTAGGGTCTTTGTCTTCCAACTCTCAATCAAGTTAATTATTCCTATAGTCACTATCTTTGATTTATTATTTAAAATGTATTAGAATGGATATTAGAAAGAATTATTAAGTTTATTGGCTTATGTTAGATTATAATGTTATTATTTCTTATTGTTCTTACCATTAATTGTTCTTTCAAGTTTTATAAAAATTTAGCACAATTTGTAAAAACTATGCACAATGATCTTCCCCATGATTAAGATGGTTACTTCATGAGCAAAATGAATCAAGTATGGCTCAAATCAGACATGTGGTGAGGAAGATATGGAGCTCTAAAGGTTAGATGAAAAAATAACATGATCTGCCATTGCATGAAATAATGGAAATGAAAAATTTCCTAATGATCCACACACATATATAGAGTTTTATACGAGTGATATTGCAGATGTGACATTTTTGATGCAATATTTCAAGGCCTTATATATCATATCTACAATATCCTCATTGAAATTTTTTAAATTTTTACAAAATTTAATGGAAAAAATTGATGGAATGGGTAGTCTGGAAGGTGTAAAGATGATCCAAAGGATTCTTAATCATAGATGATGCTTACAATATGAGAATTTGGTGTTAAAAGTATGTTAAAGAAGGAGTTTGAGAAAGAAAGTTAACTAAGTTTAGAAGATGATTTGATCAAAATTATTGAACTTATAAGTGAGTATGAATATGTAAGGAAATAATGATATTTGCCAAAGTATCTAGGAGATACAAGATGATGTGGAAGTTATCATCAAGTATGAAACACAAAAGTTATACAAGTGGATCCTTCCAAAAGTAGGCTCATGCCTTTAATGACCTTGTATAACCACACCTACAAGTGTTCATGGATGCTCAAGGAGTTGAATGTAAATCATACTTGTCTTACAAAATACACATGTTAGTATTGCCTTAATAAGAAAATAACACTATATTATACAAAATCATCAAATTATAATTATATATAATAGTGAGATGAAATGGTAGTAACAAGGATTGCAAAAAATGGAATGTGATGTGTATTACCATCAGTGTAATGAATTTTATGTGTAATGCATGGTTAAAATTATCATTAGCCTTTCTGTCAAAAATCCAAACTAAGTTCATACGACTTACCAGTGATATTGCATTGTATCATCCCAAAACTAATAATCATAAGACTATCACAATTGTAAGAAATATCATTACTTGGTAATTAGGTACAAGGAAGAAATGTATTTACATAGTTTATTTTACAAGAGACTTAACCATTGGATAGAGGAGTGTCTCTAAGCATGGGTAACATGTCTTTCTACCCACATAACCAATGCAAGTTGAAGAAACCTTGAAATTTCTAAGAAGTTAGCTACCTTTAGGCATGGGTAACATGTCTTTCTAGTGACATGGCAAGGTAGCACTTATTTCAGAACAAGATTCTATTTTTTGTTAGAACTCAAGTAAATAATACAACTTCACAATGTAATAAAACTCATAGTAGTAGCTTTAGAGAATTCACAAATCTCCTTGATGTCTCACCATTTCATTCCCTCTTAGTTCACTTTTCCATCTAGACATAATGATCACAAGTTTATTTTACTTTTATTATTAAAAGAATGTCATTATGTTCATGGTAAGAACCTCTTATTATTGGAAATGAGTGGATGAATGATGTGATATCACTATATATATAGTTGGTCCTTTAAATGATTGGATATTGTAGAGTAAAATTTTTATTCCTACTTATTCCTTTACATTTTATTAGAAAGATCAATAAAAATGTGTACATGAGAAATAGTAAAATTATAAAAAGAATGAAAAATATGTAAGAATAGAAAACCATATGAAGAATTTGAAAGATATTAAAGAATGAAGAAATAATAAGAAACATAAAACATATGAAAGAATAGAAAAGACATTAAAGAATATAGAAAATACCAAAATTAAAGAAAAATATGACAAAAATTTTAAATCAAAAAATTATAAAAAAAATAAAATGTGCTTATCAATTCCTAATTCAATACAGTGTACGTTCCCCATGATTGGACTCATGAATGAGTGTTCAAAAATGTATCCTAGATCCTTAGGGTCATACAGTAGGTTTTTTTGTTTATCATCTTTAGTGATTTATATTTTCATTTATTATCCCATGTGACATTGATGATAATCAAGTTTTGATCATTTGGAGATATATATCCTGTTGGACAAGATGGGTTTTTCTTTTTTAGAAGGTCCAACTATGTTTTCTTGTTTATTTTTAATTTTTAATTTTAGGATTTGAGTTTGCATGTTCATTACTTATTGTTGGTGTATGATCATGGTTTAGGACATCCTTTTGTAAGTTGTTAATTTGGTTCATTTTATTAGGGTAGGAGTTAATAACTGATTTGGATGTTTTCATGCATGTCTTGGGTATTTTTTTATTTTCAATTCTTAACAACTATGTATCTTTTGTTTTAGCAATCATTATTTCTTTTTGCATACACACTTGTTTTTCAAATTTTTTGTAGATTAGAGTAAAGATCATGTTGATGATCTAAACTTTTGATCCACAATTGCATCCTTCATCTTCATAAGTAATGCATGGATTTCTTTACATCTGTATGGCTTCTTGCTCATCTTTCTTTGAAATTTCAAAGCACAAGTCTCTCATTCTAAGTTTAGCATGAACTGTGCTAAGTCAAGCTCTCCTCATAATGATAGGAAAGTCTTCATTATAATTCTTCACATCAACCACAAGAAAATTTGCTAGATAAGACCATCCATTGATAGTGGACATCACATCTTCTACCTATCCCAAAGTAATGTTGACTGATTGATCTTTAAGCTTTAGTCTTATGTTGCACTTGTTTAAAGGAAATAGGTTTCATGTCTTATATGTTTTTTGAGATATCAACTTAACTTTAGAACCTGAGTCTAGTAAACCTTTACATGGTGAATTTCCAACAATTTGCAAATAAATCAAAGGATTTCTAAGATCTATTATTTTCTTAGAAAGAGTTCCTACTTTTATCTAATATAATACTTTATTAGTTAATATGGCAATCGTAAACTTCTTGCTTGATTGTTGTGGAAGCATGGTGGTTGTAGAAGGATCTATTATAGGAGGAACATGAATGGATGAAGTTCCTACTCTACAAATCATTTTTAGACTTATCCTAAAAAAGGACATTTCCTAGATTTGCATGTAGTATTACTGATATGATATTCTTTTTATATACTAACTACCATAGTAGCACTTTTTTTGTTGTGGTTGTGTTGGCAATTCCCCTTGCATTGTAGTAATGATATTGGTGATAAAGGTTTGGAAGCTTGATAAGATGGATCAATTATTGGTTGAGACACGTAATGTTGTGAATCCATGCATGAGGTTATGGTCTTGTGGTATTCTGCTAGCTAGTAGGGAGAAGAAGCATGAATAGGAGTACTTCTCAAAAATATAGAATGTTGTACATAGTATCCATAAGGATCTAGTTATCAATATGGATATTGTTTCCTTGGTGATGACATCTCCCATGATTGTGGTTGTTGCCACTAGTATCAGTATTACTCTTAATGTTGAGGATAAGTCCAACTTGGATAATATTATTTTCGATAGGTCTACTTGTAGTTACCTTGTGGGCAAGGTAATTGATGGGATGCAATATTGCATGGGTCGCGATATCGCATCTTCCCCTACGATATCACGTATGCGATATTGTAGGGCGTCGCCAAATCTATAAATAAGAGGTGGCTCTCCCTTGTTTCTTCATCTAGATCTAGATCGTAGCCAAACTCTTGCAGTTTTTCCCTTCCAGAGTTTGAATAATTTCCATGTGCATGTAGTAGGAACTCCAAAGTGAACGGATCTTTATTTCAGCAAATATTGTACTTGAGCACAAGTTTGTGTATGGAAATAAAGACAAACTGTTGGATAAACCTTGCAGTGCATGGACTAAGCTAAATAGGACTTTAATTACTGTTATTTATTGTTCATCATTTAAATGCTTTATTAGCTAATTAAATCTCTCTCAACCCTTAACTCCTAGTTAAGTGCATTCAGTACGAACACTTCAAGCACGTGCATTACGCTTGGTAATCCTAGCAACGAATAGTGTTTGGTAATCCCAGAAGGTTGCATTGGTTTAGGGTGTGAACGGTAAGTGGGATGGATACTGATGCTAGGCATTAGAACTTAGTTAGTGAACGTTAGTTACTTAGTCTCTTCACCCTTTCCCTCATTAGCATAGGCGATAAAAACATAAAAGATATAAAAATCACATACCTCAGACTTAACCATACAACCATGACAAATACAAGTAAGTCTAGGAAGACAATGAACAATTAACCTTAAGTGTTCCATAAGGCGTGTAGGCACTTAGTCTGTAGAGTTCGACCGGATCGCACGTGTAACACTCATATTCGTATGGTTGAGTGTAGGGGTACCTCGCGACTCATCATTGGCGCCGTTGCCAGGGACTAAGTGTTTGTGCACTAAGTAGAACATAGGAGATCATCCACATCTTTGGGAAGCTTAAATGAACCTGTAGGGTTAATCAGAAGGAAATTTAAACAACGATCAACAGCACACCGAACTAAACTAAGATGTCTTCTTCTCATAAAAGCATTTCACCACCTAGGGATCACACAAGAGATAGTCGATGGTTTAACACGCATAACCCAGATCTGCCAATTCCTCAAGAGTATCAGGTAGTGTATACTCATCATGATGAGTATATACCCAGTTTTACCTTTATCCTCCATCAGGATGAATAATTGCATTAGCAAGATTTGCAAGGTAACATAGTGTTACCTCCAGATTGTGGTATCCCCAACATGCTCCTTCGTGCTCTTGCATAGATAGAAATGATGCAGATACACACTGAATATGTTGTAGAAGATTATGACACAAGGGACTACCATCCCACAAAAGTGCAATGTCAACAGGACTTGTGGCAGGAGAGTCACCACACATCGTTGAAGGGAAAAGGCCCCCGTAATGCTTCGTCCATCATAAGGGAAGTTAAGGGTGGTGAACCTATCTTAATATGTTCTCCACGAAATGATGTTCCCCCTCCTATTGATAGTGAGGAGGTGGAGTATCAGAACCTATGCTCCACGATACACAACCCTGGTTCTGATTCCCATGAACACCAAGTATTCAGTAAAGAAACACAAACACAAGATAAGGTCAAGCATTTTGATTATCATCACGATCGGGACCATAGACATTGAAGAGAAGGTAAGAAACATCATCATGGTGATGGTTCCCCTTCTTCTTCCCCTTCATCACATTAGTCACCCTCTTCTTCCGCATCAGGATGTAAGCACAATGGTGAGGATAAGGGTAAGCAAGATGAGAGACCTCGACAAGAGAGTTGAGAGAGAGGATGAGGGCATTCTAGGGAGTTAAGGCATAGAAGGAAAAGTAGGGAACCACGTAGGCATCATAGACGTCATGAGAGAGATGACGATGACAAACCCCTACTAGCAACCAAAGTATGTTAGACATTACGGAGGCTGTGAGAATACCTACAAGGCATTAGAAAGATAGTTGGATCAAGGGACTTGACATGAATAATATCCCACGGTTTGAGTGGGGATATAACGTTGATACACAGAATCACTTACAGGCATTCCACAATGCCTGTGCCTTGCAAAATATTGAAAACAAGTGGTAGAAGTTAAAGTTGTTCCCTAGGACACTCATAAAGGAAGTAGAGAGTTGGTACCGGTCCTTAGAACTAGAATCTATTATACGGTGGAGTACGATGTTAGAATTGTTTAACGATAAATATTAAACATACTCCATAGCGTCCAAATTACGTAAGCAGATCCCAGGATGGAAGCAGGATAATCATGAACCCTTAGATGCTGCCATGGGCTGATATTATGCATTGTTACGTCGTTTCCTGAGCCATGGTTATGCACAAGAGGATCAACTGCGCCACCTCGTAGATGGGCTAAGACATGAAACTAGGAGAACCCTTGGGACATATGCCCAAGGAAGATTATCTAAACTTAGGTCCCATGAAGTTCATAGGCTATTGGAGCAAGTAGCTAAAGAAGAAGGGGAGCTACGGAAACGGAAAGTGTAGAAGAATATAATTACGATCCTTCCCTTCGAAAGAAGGAAGTAAGATTCTGTGAGGAAGGGGATGAGTCACCACTCGAAGAGTTGGTGAATAAAAAAACCTTGCCACTTCAAAAGTTAACAACTGAAGTGTCGGCTAAGGTTGATCAAATGTGGAACTCCTTAGACAATAGATTTTAAACTATTCTCAAAATCATAGAGGAGTCTAAGGAACGAAGTAGTGACCAGGATAAGAAAAAGTAGAGAGATTTAGGCCATGCACGTAACAATGGTAAGGGAAAAATGACTACCGATGAGGTTGTATATTCAACTACAGACAATGAAGGTGGATGTGAGATCTACCAATATGACCATCCTAAGGGATGTTGCCTAGTAATCTCACATTTGTAAGAGTTTGGGGTGTATGCACTCAACCCAAGACTTAACAAACGGCAGGCACCCCGAAGGTTACCTTATCCCCAAGGTAACCTAAGATAGTTCCACCAACCGTTGATGTACTATCCAAGTGGAACTCCTCCACAACCTATCGGGCAACACTAGCAGTGGCAATACCCACAATCATGGGGGATGCCACTGCCTAGGAAAAAATACCCTTACTAGAAACCAGATCCTTATGGTTATTACATGCAGTAGCTGATTTCTCCAAGTGACTCTATGGGTCATGCAACCCCACAACATCACTACCAAGTTCGGGAGTGTTTTAGGACTCCTTCTCCTACAGGAGACACACCATGAAATTACCATCCTTCGAATCTAGCCGCCACTGTTACATTGATAGTTTCGCTATCACCCGCTCCAACGATGCAAGGGAAACTCCCCACTCAACCGCAACAATGTAATGCTACAAGAGCTGTAAACCTTGGACCTGCTGCTGGTTTTGAAAACCATACGAAGAGAAGACCTTTCTTCAGAACCAAAAGCCTAAACAAGCTCTCACAACCACAAGTGGTTGAGTCTATAACCACTCCTCCATCAAGCAAGGCTTCAAAGGTCCCTTCAAACCAACAACAGAGCCCAACACACACGATTATGTTAATACATACCATTACTGACTAGATCGAGGTAGGCCACCTTCTTAGAAAACTCTTTAACCTTGTGAGTCCCTTAATCTACCTCCAAGTCGCTGGGAACGAACCAAGAAAGGCTCTTCTTGACTCAAGTTCCAGAGTCAACTTAATATCACGGGAGATGTATAAAGCCTAGAACCTACCTACACTCAAGAAGAGTAATATTGAATTAGAGTTGGCTGACTGTCTATCACTGTCCCTTTGGGACTTGTGGAGGAAATCATTACCACTGTGTGTGCTTGGTCATACCCAGCTGACTTCCTAGTGATAAAAGTCAACAATAGTAAAGGGGACTTCCCAATTATAATGGGAAGGGCATGGCTCAGCACCATCAATGTGTGCCTAGGGGTCTACAATATTTCCTTGGAAATATCTAAGAAAAATATTTATGGAAAGATCGAGAGGAAGAAAGTTCCATGCATCACATATAGTGACTCTAAGGGTGATGACATACAGGAATGCTCAACATCTCCTCTATGCAATCAGTGTGCCTAGGAAACTCAGATACAAAGGTGCCTGTATGTAGCAACCACACAAGAAGAGAACACCCCGTGGTTGACAGCTAATCAAGAGAGCATCCCACCAACATGCATGGAACTGATTGGGGGAGTAACTTGCAACCACAGCAAAAGCATATATACATTGGAATATGAGCATCACCAACTTCCAACCCTTAACTTGAAAACATCCATTGGGAGAAGTTGGACACTTCTAAGAAATTCAAACAAACGCTAATTATTTCGGATCTCTCCCTTTCAATTCAGTCATGGGGAAGATGGCCACCTATGTTAATCATTTGAGGCACTGAGTTCTTTTATGTTTTTGTTTTGCACATTTTTTTTACAAATTTCTTTAAATTTTATTGTTTTTTTTACAACATCATTTATACTTTTTTATTTCTTTGTGTGTGTGTGTGTGTGTGTGTTATCCATCTTGTAAGTTTATCAACCAATAAGTGTTATTAATGATGGTATGAACTATTTTTTTATTAGTAGCTAATGTTTGGTTTTTACCTTTAAGTTACAATGTTGATACTAAGGTATGTTTCTTTTGATATAGTAGGAAATGAGTCCACATCATCCATGCATCCATAAATTTCTATGGTTTCTCTTGGCCTGGAATTGTACAGTTCCCTTTCTTCAAACTAATAAGAACTATTAATGAATCAGTGACTAGGCATTTCTCAACTAAGGAAGGACACAAGGATTAAAAAGGGTGTGGCTTCAAGGGAACTTGATGCATTTGTGTTGGCCATTCTCTTGGGTGCTTGGATTTTTTCTTCTTAAGTTTTCTTACCATTTCAACATTACTCAATTATCAGGAAGCTGAGCAAATAAAAATAATAAGTCTTTTCATGATGTGGTTCTCACGCAAAAACATAAAAAAAACCATGAGAATTCAAAGCACACCCCTTAGAAAAAATAATCTCTTGGGCTACAAGCATTGGTTATAGAACTAAAATAAACATGTTCCCTCTAACTAAGGCCCTTCTCACTTCCAATTCTCTTCTTCTTCGTTTCGTCGAAATGGTGGTGGCTTTTGGGTAAAGGTATTCTTGTTACTCAAGTGGATGGATGGGCTGAATGTGTTAATGTGAAGTCACTGAATGTGGTTTGTTTGAGGCTGGACTTTGAATGGGATCTACCAAGTTACATTAATCATTAAAACACACAAGGGGCTGTACATCACCTTGTTCTTGAGACTCCATTCCATTCTCTCTTTTTCATGCTTCTTTCTCCATTGTCACCTCATTGTTGATTGTATCATTAGTGTATATTTTGGTTGACGCATTTTTTTCTTTTTGGTAAATTCTTGTGGTTACGACTTTAACTCTTGTTTCAAATGACATTCCCAGAGCCTACAGACTCTTTGAATGTGGGATTGTCAGGGCATTAAGGGCATGAGCCTGCTTTGGGGAGGACCCAATAGCATTCCTATTTGGTACAACAGTTAAATTCTTTCCCTTAACATTTTTGCAATCTACTCTATTTTGTTCATTTCCATCTTGCAATCCACTTCATCAACGTTATAGTTGTCTTTTTTTTCTTCATCTTTCTTGTTCCTTTTCTTTTCCTCCATTCTTTCACTACCAAAGATTCACTCTTAGTCATGGGGATCCTAGTCTAATTTTTTTAATTTCTCCTAGCCCCTACACCTTCAGTAGTCACCATTCTTATATCTCCAGATCCATATCAGCCATACCACAACTTAGCCAATAGACCTTTTACCGAAGCAAGGTATCAACTACATTGTGATTCATTTACCCTTGCTAATATAAAGATGGTGTTGTGTGTGCAGATGGTAATCATACAACAATAGATTGGATTTGGAGGAAACAGTTGGAATGGATCAGTGCTGAAGCAGCTATGCAAGGAATGAGATGGATGGCGTGCTTATGGATAGACAATGAAAGGCACAATCTTGGCATTTGCAGTAGCAAACTTCTTTCCTATTTTCTCTTCTCTCTTAGCTACCAAATAAGGCCTGATGTCAAATGTATAAAATGTTCCCTCTTGTTGTTGTGAACACCAGTTTTGTCTTGTTTTGTAATGATGATCTGTTCACATGTCATCCCATTCACCATTAGTTCTATTCAAGTCAATAATCCCATACCTTCCTAATATTTTGTAAGGAACTCAAGGATGAGTTTTTATTCAGTCATGGGGGTATGATGGGACACAATATTGCAGCTACCACGATATCACGTCTTCCCCTACGATATCGTGTATGCGATATCACAGTGCACCACCAAATCTATAAATAAGAGGTGGCTCTCCCTTGTTTCTCCATCTAGATCTAGACCGTAGCCAAAATCTTGCAATTTTTTCCTTCCAGAGTTAGAATAATTTCCATGTGCCTGCAATAGGAACTCCAAAGTGAACGGATCTTTATTTGAGCAAATATTGTACCTGAGCACAAGTTTGTGTACAGAAATAAAGATGAAATGTTGGATAAACCTTGCAGTGCATGGACTTAGCTAAATAGGACTTTCATTACTGTTATTTATTGTTCATTATTTAAATGCTTTATTAGTTAATTAAATCTCTCTCAACCCTTAACTCCTAGTTAAGTGCATTCAGTACGACCACTTCAAGCATGCGCGTTATGCTTGGTAATCCCAACAACAAATAGCGTTTGGTAATCCCAGAAGGTTGCATTGGTTCAAGGTGTGAGTGGTAACTGGGAAGGATATTGATGCTAGGCATTAGAACTTAGTTAGTTAAATTTAGTTACTTAGTCTCTTCACCCTTTCCCTCATTAGCATAGGCAATAAAAACAAAAAAGATATAAAAATCACATACTTCAGACTTACTTAACCATACAACCATGACAAATACAAGTAAGTTTGGGAAGACATCAAACGATTAACCTTAAGTGTTCCATAAGGCATGTAGGCACTTAGTCTGTGAAGTTCAACTGGATCGTGCATGTAACGCTTGTATTTGTAAGGTTGAGTGTAGGGGTACCTCACCACTCATTAGTAATCATCTAGGTATTTTTTTTGACAAACTTCAGATTTAGTATATGTGCCTTAGACTCTTGTAAGCAGGCCATGATAGGATAACATCCCTTACAATATTTATACTAACATAGTTTACATCCAGTGTCATCTTTAGAGCTTGAGTTTGTAATTTTCTTAATTGTAGCAACTTCTTCTTTATTTTAATAATTCTCACATCCATTATCTTTTTACTTCTTCATGTTTTTATTTTTGTTAGAGGCTTGTTTGGTCTTGTTTACTACTATCTTCAATGTTGTAACAAATTTTTCATGCATAAAGTCCCACATTTTTTTTACCTTTGTTGCAATATCATTTCTAAGTAGCTAGAGTCTTTCACTAGATCACATCTTCTAAAGGTTCTTTTTCTTGCATTTCACATATCCTTATATCTCTTTTTCTAATGGTTAAATCTCTATTGTACCCTTTAGCAAGCTCCCTTTTGCATAGCTATTCTTCTTCTTTCGCTACTTAGTCTAGTAACCTTTGAATATGATGAGCTATCATCGTTGATAATCTTCCCTGGGCATATACTCTAAGGGTCTCTCTAGTCTTATTTCTCAACCCATCTATAATGTGTCATAGTTATTGCCTTTGAAAAAATCCATAGCCTGGGTATCTATGTAATAATGAAGAGTATCTACTTGTTACTGCATCAATGGATTCATGTGTCCCTTACTTCCATCCTTGGATTTGTTTTCCCAAGTTTGACACTCTAGAATAATTTTGGTATTTGTCATTGAAAAGTTCTACCATGGTACTTCATCTTCTAATTAATTCTAGTTCTAAGGATATGCATTAGCTTTCTACTTTCTTAATGAGTGTTCTTCGAAATAAATTTAATTTCTATCAATCATTCTCTATATTTTGTAGGATGCATGCATCATGGAAGACTTCAAGGTGATGTTATGTATCTATGTTATATCCTCCAAAACTTGGAATATTGTTCATATAAAGTTGCTTGATGCATAGTAGAAATGTATATTACTCTCTTGATATTAATCATATTGCAAGTGGCTAGTAGGAGTTCTTCATAGTCTTCAAGTTCATATATTTTATTATAGTAATGATCCCTTTGATTCTCATGTTTTTCTCTTCTCTCATGCTTGATTTCTCTTTCTTTATCTTTTTCATCATCTTTCATGTCCTCAAGATGTATTTTCTTCTATCAACCCTTACAGAAAATGTAAAGCTATTCTATCCTATGATGATAAATATTCATTTTTGGTCTTCCATACATGTTATGGGCTTATGTAACGATTACTAGGATTACTAAGTAACTTTAGTACTGAGTGAATTAAGTAAACTAACTACTGGATTAAAAAATAATTACACTTTACATTTGAAACCAATCGTACTTATTCCACCTTACTAATGAACATTGAAACAGTAAATGACACAAGAAATGTAAATAACTTAGTAAAAGTAAACAACATGAAAAGAAAATCTATTCTATATGAGATGCTATAATGATGAAGAAAAATGTTAATCTTTATTGTTGTTCATAAATAATCCACTTGAATAAAGATTTTGTACAACTGTAATTCACCACACTATAGGAATTTACAACTAACTCTAACTTCGATAAAATAAATTATAAGAATTTTACTAAGTATTGGGCTTAAACTTCATTTCAATGTAATGGTGGGTTTGTATTTATAAATATGACCATGACCCACAACATCATATCTACAACAACATATGTTGAGACACGACATCACATCTATGATATTATAGATATTGTAGTCTATGATAATAAGTGTTTCATCATTATCGCTTATATATCGCTTATTGCTTAGACTTATATGAACACTAAAATAAAATACCTAAAACGAAATAGACATTATAAAGCAATCATCTCAGTGTCCGAATTACCACTAGCACTCATTAGTCCAAGTACTCCAATACCAAATAAAAACTCATTGATCTTTATTGCAAACACAATACCAAATTTTCAATCATATAGGTAGATTTTCCTCAATGACAAAGCTTTTAAGTGCAAGAACATCATTTATTGCTAAAGTTTGTTGATCTAAATACATGGAACTAGAAGCTAATAGAAAACTCACCTATAGCTAAAAGTCTATTGCTTGGAAAACCATGCTGAAATATAGTATTAAAAATTATCATATATAATTATATTATTAGTAGTAGAGTATAATTGTAGGTAGTAATGTTCAAAGGGGACATTGGTATCTTCTAGTATAATATCAAAAAAAGAAAAAGATAATTCCCATTGCCTTAAAAAACATAAAAAATAAAGAAGGCTTTTTAAAAAAAATGATAAAAGATAAAAATTTTAAACCTTTTGACTAAAGAATACTTAAAACTTTTTAAAAATAGGTTTGCTAAAAACTCTTTGTCATTATTTTAGCCTTGTCTCAATAAAATGGGGTTTGTGCTCTTTGCTAAAAACTATTTAGTGCAAACTCAAAAACTCTCTATTGAAAACATTTTGGCAAAAGAAAAATAGAATACAAAAATTATATTTATGAAAAAAAATAAAAATAAAAACCTTGAAAAGATTGATTCTACTATTTGAATTTATTATACTCTTATATAATTCTTTTAATGTATACTATGAAAGCCATACTTCCCTCCCCCTACTATTTGAGCTAAAGAAAAATATTTAAGTTTAAGAATATGAAATATCTAAACTTTTCTGTCAATAATAAAACCTTAGACTTTTTATTGATAGGAAATATATTTTATCCTTCTGAACAAAAATTTGCTCAGATGTAATGTAATGTTTTCCTTTTCCTTGGTTTGTGTATTGTTCAGCCACTTTCAATGTGAACACCACTATGTAAGGTTGTGTTTGTATCTGTTTTTATCCTATGGAGACTTCATGGATGTTGTCTGTTGGACATCTTTGATTGCATGGTGTCTTTACAAATGTTTTAAAGGTTCTAGGATTGGACGTACATGTTAACTTGTTTAGAAAATATTACTGCTGGTTGAAAAGCGTGAGATTTCATTTTCATTAATTTTGAATAGGAGCACCCAGCGGTGTAGATACTCATCTCCCATGATAGAGATTGTGTAAAGTTTTTTTTTTTTTTTTTTTCCTAAAAGAAATCCCTTTTAAATAGCAAGTTCCTATTCTCAAGGCCATGCACAGTTAGGATCACCAATAAATAAACTGAGTTCTTACTATGATTTGTTTTCCTCGTGTGTATGGATATCCTCGATTAGAAAGTTTGGATGATTTCAATTATTCACACGTATGTTTTCCTTATGAACATTCTGATTGGACGTTAATGTGAAAGTGTTTTTTTTTCGATGACAATTGATTTCGAGGCGTATAATTTCATTTTCAACATTTCTCAATGACCACGGCCGTTAATTCAACTAACCATTATGAGCATTCAATGCTAACAACCTTACTATTCTTTTAGAATAAACGTCTCTGTGGGATAATTTATATAGTCATTTTTAAATCTAGGAATTAGACTTTAAAATGGTTAAAACATATCAAGTACAAATTGTTTGATGAAATAATTTTCATTAGTAACTAACTTCTTTAAGCTAATCATCATATGTTTACCCATGTACTTCTTGAATGGAGCAACTTATATTGTACTAGTCATTCAACCAATTAATGTTTTTTGTACAGAAATACTAGCCTTGCACATTAGCTATAGGGAAGTTTCTAAGCAACCAACACACTTGACATAATTTTCAAAAAAGATACAATGGGTCTAGATTAACAAAAATTGATCTAACTTCATTCAAATGTACATAATGGACTTGTTATTTTGATGCCTATGAATTGTTGATGACTAAAGCTAAAATACCCATCACATCCAATAACCATAACAAATTTGAGGATGCATTTTATCTATAATTTATTAATGATAAAGTACATATGCATAACTTAAGATAGTTGTATTCTTCAAGTTAAGTAGAGGCAAGAAGCATTCCAAACAATTACCTACAATAAGAATGAAATATCATTAACATAGTTTTGAAAAGGCATCTTCTTACTGCATTGCATTGAAAGGTCTAGTCATTTTAATGGGAGAGTGTTGTGGTCAAGTCTACAAAGGTTTCTTTCTCATTGCATTTAAGATTATGGTGTAGGACAATGGCCATGGCAATGGTGGCAACAAAGCCTACCAACAAATTAGCCAAGTTTAGTAAGTTAAAAGGAGGACTATCCTTCAAGAATATTCTTAAGGACCTTCATTGAGTGAAGGCGAAGAAGGTGGATCTAAAAGATGGTGCTAATTTGTAATAGAAAGAATGACAAAGGGTTTTTGAAGTAAATGCAAATCTTGCACTACCCTTCTTTCTTAGGTACAATAACTAGTAGGCTCACCCACTCGCTATCTACTATAAGATAAAATGAATCTAACTTTTAGAAGTTTCTCCACTTTCTTCTTGTCCACTTGCTTTAGTTTACAATTCTATCTTCTCTATGGTTGTTGCTTAGGCTTGATGGTAAAGTTGCTATAGATTTTGTACTAGCATATTCATGGATTGATATCTATGATTTCATTATATGACTAGGAAAATGTTATTAGCCATCTATTTACCATATTTAGCAACTTTGATTTTTGTTCCTTTCTGAGATGAGAATTTAAGATTATTAGTTTTTTATTTTTCAAGAATACATACTCAAGGGATTTTGGTAATCTTTTTAGCTCCAAGGGTTCTTGTTGAAATACTTTAGGAATTTCCAACTCTCCCCAATCTACTCCATTTCATCCATATTATCAATGTAAGTACTTGTAAGGACTTTTGTCACTTCCATGCATATTGTAGAGTTAGAGTAATCATATGATGTCAACCACTAGGTTCCCTCTTAATTTTTTGGTTGTTGTGTACAAGCACCATTGGAAATTAATTGGTCTAACACACAATCTACATGTTTAGATGGTTTTTCTTATTGTTTAAATTTTTTACATGTAGTTACATCCTATGTCACTGTACATGATGCATGGAAGTCTCTTCTTCTCTATCTTTTCATGCTTATTCTCCTTGGAAATTTTCAAGTATAGATCTCTAATTTCTAACTTGACATTGATTGTTCTTAATAAAGCTCTTCATATCATAATAGGAAAGTCCCCCTTGCAATTATCCATATGTATTATCAAGAAATCAATAGGATATGACCAATCATTATTGGTGATGACAACATCTTCTACTAGCCCCAAGAGAATAGTGATGGACTCGTCTACGAGGTCCAACATAAATTTTCATTTCTTCAATGGTAGCAAGTATATAATTCTTAAGAAATAAAATTGACTCTAGAACTTGAGTTTGGCAAAGCCTCACATGGTGCATTTCTTATAATCTGTAAGTAAATCAAGGGGCTTCCTAGATTATTTCATTTCCTAGAAAGGTATCTTACTTTTATTCATTTTTTAATTTCATGAGTGAGCAAGATAGCTTGTACATTAGGGATTTTTTAGTTTCAAGGTGACTCAAATATTATTTAGAAGGAAGTTGTTAGTATCAGATCCATAGTCATGGATGCCTATGAAGGTTTGGATGAATTGGATGTTCTAAAGTATGGTCAGTTCTTAGGCTTGCACTTGGTATCATGTGAGTTACCATCCACTTGCAAGTTTATAGCTCTTGTGACATTTCATTATTAAGGCTTTAGAGGGATTTCTCCTTGCATTGGTGAAGAGTGTGATAAGGTATTCAAAACATGATGTTGAGAGTCTTGTGGAGGATAAGAAAAATAAGTGGGAGCAGATTTAGCATGTGAAGTGGCACACTTGTGGTACTCTAGAGGATAGTAATGGTGAATAGAGACATAAGTGGTAGAGTTTCTCAATGAGACAAGTTGTTGGACATAAGATCCATAAGGGTTAGGTTGCCTATAGGGATATTCTTATATTGGTTATGGCTCCCCCACATTTATAGGTTTTTCTATTATTGGTAATACTGCTAAGATTAATATGGAGCCCCACATGAATAATGATATTGCAAGTGATAAGGGTACCTATAGTTTCCTTAAGAATAAAGAATCCTCCTTATGGCTTGTTCTTAATAAATTTTGGATTTAATGCATAAGCCTAAACTCCTAAAAGTTTGATATTATTAGCCAATAACCTTTCAAATGTTCATACTAGAAAATGTTGGAACCATCATCATCTAACTTAAAATCTTCAACCTCCTCCAATGTAGCTACCTTTCCTTTGTTTTAGTAGAAGTTTTATCTTGTATTTCTTTTCTTTCTTTTATCTTTCTCCTTGGATCTTTCTTGTTTTTCTTTTTCCTTCACAATCTTTAGTGTTTTCTAGAATTTTTCATCACCAAAGTTCCACACTTTATCAACTTTTATCAAAATTTTAGTAATTAAATTTTGAATGGGAAACGTCTTTATCTACCCCACTTTCTCTAATAGTGCTCCTTCATCAAGTTCAGGAGACAAACCTCCTCTTTGTCAATTAAGGAATCCCTGTTGTAGTCCTTTGCACTTTCTTTCTTCTTTAGTTCATCTTCTTCCTTTGTCACTTGATCAATTTTCCTTTGGATTTTATGAGCTCTCATCTTAGATAATCTCCCTTGGGCATAGATCTCAAGCATCTCTCTTATCATGTTGCAGAGTTCATCAATGATATGGCATAGCTACTCCTTTTGAGAAAAGCCATGGCTTGGGCATTTATCAAGAAGATAATAATATCTCCCCAAGGCTACATTAAGGGACTCATGGTTACCTTGTTTTTACCCTTCTATTTCCTTTCTCTAAATGGATATCTTGGAGTATGTTTGCTATTTGTCATTAAATTAGTCCATGAATCAATCCTTGCATAATTAGGACTCCATGGGTTTGTGATCTTTGGATATTTCATTGACTACTTCAATGTATGAGGCTATTACTTTAAGACCTAGTCTAATCAATGTTGTCACAAACATTGATGACACTAATTGATTAGGTGGCAACATAATGTTATCTTCTAGTTCTCTTCATTACATCTATTCATCTTGGTAAAGTATGAAGGTAAATTTTGGATGATAAGGATCTAAATGCTTATAGACTATTTTTACTTGTTGTGGCATGTTATTCTTACTCCTTGTAGTTCTATCATATACTTTAGTTTCATCATTGACAAGTGAAAAAACTATCATGTGAGAAGAAGACATTGTTAATTTGTAAATGTATCTTAGAATAAAATACTTTTATTATTTTGTAAATAATAAATTGTTTCAATTTCTAACTCTAATCCTTAAATAATCCTAGTTATCTAAAATACTAACAACAAAGTTTCCTAGCAATAATGCTAATGATGAGCAATTGAATAAGCCTATGTTCAATCATACAAATCACAAATATTTATGCATGATCTAGTCAAATTTTATAGACTTGAGACTAGATGGATGCCTTAGATAACTAAGAACTAAGTTGCTAATCATTGCCTTCCCAATCCTACTTATGTGGACTTAAGTTATGTAGTTAAGTGTGACTTAGGTATATGATTGTTCTTTTATTATAATTAGAATATTGGATAGAACAACAATTAATGGATAGAACAACAGTTAAGTTATGTAGTCAAAATTCTAATCCAAGTGCCATATTGGATAGAACAACAGTTAATTTTATTTACATCATGAAAGTGTGTAATTCATTCAATTCATATTGTTGGCATTCAAAGGAAAAAATATTATAACTTTCCTAAGAGAAAAATACAAGAGTAAGCCTACAGAATAATCAAAATGTGTTATAAATATGATGGGCATGTGCATTTATATAGGCATTAATGGAGATTGCATTGATAAGGTTATGTCATCACATATGTGTTAGCATGATTAATTGATTTATTCTTCATTAATATTTAATGCATCCTCCTCTTATTCCACTTCGATTCCTTAGAAGCACTTATTACTCAAATATCCTTCATTTCAAATTCATCTTTCAAGTCTTTCCAAAATTTTGAAATTAATTTTTTAAGACTTGATAAGAAAAGCAAGTCATCAACATACTAGAATATCAAGATTACATCCATGAAAACATGTTTAAAGTAAAGATTAGCCTCAAACATACAACTTTATAGTTACTTTTGAGGAGGAAATCATTGATTCTATTAAATCAAGCTCTTAGAGCTTTCTTGAGTTCATGGAGAGCCTTGTGAAGCTTGCATACTTTATCTTCTTGACCTCAGATTTCAAAACCTTTAGGTTGAACAATGTAGACTTATTCTTCAAGAACACCATTGAGGAATGCTAAGTTGACATCCATTTAATACATTTTTACCTTGAGGTAAGTAACAATAGAGATTATTAACTTAATGGTTTCTCCTTGCAATAGAAGCAACGATTTCTTTATAATCTACATGCTTCTTTTACTTGAAGCCCCTTGTAACCAATCTTTCCTTGTGTGTGAAGATGTTTTCATGTTCATAAAATAATATTTTAAATACCCACTTGATTTCATTTATCTTCTTTCCCTTTGGTTTATCCACTAAGGAACATATTTTATTCCTCCTTATGAAGTCATACCCCTTTTGCATTACATCCTTCCATGCTTTAATTTTAAGGGCTTCCTTTACATTTGTTGGTTCATTAATTAGGGTTGAGTAAGTAACATTATACTTTTTCTTTGGCTTCTTGTGGATCTTATTTGAACATTATCATCAAGGATTTGTAATGAGAGATGGTCTTTTTTCATTTATGGCCTTGTGTTAGATGCCTTCTTTTCATTCATTTTGTCTTCTTCTTAGCTATAGAATGAGTCAATTCCTAAGGTTTACTTATCAAAGATCATACTTCTTGATACATTCCACTTCTTTTCAAGTGAATTAAATTAATTATATCCATGTGTTTTAGAATCATATCCAATAAAGACAACTTTTCCCTATCATCTAGCTTTCCCACAAGAGCATTAAGGAATATTACATGGCATACATATCAAAAGACTTTGAAATGGAAGATCTTTCACTAATGATGAGTAGTGGGTACCCCTATGCCCAACCATATGAATCACAAGTGTTCATCCATGATCTAGTCGAATTCTGTGGATGGGACTAATTTTGGCATCTAGATCATTATGCCTTGATCATAATTCATTGTCTTCCCACTTGGACTAGTGGTAGCTTTGTCACGTATGGTTTAGTCTAGAGTGAGGCATATGATTTTTTATGTTGTTTCAGCTTTATGCTACTCCTAATGATAAAAGAGAAATTAATTATTTAATCTAATTATCAACATAAAGATAAAGGCTAAACTAACCTACATGCAATGAGTGTCTATTCCCAACTTGCCATACATGTCATGAACCCACATATCCACCATTGGGATTACCAAGCACTACATTACTAGGAAAACCAAGCAATAACACTGCTGGGATTACCAAGCACTACACTACTAGGAAAACCAAACAATAACACTACTGGGATTACCAAGCAAATACATGTGTATGATCAAAATTGGTCACGCTCATTCTGTCAATTCATTAATATGCATGGAAACACAAATATTAGCTAAGTACATGGAATATAAATTTCATTAAAAGTAAATTTAATCTAAGTCAAAGTATTGCAATGAATAAGAATCAATCTTGATTTTATTACTATTCATGGAATGTATCTAGGTACATTGCCACTCAAATAAGACACCATACAATTGACTTAGATCCACAATGTGGGCATCCACTAATTGTTCTCTAATACTATGAAATAAAACTGCAAGGGTTTAGCTACTATATTAATAAAAGAATGTCAAACACATTGCAAAAGCATGTGTATTTATAGGCAAAGGCAAGGAGCCATGTTGATGGGTACCCATCAATGTAGCAAACCCTATGTCGATGGGATCCCATCAACCAAATTGCGTATAGGAACACGTTAATGTGGCTACATCAATGCAACTACATCAAGGTAGTGGTGTTGATGTGGCTGCATCGATGTCATCCCATCGACACAGCAAACCGATGCTTCATCAACTAATGAGAGAGGTAATGATTCTATTTATGATTTATTTGGACATGTGGATTATCCCATTTTAATGGAAATCAAGGAAAGAGACATGCTTAAACAAACATCTAAACATTATTTGGATCACATCATTCTTCCTTGTAGTCACTCCATTACTTTATGGTTCATATCCATATGTGGCTTTTTTGTTATGCTATAAATTTTACAATATTCATCAAAATGTTCACTTACAAATCTACCTCCATTTTTACTTCTTATGATTTTAATTTTTAAGCCAAGTCTATTTTCAACTAACTTTTAAAAATTTTGGAAGAGACAAAACACTTTGTATTTAGAGTAGAGGATGTGGGTCCATGTATACTTGGAAAATTCATCAACAATTACTAAAAAGTATTTATCTCCTTCATGAGAAATGGTGAGAATTGAATCCACAACATCCATGTTAATAAGGTCTAATGGCTTTGTTCTTTTTTCACTTGAGCTTGAATGGGGAAGTACCTTTTTCTTGTCCTTTTGAGATGTTTTATAAAGTTCTTAAGGTACTTCTTGAAACTTGACTTCTATGGCTACTTAATTCTTAATGAGCTTGATGAGGTTAGAAAACGAGGCATGACTAAGCCTCCAATGCCACAACATTATGATGTCATGCATTGATGATTGTTGATTTACGGTTACATGAGTGGAATACATTACTCCAAAGCAATACATTTGATTTTATAGCATTTGAACCCTAGTTACTTATTGATGGATATTTGAGATGATACATTCATCATTCTCAAAAATAATCTTGTTACATTTTCTTGATATTTGATTAATTGAAAGTATAAGGAAATAGATAATTATGGTACAGATATTAATTCATGGGCTTGGATGAGACTCCTATTATTAGGAATTGTATGACACTATTAATACCTTTAATTTTTACATATTCTCTATAACCAATTATGATTGATCCAAGATTCTTATCTTCCTTAAACTCTACAAAATAATCTTCATGTGAAGTCCTATGACTACTATAGCTACTATCAATCATCAAATGGAGGAACCAATTTTTTATACATGTAAAAAGAAGCAAAATTAGACTTAGAACCATTACTTACTTACTTGTCATTATTTTGGGCTAATGAAGAGTATCCATCTTGTTAATCTTAATTCTTATCTTCTTGGATTGTAAGGTTTTAGAATCTCATTTTTTGCCAACACTTTTTTTCATGTGTCCTTTCTTATTACAATATTTGCATTATGGAATGACTAAAGATGGTAAAAAGGTGCTACTTCTTAGTTGAAAGTTTTTTCTTTCTTTTGGGCCTTATGTTCCTCTATCCCTAAAATTTGGTCGTAGCCTCTCTTGAGATGATGCATCATTTCTTTGGAATTTAGACCTTCCTCTTTCACTTTATCTTCTTCATTGGTCTCTTCCTTTTGAATATTTATTTTGAGCTATATAAGCTTTATCTTTCCTTGATGTTGAAGAATTCTTTAGTTCTTAGAGAGCACTTAAGCTTGAGATGAATTAATCTAGAGTGTAGGATAAGCGGTCTTTAGTTTGGAATATGGTTTGTACAACATCTATAAACCTATAGTCAGCATACATCATAGCCATGACTTTATGCATATTTTGTTGCATGGACTAATTACAATTATACTCCTCAAAATTCCTAGGACATAAATGTGATCCTTTCAAAGAACTATTAAAAGGCTTGCCTTTCAATTCCTTTTTTTTTCAAACTCCATCTTTACTTTCAACTTCTTAATCTTTCTATTTGCTTCATTACATTTATACTCTTCTTGAAGAGCTTCCTAACATTCTTGTTAGGTAGTTTTGGTTACAATATTAGAATTAATGGCCTCATTACAAATAGTACAAATTATCAATTTAGTAAGAACATCCAAACTTTATGTCCTTAGAAAAATACCTCCTTTGTTCCCTTGTTAATGCATTAACATTAAAAGGGATTACGAGGTCATAGGATCATACTTCATTAATTGAAAATAATGACTTGACCAAAGGAGATCAATAGGAGAAATCTTGGGAGACATTAAACATAACACTACATCTTGGAATATCTTTGGAGGTCTTTTTTTTTTTTTAAAAAAAAAAAAACTTCTGTACTTGAATACCATCAATGTGGTAGAACAAAATAATATCTCTATCATTACTTTGTCTCTAAAATTTTAGAGTTAAATTCTTTAAATTTCTTGACCACAAGTGGCATGATGAGTTAAAGATCAATCATGTTGTAGTACCATGAGTCATGGTATTCGATCACAAGTCATGTTTATGTTGTAAAATATTCATGCTATTTTTCCTTTAAATAAAAAATAAAAAATTTCAATCTAAGAAAACCATAATTCATGGTCAAGTTGTGATAATAATTTTGGACTTACAATACCTTCTTTGATACTTTAAATATTAAACCATAGGTCATTACAACTAAAATATTAGACCATGAGGTGACCACAAGTTGTGGTTTAAACAAATTCTAAGATTATGATCAACATGAATCATGATGAGGTTGTGGTATTCATCATGAGTTGTGATGAGGTGGTGGAATTATAGGAAAATAGAGAATAGTGGAAATGAGAATTTTGACTTACAACTAGAAAAATATCCTAAATCTAACATTACTTAGAAGTATGAAAACATGACATAAAATCTTTAAACATAATGAGAGAGGCTTGAATTAGAAGAATAGCACAAATACTTATCTAATTAAAATAGTTTGAGAAAAATGCATAAAAACCATGCAAACTTACATAAATTCATCAAACACTCTTAATTAACCATATAGACTTCATAAAACTAACATGAAGCATGAGAGAACACTTCACTCAAGCTTGAGTAGCTTGGAACAAGTTTATGCATAGAGAGAGAAATGAGATTTTACATTACATTTGGGAGAAAATGGTAGAAATCATTGTTAAACCTTTAATGTGCACATGAAATTAAACAAAAATTGACTTGAATTTAAAAGTTGGGAGTGAATTCATTGAAATTAATCATAAATCAACTTCATACTTCTTGAATTATTTAAAGAAAACATAAAGAGACATGCATATAACTTTAAAAACTTGAGAGAACTTGAAACAAGAGATATTATGTAAGATACATGTGAAATTAAATGTAAATGTGAGAAATTATGTAAGAGATATATATAAAAACTTAAGAGAAGAATTCATGGAAAGGGATTAAATCCTTAAAATGATAAAAACCTATTGCAAGAATGTAAAAAAAGGAGGAGGGATGAACTTAAGAGATCTTCAACCAAGCACTCAAACACTTGCATAAAACACTCAAAATAGAGGAAAACAAGAGTTTCTTTATTGACTTAAATTGACTTGGGCAAGTTACAATGGAAGGGATTTATAACAACCTATATTTTAGTAAAGATTTTAGAATGATTGAGGATGATTAATAATATTTATATTTATATTTATATGCATGATTAATTTTGTTTAGCATTTGATAAATTTTTATTTCTCATGTTTACTTATTTTTATCATTATGCATAATTAATCTTTATTACTTGTATATATATTTGATGAAGCATCTTTCTTGGGTTGCATTGATAAGATGCTATTGATGTGATCCCATCGACACAGTTGTGTCGATGCATGGTTTGATGCATTGACATGATCCCATTGATAAAGTGTTTGTCTTTGCCTATAAATATGCACTCACTAGCCATATTTATGGCATTCCATTATTAGTATCCTAGAGAAGCTCTTGCATTTTGTTTATTTGATAGTTAGAATATTTTCTAAGTGTCTTTAGTAGGAGTGAAAAGTGTATGAATGTTTATTTGAACACTGAACTACTTAAGCACCTTAGTGTGATCAATAATAAAGATAAGCTTTCTTCACAAACCTTGTAGCATTTGGAATTATCTTAATGTTTAGTTAATGCATTTATTATTTGAGTAATTTACTTTAATGCATAAAATTAATTAATTAAATAACAATTAATTAATATACATAAGTATGACCAATTTGAGCATACGTTAACACTTGGTAACCTAGTAGCATTGTAATGTGTTCAAGATGTGTATGGAAACTAGGAACAAATGATTATGTTAGTATTAGTTAAGATATCAGTTAGTTATTAGATTAATCAAACATTTAATTACTTTATTTTCTAGCACTTAGGTGATTTACACAATAAATATACAATGATAAAAACCTTATGCCTCAGTTACACTTAGCCATAAACTTTCACTTCACAAGTGAAATTGAGAAGACAATGATCACATACATTACATGCACTTCCTAGATCCAGTGTACTTAGAGAGCTAAAGTTTATAGAATTTGACTAGATTACTTAGTGAATGCTAGTGATTCATATGGTTGGACATAGGGATTGCTCACTACTCATCATTAGCATTGTTATCGAGGACTTTAGTTAGCTATGTGAGCTACCTAAGAGTTAGTGAAATTATTCAATGACATTGTAACAAACCTTAAAGTTGCAATCATTAAAAATAATAATAATAGTAAAATCAAACTATTTTTCTTCAAAATTAAAATGTCTTTTTCTTATAGCACTAAATCTCTACCATTGTTCAGGCATACTTCCAATCAAAGGCATGGAGGATCAAAATCGCTAGTGCCCCAACAATGTAGAGTGTTGTATACTCATCCCAATGAGTATGTGCCAGAATTCACCTTCATCCTACATCAAGATGAATAGCTACAGTGGAGGAGCATGGAGGGAAACATTGTGTTATTTTCCAATCGATCAGTTCCTACGATGTTGCTCTAAACTCTCATGAGATTGGGCATCCAAGGGATCAATGCTGAATACATTGTGCATGATCACAACTATTGAGATTATCATCCCATAGAGGAACAATGCAAGAAATATTGACAACAAGAGATGCATTATGAAACATTGATGGGGAAATGGTTCACAAACCCCTTGTTCCTGCTGGATTGGAAAGAAGGAGAGGATTCTTTTTCTAGGAGTTCTCAATTCACAAACTCTCCTCCCCTTGTCTTTGATGAGGGGACATTTAACCAGAACTTATAGTTCACTATAAACAACCTTAGTTTAGGGAATAATGGATCCCATAACTATGGGGGCTCCAAAGGTGGGAGTTGTGGCAGGAATGTGGACAACCATCATGCTGATGACAAGAATGATAATTATGACCATGACTAAAGAAGAGGGGATAGTAGGCACTATGTTGATGCTAGTTTTTCTTCCTCTTCACCTTCAACATCCTCATCTTCTTCCTCCTATAGCTTCAACAGAAGTTGTAGAGGACGTGAATCCAATTGAGGTGACTAGTGGAACAGAGATGATCGTAGGACCTGCTAAACTAGTAGAGACTAGAAGTGTGGACAATCAAGGAAGGTCAGCCACCATAAAAGAAGGGACAACAGAGGGCATCATAGGAATCATGGCCATCACAAAGGCCATGACTACAATGAGCCATTCCTTGCAACAAGAAATATGCTAAATATTGCATAGGCCATAAGAATTCCAATGAGGCATGTGAAAAATAGTAAAATCAAATGGTTGTATATGAACAATATCCCCAAGTTTGAAAGGGAGTACAACCCAGATCCACAAAATCATCTTTAGGTCCTTCACAATGCCTGTGCCTTTTAGAACATTGAAAATGAATGGTAAAATCTAACACTATTCCTAAGGACACTCATTAAGAAGGTTGAAAGTTGGTAATAGTCCTTGGAACCAAAATCAACTAGATGATGGAGTACGATGCTTGAGCTCTTCAACAACAAGTATTAAACATACTCTTGAGAGTCAAATCTAAGGGATCAGACTCAAGGGCAAAGACAAGAAACACATGAATCCTTGGGTGTGGACATGGACAAATATTACTCTTTGTTGCATAGGTACCTAGGCCATGGCTTTTCTTAAAGGAAGCACCTCCACCATATCATAGATGGGCTTCAAAAAGAAACAAGAAGAACTCTTGGGGTCTATGCCCAAGGGAGACTTTTAGAACTTAGAGTCCATCATATTCAAAGACTAATTGAGCATGTGGTTAAAGAAGCATATGAGTTACAAAAAAGGAAAAGTGCATAGGAGTACAATTGAGATCCTTCCATTCAAAAAAGGAAAGTCTGGTTTTGTGACAATGAGGAGGATGCACCACTTGATGAAGTGATGTAAAATAAAATCTTGGTGATCCAAAAATATATTTCTAAAATATCAACCAAGGTAGATAAAATGTGGGATTCTTTGGAAACAAAAATTACAAACTACCCTTAGCATTATAGAGGAGTCTAAAGAGCAAGGTAGCTATCATGACCAAAGCATAATAAAAGAAGCTAAACATGCCCATCAAAGGGGTAAGGGCAAAGTTGTTGCCATTGAAGAGGTTGTAGAATTTGAAATAGATAACGATGGTAAGTATGAAATCTACCAATACAAACATCCTAAGGGATTGATGATCCACGATATCATGTCTGCAATATTAGATCCAACCATGCGATGTCGGATACCTAATATCGGGGCCTATCTCCTTGCCTATAAATAGGAGGAGGTGCCCTTTGTTTTCACATTAGATAGTTAGTCCCTTAGCCAACTATTACCATTTTTACCCTCTAGAGTTAGAATTATTTCTACGTGGCCATAGTAGAAGTCATAGAATGAATAGATCTTTATTTGAGCATTGTGTACCTGAGCACACTTTGTGTACAGAAATAAAGATAAACTTTATGATAAACCTTATAGCATTTAGAATAGATTAATTAGTGTTAATAATTATTTAATGATTTCCTATTTGATTAATGATTTCTCTCACCCTACAACTCTCTTAGATAAATACACATAGTATGATTGCTTCGAGCATGTGTGTAATGCTTGGTAACCCAGTAATGATTAGCATTTGGTAATCCCAGCAGTGTTGCACTAGTTTAGGATGTGCACAAAAAGTGGGAATGGATACTAGTGTTAGGAGTAATTAGAACTTAGTTAATGAATAGTTAAATTAGATTAGTTACTTAGTTATCTTCCACCCCCTCCTTACTAGCATAGGATATAAAACACATAAAAGCCATAAAAATCATATGCCTCAAGCTTACTTAATCATACAACCATGACATACAAGTAAGTTTGGGAAGATAAAGATTAACTAACCCATTATTATTCCACAAAGGTGCATAGGCACTTAGTCCTTGGAATTTGACCGAATCGTGCATGAAATGCTCATATTCGTATGGTTGAGTGTAGAGGTACCTTACCACTCATCTTTGGTGCCATTGCCGGGGGCTTAGTTGTTTGTGCGCTAAGTAGAACTTAGGAAATCATTCACATCATTGGAACAAACCCTTAGGGTTGGTTAAGGAAAAGATAATAGTACATTGCACACTGAACAAGACAAGATGTCTTCTTCTTCACACAAAAGCACTTCACTACCTCACTACCTAGGACTAACACAAGAAGCAATCGGTGAAAAGATGCACATGAAGTTGATCCACCAATCCCTCAACAGTTTTGTATGGTATATATTTATCTTGATAAATATGTACCCAACTTCACTTTTATTCTCCATCAAGATGAGAAACTGCATTGACATGACTTGGAAGGTAACATAGTGTTACCTCCCGATCGTTTAGTCCCAAGCATGCTTCTTCATGCTCTCACACAAATAGGCATGCAACACTTACACATAGAATACATTGCGTAGGTCTCTGATTCAAGAGACTATCGTCCCATAGAGGTAAAATGTCAAAGGAATTTGTAATAGGAGAGACACCATAAGTCTTTGAAGGGAAAATGGTCCAAGGATGCCCCCCTTACTTTTTAAGAAAAATTGAGGATGATGAACCTACCTCAAGTATTCGCCCACATAACGATGTTCCTCCCCTTGACATTGGCCAAATGGTTATGTATCAGAAACTTCATTCTACTATTCATAACCTAGGTGCTAATACCAACGAACACAAAGTGTCTGAAAAAGGAACAAGGACACATGAAAAAGGTGGGCATTCTAATTGCAATCACAATCAAGGAAAATACCACCAAAGAGAAGGTAGTAAACACCATCATGATGGTGATTCTCCTTCTTCTTCACCTTCATCATCTCCTTCACCCTCTCCTTCAATGTCTGGATGTAGCCATAGAAAAAAAGATTGGGAGAATAAGGGCAAGAAAAGTGGATGTCATAGATGAAATAGCCAAGATAGAGGATGAGGGCACTCTAAGGAATCATGACATAGAAGAAGGGAGAGTATGGAACAATGTAGGCTCCATATATACCATGAACAAGACAATCATGATGAACCCCTACTCGCTACTCGAAGCATTCTAGACATAACTGAGGCTATGAGAGTTCCAACAAGGCACTAAAAAGATAGTAGGATCAAGAGGTTAGATATGAATAACATCCCATGATTTGAAGGGGGATATAATGCTGATCCTCAAAATCACTTATAAGCATTTCATGATGCGTGTGCCTTGCAAAACATAGAAAACAAGTGGCAAAAACTTAAGTTGTTCCCACCGATACTAGTAAAAGAAGCTGAAAGCTAGTACTGGTTCTTAGAACTTGAATCCATTCGTAGGTGGAGTACTATGTTATAATTATTCAACGATAAGTACCAAACGTACTCCTGAGTGTCTAACTTGTGAAAGAAAATCCAAGAATGGAAATAAGAAAGTCATGAACCCTTGGATGCTTCCATGGGCCATTATTATGCACTATTACATCATTGTCTTGACCATGATTATTCATAGTGGGATCAGCTATGCCATCTCGTAGATGGGCTTAGGCATAAAACAAGAACCCTTGGGACTTATGCCCAAGGAAGGTTATCTGAGCTTAGGTTCCATCAAATTCATAGACTACTGGAGCAGGTTGCTAAGGAAGAAGGTGAGCTACAAAAGAGAGAGTGTGTAGAAGAATATAACTGAGATCCTTCCCTCTGAAAGAAGGGAGTAGGATTTTGTGAGGCTGAGGATGAGTCACCACTCAAAGAGATGGTGAATAGGAAAACCTTGCCTATCCAAAAGTTAACATCAAAAGTATTTGCAAAGGTAGACCAAATGTGGGACTCCCTAGATAGTAGGTTTTAGACTATTCTTAAGGTAGTAGAGGAGTCTAGAGAGTGAGGTAGTGATTGTGACAAAGGAAAAGAGAGAGAAGCAAAAAATGCATGTAACAAGGATAAGGGCAAAGTTGCTATTATTGAAGAGGTTGTGAACTCAGATATAGATGATGATATTGGATGCGAGATATGCCAATATAACCATCCTAAGGGATGTTGCCCTATGATCTCACATCTGCAAGAGTCTGGGGTGTATGCACTTAATCCATAATTAAACAAATGGCAAACATCCCGATGGTTACCTTATCCCCAAGGTAACCCAAGGAAATTCCACTAACCTTTAATGTAGTATCTAAGTGAAACTCCATCACAATTGATGGAGCAACATCAATAGTGGTAGTACCCATAATCATGGGGAATGCCACCACCAAGGCAACAATATCCTTACCGGCAACCTAACCCATATGGATATTACATGCAACATCCAATCTCTCCATGTGACTCTATTGGTCACATTACTCCTCAACATCACTACCAAGCCCACAAGTACTATAGGACTCCCTCTCCTAGGGGCAATATTTCAAAAGTGTACCATCTTTCAAATTCGACCACATCTCTCCCACTAATAGCTCCACTACCACTTGCTCCAGCAATGCAAGGTGAAATCCTTACTCAGCCATAGTAACAAAATGCCACAAGGGTTGTCAATCCTCAACCTATTATTGGTTCTGACAACCATATGAAGAAAATACCTTTCTTTAGAACCAATAACCCAACCAAGCCTTTGCAACCACAAGCAACTGAGTCTTTGGATGTCTTTGTATCAAATAAAGCTTTAGAACCCTCTTCGAGCTTAACACTATGTTCAACGCATATGGTCATGTTAGCACATGTTGTTACTGATTAGATCAAAGATGATCATCTTCCTAGGAAATTCTCTGATCCTAGGAGTCCCCTAATATATCTACAAATAGCTGGGAATGAGCCATGCAAAGCTCTTTGGGATTCAGGTTCTGATGTCAACCTAATATCCTACGAAATGTACAAGGCCTAAACCTACCTCCATTAAAAAGGAGTAACATCCATTTAGAGTTGGCCAACTAGTCCATCATTGTTCCTTTGGGATTAGTGGAGGACATTATTATCACTATTTGTGGATGGTTGTATCTAGTTGACTTCCTAGTGATTCAAATGAACAACAGTAAGGGGGACTTCCTAATCATAATGAGAAGGGCATGGCTAAGCACTATCGACACATGCCTAGGAATTCAAAATCTTTCCCTAGAAATATCTAAGGAAAATAATTTTGGAAAGATCAAGAGGAAGAAAGTTCCATGCATCACATACAGTGACATAGGGTGTAATTGCATGCAGAGATCATGGGTTGTACAAATTTTAACATTGCCTGCATGCAATCAGTGTGCACAAACGATCAATATACAAAGGTGCCTACATGCAGCAGCCAAATGAAAAGAAGACACCTAGTGGCCAATAGTTGATCAAGAAAGTAGCTTAGTTATATGCATGGAACTAACTGAGGGTTTGACTTGCACTTACATAGATAGCATAGATGCATTAGAGCAAGTCTACCACCAAATTGCAAGTCCCAACCTCGAAAACATCAACTGGGGGAAGTTGGAAATTCCTAAGAAATTTAAATAGGAGCCCCTAGAGCTAAAACCATTGCCCACTGGTATGGAATACACATTCCTTAGGAATGGAAATTTGGTAATCATCAACGAAAAAATTGCCCTGCAACAAAAGAGAGTTTGATAAGGGTAATAAAAAACTAGTCAAAAGTCTTCGCTTCGCCATATTCAGAATTAACCAAAATAAATCCTAGGATATGCTAGCATAGGATTTACACTAACTCCTCCATGAAGCCTTGAAAACAACCACAAAGATGATTGAACCCAAAGTTGAAGCAAGTAGTAAAAGAAGAAATCAAACAGCTTCTAAAGGTTGGGTTCATATACCCCATTGCTGATAGCAAGTGGGTTAGCCCCTTAGTAATCGTGCCTAAAAAGGGAGGCAAATGGAGGGTGTGCATAGATTTTAGGCTACTAAACATGGCAACATTCAAAGATCACTTCCCGTTGCCATTTTTTGACCAAGTCTTAGACACAATGACAAGGCATCACTATGATATTTTTCTGGATGGATATAGCAGATATAACCAAATACAAATAGTCCCAGAAGACCAAGCCAAAACTATGTTCACCAATCCTTGGGGAACATTTGCATACAAAAAAATGCCATTTGGCTTATGCAATGCCCCTGCAACATTTTAATGTTTAGTTCTAAGCATATTCCAACAGTAGATAGGAAATGGTATGGAAGTCTTTATGGATGAATTCTCCACTTATGGAGCAAGCTTTGACCAAGCCTTGGACTGATTAGAGCAAGTGCTAAAATGATGCGTAGAAATTAATTTGGGGATCAACTAGCAAAAAAACCATTTGATGGTCCAAGAAGGCGTAGTACTTGGGCATAAAATCTCACATGTAGGAATAAAGGTAGACCTAGAGAAAACCAAAGTCATCCAAGGAATTACTTGTCAACCAAAAATTGTCAAAGACATTCAGTCATTCCATGGACACACTGGCTACTATAAGAGATTCATAGAGAACTTTTCAAAGATTGCCAAATCATTGGTAAAGTTAACAAAAAAAGACATACCCTTCGAGTGGACCAGGGAATGCGAACTAGATTTCCAAACTTTGAAATAGAAGCTGGTAGAAACACCCATTCTATAAGCTCCTAACGAGTTCAAACCATTCCATGTCATGACTAACACATCCAACTATGCATTAGGAGCTGTACTTACACAATTAGATGACCAGAAATGTCCTTATTACATCCATTTTGTAAGTAAAAGTATCTCGAGTGCACAACTTAACTACACAAATACAGAAAAAGAATTAATGATTGTAGTGTTTGCACTAGAAAAGTTTAGACACTATGTATTAGGATACAAAGTATTCGTACACACAGATCATAGTGCAATTTGGTTCCTCATGAATAAGCCAATGGTAAGCCCCCATATTATATGATGGCTTGTAATCTTACAAGAGTTTGATTTAACAATGATTGATCATAGGGGTACTAAGAATGTAGTTTCTGATTATTTATCTCGGTTGCACTAGGAAAACAAAGAGGATGAGTATCTAATTTTCGATCATTTTCGTAATGAATTCCTCTTTGCTGGTGTAGTGAATAACCAATCATCCACGAAGACAAACTGGTACAGTAGCATTCTTACCTATCTCCTTACCCAACAAACACCACAAGAACTAGACCTTAAGAAGAAATAATAGTTTCTTGATAGATCCAAGTACTTTATGGAGATCAATGGACAACTTTACAAAGTATGTCCTGATGGCTTGGTTCGGTGGTGTGTTCCCAATAGATTTAACTAAGAGTTCTCCAAGATGCTCATGAGGGCCATTGTGGGGGTCATTATGATAGGAGACAAAAAAACATCAAGATCTTACTTGTAGGGTATTATTAACCTACCTTGTTCCAAGACGTCCATCAATTCATCCAATCGTGTGAGTGCTATCAATGCAATGGGGGAATGAATGCTAGAATAGAGGGTCTGCAATAATGGATTCAACCGTTAGAACCCTTCGATATTTGGGGAGTTGATTTCATGGGGTCCATCACACCAATGTCTAATGGAAAATCTTACATCATAGTTGTCATAGGCTACTTAACAAAATGGGTTGAAGCAGTTTTCGTTAAAGATTGCACATCATCTACAGCTGCAGGATTTGTTCAACAACAAGTCGTCAATAGGTTTGGTGTGCCACGTGCACTTATCTCAAACAATGATACACACTTTACAGGTGCAACTTTTCAAAAGTTAATGCAACATTTAGGGGTTGAGCATAAATTGACTACACCATACCACCACCAAGTGAATAGTCAAGCTGAGGTCACCAACAGGGAGATTACTAAGATACTGACTAGAACCATTAGCAAGTATAGGCGAGATTGGAGCACTAAACTGAACAATGCTCTTTGGGCATATTGCTCCACATGGAAACTCCCTATAGGCTACTCTCCCTACGAGTTAGTGTATGAAAAACTCCCAATGCTCCCTATCCAAACTAAGCTCTATACACTAGTCATGGCATGTGACCTCAACCTTGATCTTGATGTAGCACAAAAACAATGGTTGATGACTCTTAACTTGCTAGATGAGAACCAGCTAGCTGCCTTGTCATCTAATGAATTACATAAGGAATTTAATAAACAATGTCATGAATTGAAAATTAGGAAAGTTAAGTATTAGCTAGGAGATAAGGTTCTCTACTGGAACCCCACACGTGTCACAATGTACCAAATTTCAAACACTGTGGAAAGGACCTTACATTATCTATGCAACTTTTCCTTCAGGGGTCATGACCATATATAAACTTGAGAGCCTAGATAAGATATTTTTAGTCAACGTGCAATAAAAAAAACCCTTTCCATGAGTTTAGGATAACTAGAACACATGCTACCTCTGTAGGTGGGTAACCCTTCTCATTATTTCGGATCTCCTCCTTCTAACTCAGTCATGGGGGAGATGGTCACATTAACTAGAAAACACACACAAGGGATTTTACACAACCTTGTTCTTGGGTTCCATTCCATTCTCTCCTCTCCACCTTTATTTCTCATTTTTCACCTCATTAACGGTTTTATCATTAGTCTGTATCTTGGTAGATGCATTGTTTTTCTTTGGTAGGTCTTGTGGGTAAGTTTTTAACTCTTGCTTCTAAATCACATTCCTAGAGCCTACGGAATCTTTGGTTTGTGGGTCTGTCATGGCATCAAGGGTATTATCATGCTTTGGGAAGGACCCACTGGCATTCCTTTTTGATGCATTTGTTAACTTCTTTTCCTTAAACGTTTCCTGCAATCAACAATTTTCTGTTTCATCCTCATCCATGACAACCATTTTATTGGCGTTGTCATTGTTGCTTTTTCTCCATCTTTCTTATTCCTTATCTTTTTCTATCCTATTTCTACCAAAGGTTCACTCTTAGTCATGGGGCCCCTAGCACAATTTTTTCAATTTTTCCTAATCCCTACACCTTAGGTAGTCACCAGTGTTAAATCTCTAGAATCAGTATCTGCCATAACCACAACTCAGCCAATGCACTTTACATCGAGGCAAGGTATCAACTACATTGTGATTTATCTACCCTTTCCAATTTGTGACTATGTTGTGTGTGTAGATGACAATCATACAACAATAGACTGGGCCTAAAGGAAATACTCAGGATGGATCGGAACAGGAGCATTTATGAAAAGAGCAAGATTGGTGGCGTGGCTATGGATAAACAATGGAAGGTGCAATCTTGGCATCGGTAGCAACATGCCTTATTCTTTTCTCTCTCTCCTTCTCTTCTAGCTACCAAATAAGTTTGGATGTCATTTATGTACAGTGTTCACCTTTGTAGTCATGAACACTAATGTTGTTATATATTGTATTGTTGATCCTTTCATCGGGCATGTTGAGTCTGTCATCCCATTCCACCGTCAATGGTCATTCAATCAATAATACCATACCTTCCCAATATTTTGTAAGGAACTTGAGGACGAGTTTTCATTCAATCATGGGGGTATGATGAATAGCGATATTGCATTTGTCATATTGGATCCAATCATGTGATGTCAGATACCAAATATTGAGGCCTATCTCCTTGCCTATAAATAAGAGGTGGTGCCCTTGGTTTTCACATTAAATAGTTAGTCCCTTAGCCAACTCTTGCCATTTTCCCCTCCAGAGTTAGAATTATTTCTATGTTCCCATAGTAGAATTCATAGAGTAAACAAATCTTTATTTAAGCATTGTGTACTTGAGCACACTTTGTATATGATAATAAAGACAATCTTTCTGATAAACCTTGTAGCATTCAGAAGATTAATTAGCGTTAATCATTATTTAATGCTTTCCTAGTTGATTAATGATTTCTCTCACCCTACAACTCTCTTAGTTAAATATACTCAATACAACCACTTCAAGCATGTGTGTAGCACTTGGTAACCTAGTAACGATTAGCGTTTGGTAATATCAGCAGCGTTGCACTGGTTCATGATGTGTACGGAAAGTGGGAATGGATACTAGTGTTAGGAGTAATTAGAACTTAGTTAACGAGTAGTTAAATTAGATTAGTTACTTAGCTATCTTCCTCCCCCTCCTTACTAGCACAGGATATAAAACACATAAAAGCGATAAAAACCTTATGCCTCAAGCTTACTTAACCATACAATCGTGACATACAAGTAAGTTTGGGAAGACAATGATTAACCAACCTGTTATTGTTTCAAAAAGGCACATAGGCACTTAGTCCTTGGAATTTGAATGGATTGTGTGTGAAACACTCATATTCGTATGGTTGAGTGTAGGGGTACCTCACTGCTCATTAGGGATGTTGCCTCATTTTGTAACTCTTGTAGGATTCTGGGATGTACATGTTGAATCCTAAATTGGCAAAAAGAAAATCACCTAGGAGGTTATCATGTCCTCAAGGAAACTATAGGTAGTTCCACAAATAGCAAGCCTACTATCTAGGTGGAGTTCCACCCCAATATCATAAGTAGTACCAATAGTGGCAACATCCACAGTCATGGGGGATGCCATCACCAAGGTAGCAGTACCCTTATCAATAGCTAGATCCCTATGGGTACTATATTTAGTAGTTGATTTCTCCATGTGACTTTTCTAATCATGCCTCCTTTCAACACCACTACTACCCTCCTGAATATTACAAAGCCTAATCTCCAAGAGGGGAATCTTCATTTCAATTCTATCCTCCTCATCCTTTTGCACCTGTACCTCCACCCTCAACTCAACTACCACTAGCTCCATCTATGCAGGGTGAAATTTCTACCTAGCCATAGCAAAGAAATGCCACAAGGGCTATTAACTTATAGTAGGCTCCTCAACTAAGTGACTTGGAGAACAAACTGTGAAAAAGAACTTTCTTTTAAGATAGTAGTCCTTTTAAGCCCTCATAGATACCTATGACTGATGACCTTGCTTCTCCCTCATCCTCTACAACCTCATTCAAGATCCTTTCAAACCAAACACCTCCTAAAGTACATACTATAATGTTGATCCATGCAGTCATGGATTGGATTAAGGTTGGCCACCTCAGAAAAAGATCTAATCTTCTTAGTCTCCTTATTTACTTACAAACCACTAGGAATGAGCCTTCTAAGGCTCTTTTAGACTCAAGTTGTAGTGTGAATTTGATTTCCTATGAGATGTACAAAGCCTAGAACCTACCTCCACTCAAGAAGAACAACATTCATCTTGAGTTCTTAGATCAACCCATCACCATTTCCTTGTGACTAGTGTAGGACATTATGATCACCATCTATGGGTGGTCCAATCCTACCAACTTACTAGTGATTTGTGTTGATAATTGTATTGAGGACTTCCCAATCATCATTGAAAGGGCCTATCTAAGCACAATAGATGCACAACTAGGAATTAGAGACCTCTCCTTGCAAATTTCCAAGGAAAATGAATTTGAAAAGATTGAGAGGAAGTGCATTCCATGCATCACGTATAGTGACATAAGGTGCAACTATGTGCAAAAATTATGGACCTTGAAAAGCACATCTATTATATCATGTAAATAGTGTGCCGATGTGATAGAAATTCAAAGGTGCCTATGTGTAGAAACCACAAAATAGAAGGGCATTTAATGGCTGATATCTAAACCTAATAGTAGCTCAACAATATGCATGGAACCAACTGAGAACTGTACGAGTACCTACATTGAAGGCATGGATGAACTGGAGTAAGTTCATCACCAACTCTCTAATGATAAGCCTGATGAAACCAACTAGAGAGAGTTGGAGATCCCTAAAATCTTTAAACATGAGCCCCTTAAGCTAAAACCTTTACTAGCTAGAATGGAATATCTCTTTCTAAATAATGGGAAGTTGATTATCATTAATGCCAATGTTACTTCTATGTAAAAAAAGAAGCTTTGGAGGTGGTCAAAAAATTGCCAATAGTCTTTGCATGGTCATATCCTAAAATCATTAGAATTAGTTCTAGGATAAGCTAGCATTACATCTACATAGATCCTTCCATCAAGCTAAAGAGGTATCCATAGCGTCGATCGAACCCTAAACTAAAGCAAATTATAAAAGATGAGATTAAACAACTCCTTAAGATAGAGTTAATATATCTCATAGAACGAAAGAAGGGTGGGAAATGGAGGGTCTATATCCATTTCAGGCTATTGAACATGGTAACTTACAAAGATCACTTGTTTTTTGGAAGTTGTGGAAAAAGTGTTGGACATCATTTCTAGGCATTGTTACTACAGCTTTCTAGATTGTTATAGTGGCTATAATTGAATTTAAATCACATTAGAGGATCAGGCCAAAACAACATTCACAAGTCCCCAGGTGACTTTTGCATATAGAAAGACGTTGTTTCACCTATGCAATGCCCCTGCTACATTCCAACACCTTATCTTGGGCATCTTCCAATAGAAAATTGGTAATGGGGTGGAATTCCTCATGGATGACTTCTCCACCTATGGGGCTACATTTGAGCAAGCCCTAGATCATCTTAAGTTCTAAAAAAGGTGTGTGAAGGAAAACCTTAGGCTCAACTAGCATAAAAGCCACCTAATGATCTAGGAGGAAATTATTTTAAGGCACAACATTTCTAAAAAATGGATGGAGGTGGACCCTAAAAAAATAAGGGTCATCTAAGGAATTACTAGATAGTCAAAAATTGTCGAAGATGTGAGGTCGTTCCTTGGACATGCTAGCTACTATTGATGATTCATTAAGAATTTTTCTAAGATCGCTAAATCATTGGTGGAGTTGACAAAGAAGTATGTTCCATTTTTTTGGACCAAGGAATGCAAGTATGCATTTCAAAATCTCAAGTTAAATCTTGTTGAAACTCCAATTCTACAAGCACCTAACTAGTCCAAACCTTTTTACATCATGAAAAATGCATCAAATTATTCCTTGGAAGCATGCTCACATAGTTGGATGATAAAAAATGTCCTTACTATATCCACTATATGAGTAGAAGCATTTTGGGTTCACAACTGAATTACACAACAAAGAAATAATTAATGGTAGTGGTGTTTCCATTGAAGAAATTCAAGCACTATGTGCTTTGGTACAAGGTGTTCATACACATAGATCATAGTGTAATTTGGTTCTTGATAAACAAATCAATGATGATGCATCATGTCATACAGTTATTGGTAATCTTGCAAGAATTTGATCTTACAATGGTAAATTAAAAGGGAATTGAGAACATGATTGCTAACCACTTTTCTTAGTTGGATTGGGACAACAAAGTGGAGAAGAGCCCACTGTCAGATCAATTTTCTGATGAACTCCTCTTTGCCATGGCTATAACTAAAAAAATGTCCAGTGAATCCAATTGGTACAATCACATTGTCACCTATCTTCTCATTTAGGAGATGCCACAAGTATGGGATCATAGGAACAAATAACAATTTTTTCACTAGACAAAACTCTTCATGGAGATCAACAAACATCTTTACAAGGTGTGCACCAATGGCCTAGTTCATTGGTATGTTCTTGATGTTGATTAATTGGGTGTTCTCCAAGATGTTCATAAGGGTCCTTATGGGGCCCACTATGCTAGGAGATGCATGGCCAATAAGATCCTCATGGCAAGGCATTATTTGCCAACACTTTTCAAGGGCACTCACCAATTCATCCACTCCTGTGAATGTTGCCAATATGATGGTGGAATAACTACTTCTATAAAGAAACCTTAGTAGTGGATCCAACCACTAAAACCATTTGAAATTTGGGGCATTGACTTCATGGGTCCTAATGAATCATAGATTGTCCACGTCAACTAAACCCCATTGACTAAGCCTCGTCAACTAGGCCCTATCAACGCATGATTTGATGCATTGACGTGGCCCTGTCAACATACTATTTGTTTTGGCCTATAAATATGCACTCACCCACTATGTTTATGACATGTCTTATCATAGTTGTAGTTAAGCTCTTGCAATTTGTCATTTGAAAGTTAGAATACTTTTCTAAGTACCTGTAGTAGGAGTTAAGAGTGTATGGATCTTTATTTAAGCACTATTGTACTTGAGCACAGTAATGTGTGTGGCAATAAAGATAATTTTTTTGATAAACCTTGGAGCACTTTGAAATAGATTAATTATTTATTTATGCATTTATTATTTTATGCAATTTTCTTTAATTCTTTAAGTAATTAAATAATTAATTAGACTAAACTAAGCTAAACTAAGCTAGATTAACTAGCGATTAATTAAGTACATAAGTATGACCACTTCAAGCATATGCTTGGCACTTGATAATCCTAGTGATTCTTGACATCTGGCAACCCAATAGTGTTAAATGTGTTCAAGATGTATATGGCAAGTGGAAACTAATGCTTATGTTAAAATTAGTTAGGTATAGTTAGTTAGATTAAATTAGCAATTAAATTACTTCATTCCTTTCATCCTTTATTTTAAGCATCCAAAACATAAAACATAAAAATCATATGCCTCGATTACACTTACCCATACCTTTGCATATCACAAGTGTAATTGGGAAAACAATGAATGATTGTTAGGGTAAGTTCACTTCATAGAAGCTAGTGTACCAGAAGACAAGGGGTTCATGGAATTTGACTAGATCACATGTGAACACTTAGTAATTAATATGGTTGAGCATAGGGATATTCGTCACTCATCATTTGCACCATTGCTAAGGACTTCTTTATTTTTGAAACATGTGCTATCTAGGCATAGTGAAAATCATTAACATCATTGGATGAACCCTAAGGTCAAAATCATTTTCAAAATAAACATAATAATTTAAGCACACTCATATCTTATTTTAATTACAAAATATCTTTTTCTTACAAGTGTGATGATACTAAACCATCAATGCCTCAAGAATGCAAGGTGGTATATACTCATCTAGATGAGTATGTACCTAACTTCACCTTCATCCTACATTAAGATGAACAACTATAGTGGCAAGATATGAAAGGAAACATTGTAATTCCTTCTAATTAATCTATGCTTAAGATGCTCCTCCAAACTGTTAGGAGGCTAGGCATCTAAGATCTTTAAGAAGAGTACATTATGCATGACCATGACTATTGGGACTACCATCCCATTGAAACACAATGCAGGAGAGATCGACACTAGGAGAAGCACCATGAGGCTATGAAGGGAAAATAGTTTACCAATCACTTGTTCCTACTCAACCAAAATGATAATGAGGATTCTCCCTTTGGGGATTTTCAACATGAAGATTCTCTACCCCTTGATATTGATGATGGGGGCTTGACCTTGGATCTGTAGTCCACTATCAACAATCCAAGTTTATGAAAATGTAGGAGTCAAGGCAAGGGCTCGAGTAAGCAAAATGATAACAAGAAAGCTAACAAACATGGCTATGTCAAGCATAGAGGAAGTGGTAGAAACCATGATGGTGGTGATCCTCCTCTCTCTTCAACCTCTTCATCTACATCTTCTTCTTCCTCTTTTGGTTTTAACAGACACTACAAAAAGGAAAATCATGATAAAGGTAAATAGTAGGATGATAATGATTGCCAAGCCCACCATGAATGAAGGGGTAGCAAAGGACATCATAAGTGTCATCAAAATAATGATTATGATTAGTCTTTTCTAGCAACTTAAAGTATGCTAGATATTGCAGAGGTAATAAAAATTTCAATCAGGCATGTAAAAGATAGTTAGATCAAGCAACTTGACATGAATAATATCCCTAGATTTGAGGGGGGATATAATTGTAATCTACAAACACATCTTGAAGCCTTTCATGATGCTTGTGCCTTATAAAATATTGAAAATGATTGGAAAAAATTAAAGCTATTTTCCAAGACACTCATCAAGGAAGCAAAAAGTTGGTATCAGTCCTTGGAGCTAGAATCCATTTGTATGTGGATTACAATGTTAGAGTTGTTCAATGATAAATACCAAATGTACTCATAAGTGTTTAATTTGAGAATGTAAATCCAAGGATGGAAGCAATGAACACATGAACCCTTAAATGCCACCATGGATAGATACTATTCTCTCATACACCGATGCCCTGGCCATGGTTATTCTTAGCGGGAACAACTTTGTCACATCATAGATGGACTTAGATCATAAACAAGAAGAAATATTGGGGTTTATGCCCAAGGAAGACTATCAAAACTTAGTGCCTATTATATCCAAGGCTAATAGAGTAGGTAGCAAAAGAAGAAGGAAATCAAAGAAAATGGAAAAGTGCTAAGGAATATAATTGGGATCCTTTCATTAGAAAAAGGGAGGTTCGATTTTACAACAATGAGGAAGATTCAACACTTGATGAGGTGGTGCAATTAAAGACCTTGCCAGTCAAAAAATCTGTTTTTGATATATTGACCAAGTTTGATAATTTATGGGACTCTTTGAACAAAAGATTTCAAACTATTTTAAAAATCACAAAAGAATCAAGAGAGTAAAGTAGTGATCATGACCGCAGGAGGTAGAAAGAAGCTAAATGTGCCTACCAAAGGGGTAAGGGTAAGGTTGTGTCAATAGAAGATGTTGTGGAGTCAGAATTAGATGATGATGATATGTGTGAAATATACCAATACAAAAATCCTAAAGATTGTTTTCCTATCATCTCACACTTGCAGGAGTTTGGGGTGTATGCTCTAAATCCTAGACTAGTAAGAAGGCAAGCACCTATAAGATTGCCTTATCCTCAAGGAAATCCAAGGTAGTTCCACCAACAACAATAGGTTCATTATCCAAGTGGAGCTCCACCACAATTGTAAGAGTAATTTTAGTAGTGGCAACATCCACAATCATGGGGGATGCTACCACCAAGGTAGCAGTACCTTTACAAGTAGCCAGATTCATATGGGTACTATGTTTAACAACCAATGTCTCCATGTGACTCTTCTAGTCATGCTTCTTTTTAGCATCACTACTACACTTCAAAATATTATAGAACTCATTCTCCATTACTAGAAGGGAAACCCCATATCCCTATCATCCTCCTCATCCTTCTGCACATGCTCCTCTATCCTCAACCCAATTACTAGCTACTCCATCCATGTAGGATGAGTTTCTAGCCCAACCAGAACAACATAATGCTACAAGGGCCATTAACTTACAATTGGCTCCTTAGCCAAGTGGTTCAAAACCAAGATCCCATAAAAGACCATTCTTTCAAACTAATAGCCCTACTAAATCCTCACATACTTATGTGATTGGTGGCCCTGTATCTCCTTCATCCTCTACATCCATACCTTTTGAAAGCTCTTCAAACTAAATGCCTTCCAAGACCTGCACAATTATGTTAACTCATGCTATATTTGATTAGATTAAGGCTAGAAACCTTCCTAGGAAGAGATCTAATCCTAGAAGTCCTCTCATCTATTTGTAGGTTTCTAGGAATGAGCCATACAAAGCTCTTCTTGACTTAAGTTTTATAGTTAATCTAATTTCTCATGAAATGTACAATGCTCGAAACTTGCCTCCTCTTAAGAAGAGAAACATTCATTTATAATTGGAAAATTAGTCCATCACTATTCCATTAAGATTGATAGAAGATATTGTAACCACTATCTATGGGTGGTCTTATCTTGTTGATTTCCTAGAAATCAAAGTTGAAAATTACAAGAGGAACTTCTTAATCATTATGGAAAGGGCTTGGTTGAGCATTGTTGATGCAAAAATGGACATTAGAGATCTTTCCCTAGAAATTTTCAAGGGAAATGCATTTGAAAAAATTGAAAAGAAATGAGTTACATGCATCTCATACAATGATACCGGGTGCAACTATGTGTAGAAACTCTAGTCTATGAAAAGAGCATCCATTTTTGCATGTAGGTAGTGTACAAATGAGGCAAATATTCAAAGGTTCTTGTACATAGCAGCCATAAAATAGGAGGGCACCCAGTGGCTAACATCTGATCTTGGAAGCATCACACTTTGCATGGAACCTACTCAGAGCTTAACATGTGCCTATGTTAAAGGCATGGATAAACTAGAGCAAGTTCATCATCAACACTTTAATGATGCAAATGATAATACTAATTGGGAATTGTTGGAAATCCCTGAAAACTATTTCACCTCAATTTAATAATGAGGCCTAGTAAGGTAACTATTTTCTCTACTTTAGCATGTAACTTTTCAAGTGGAAAACTTCATGTTAACCTTCCACAATTAATATATCTAGAGATGGAAAATCATTTTAAGCAAAATAAACATGGAAGAAAAATCTTGCCATTTCCATGCTTTATTAGAAAACTTTAAAAGAGGGCATGGATAGTCTACTATGCAAATGACACAATTAGGCATACTCCTATTACCTCCTAGTCTAAGATGATGAAAGACAAGATCCCTACTATGTCTAAAGAAGAGGAAAAACAACCACCACTTCCACCATACACTCAAGACATAACATTGAAGACCCATGTAGCCATTGAATGCCTATGCAAAATCTAAGAGCAGCTCTTGTATGAGTTGGAGTAGCAAGTAGGAACAAGTGGTAGGGATCCATTTTTTACCATCCTATAATGAGTCTCCTTAATAAAGTGGCTCAAATAATCAGTTAGATGGAGGGAGGTGGGCCAATATTCTTAGCCCAAAGAATGTAACTATCCACAAGGCTAAATCTTAGTGCCCAAGAGGTGATAATATCTCTCTTGTAATAACAAAAATTCCTAGAAATCTCTGGTAATGCCACTACCTTTTCAATGTGCTTGGAGGAGGGTGAGGAGGAAACTATCTTGGTGATGTTGCATCAAGTTTAGAAGACCACAATAGAAGTGGTTATTGATCAAATTGTCAAAGTACTAAATGCACCTGCAACATCTATATCAAACATTTTTGCACTTAGAGATGTGTAGATGTCCACAAGGACTGTTAGTGGTTGATTAAGTGCAATCCAACATAAGAAATTGTTGGATTGACTGTTAGAAATTCTGCATATCTTTAATTTTTTAGATAACATCACTACAACCTAGTCGAAGCTACTTGAAGCAAAGGGTTAATGGATCATTCTAGAAGGGCAACTAAAAATGGCTCAAGCACAAAACCAACACGTGATGGTGGAGGTTGGCTTAAGATCCCACCTTGCTAATCCCACACTTCTCAATTCTACATTGATAAAAGATGATGCTTTTTAACAACTTTAAAATAGACTTAGATAGGTTGAGGCAAGGATGGTGACAACCATCTTTGACTAGTCCATCATCAAGGCTAAGACATATTTAGTTCAAAAGTACTTGGTCCAAACACACCTATATAATGAGATGTTAACCATTAAGAATCATCACCTATGGAATGTTGATCTACAAAAATAACAAATGCAAGAATTCATCCATTAAAAATAGGAGTAGTTAGCTAAGGTGAACACTAAGCTTAGGAGATTGGAAATGGAGAACAGAAATCTCTCTATGAACAAAGTCTATGTCTTATGCTAAAAATTTGCAATTGAGACTGCCACCTAGAAGAATGAGGTTCTCAAATTTGAGAGAGTTAAGAATCACTGTAGAGATCAGGTTTTCCTACAAAAGAAAGTTAATGAAAAACACATCTAGATGGCTAAGAAAAATATCAATGAGATCCTCTAGCAACTCTAGCAAGGAAAATAGATGTAGCAACCTATCATTGATGTGATAGATACCTATAACAAAGAGAAAATCTCATGAAGGAGTTGCAAATTGAAGAGAGAATTAAATATATGAAGCTTGCTGATCTCCGATATGCAAACCTAGCAATGCTAACTATCAAACAATCATGGTCAGAGTTGGAGAAGTAGGTGGCCAACTCGTACTTGCTATACAAGGAAAAGTTTAAGCACCACAAAGAAAGAAAGTAAAAGTTTGAGATTGCAAATGCTGAACTTGAAATTCTTAGGGTAAGAGCAGTTGATCAACTGCTAAGAACCTAGCCAAAATAATGAACAATTACCATGAATTAGAAAATGTAATCAGGGCATTCAACATCAAACACAAACAATTTGCTACCTAGTTCTTGAATGTTAAGGAGTTTTTCACAATAATGCTCTATCCTTGGGATGTGCCCACACTGACCCACATCAGCCAAGCTACATGGACCCTGCATAATCCCAAGAGTAAGGAGGAGAAAATGAAATCATTATTGAATGATTTTTTTCTTCCATTGAAAGTTGTAGCCATAGCAGGGAAACTAGAACAACCTCAACCACCACATGTGCCTAAAGTAGAAGAAGGTCCCTTTGAACCTTAGGAGCCTCCACCACCTAGGATCATTTAATCTTCTTCCTTGTCTTCACGTAATTAGAGGAATTGTGTTTGTCAAATGTTTTCTTGATGTTCAATTTTATAGTCCTAAACATTAGAAAATTTTGTAATGATTGTATATTCACACAATTGAGCACTTAGTGTTTGTTGTGTTTTTTGTATGTTTATCGTTAGTCAGTAATTCCATATCTTTTCCAATTTGTAAAAAACTCGAGAATAATTTTTCATTTAGTTGTGGGGGTATGATAAATCATAGATTGGTTGTGTTGACTAGGCCCCTTCAACTAGGTGTTGTTAATTAGGCCTCATTAACTATGTTCCCTTGATGCAGGATTTGATGCATTAATGTGGCCCCATCAATGTAGTGTCTATTTTCACCTATATATACATGATCACTTGTTATGTTTATGGCATGTCTTCTCATACTTGTAGTAGAGTTCTTACAGTTTTGTCATTTGAAACTTAGAATATTTTTCTAGGTGCCCATAGTAGGAGTCAAGAGTATAGAAATCTTCATTCAAGCACTATTGTACTTGAGCACAGTAGTGTGTGCAGCAATAAAGATGAGCTTTTTAATAAACCTTGTAGCACTTTAAATTAGATTAGTTAATTATTTATGCATTTAATGTTTTATGCAATTTTCTTTAATGTTTTAAGTAATTAAATAATTAATTAGGCTAAACTAAGCTAGATTAAGTAGTAATTAATTAAGCACATAAGTACGATTACTTCGAGCATACGCTTGGTGCTTGGTAATCCCAGTAATGCTTAACATTTGACAACCTAATAGCATTAAACATGTTCAGGATGTGTATAGCAAGTGGGAATGGATGCTTATGTTATGATTAGTTATATGTACTTAGTTAGATTAAATTAGCAGTTAAATTACTTCATTGCTTTCATCCTTTATTTCAAGCACCCAAAACATAAAACATAAAAATAATAAAAATTGTATGCCTTGATTACACTTAACCATACCTTTTCATATCACAAGTGTAATTGGAAAGAAAAAAAATGACTATTAATGCAAGTTCACTTCCTAGAAGCTAGTGTACCAAGAGACAAGGTGTCCACAAAATTCAACCAAATCATGTGTTAACACTTAAGGATTCATATGGTTGAGCATAAGGGTATTCACTGCTCATCAAGTCCCATCACACCCATGTCAAATGGAAAGATGTACATCATAATCACAATTGACTATTGTAGGGAATGTGTGGAAGCTACAACTATCACTAATTACACATCTTCTACAACTACTCGGTTGTATAACAAATTATTGTAAATAGGTTTGGGGTGCCACATGCACTTATTTTTTATAATGGTACTAATTTTATAGGCACTACCTTTTGAAAACTCATGCAACACTTGAAGGTTAAACATAAATTAATAGCATCCTACCACCCCTAAGCTAATGGTCAAGTAGAGGTTACAAGTAGGGAAATCATAAAAATACTAACAAGAACTATTAGGAAATATATAAGGGATTGGTGGAAAAAACTCAATGATGCCCTTTGGGCCTACCACTTCACTTGAAAACTTCCTACTGGCTACTCTTCCTATAAGCTTATGTATGAAAAATTGCCAACACTTCAAATTTAGGTTGACCTCGATACACTATCAACAACTTGTGACCTTAACCTTGACCTAAGTCTAGCACAAAAAGAAAGATTGATGAACCTCAACTTTCTAGATGAGAATCAATTGGTAGCCTTGTCATCTAACGAGTTGCACAAGGCATTCAACAAGCAATGACATGACCTTAGAATAAGGAAGGTAAAATTTCAATTGGGAGATAAAGTCCTCTACTAAAATCTCACACATGTACCACAAAGAACCAAGTTCCAAACATTGTAGGAGGGGCCTTATGTTTCCTATGAAACATTTCCTTCTAGGGCCATGTTAATATATAATCCTAAACACCCAAATAAGAAATTGTTGATCAGCATGCAACAAATAAAACCTTTCCATGAGCCTAGAAGAGCCAACAACTAGAACACCTTCACAAATGGATAGATATGCTCAATTTTTTGGATCTCCTCCTTCTAACTTAGTAATGGGGGAGATGGCCATCCATTCTAATTCATTAAAGTGGCACCTCAGGTTTTATACTTATTGTTTACATTTTTTTATTTTACATCATTTTTACTATATTTTTTCTTTTTGAAATATTTTACAATTTCTTTTGTAGTTTACTTTATTTGGTTTGAGTTTTTTTTAATGTTTTTTCCATGTTTATTTTGCTTTTCTTTATTGCTTCTAAGACTAAGTGCAACTGTAGCTGCTAATTAATGGTGGTTTGTACTATAATCTTATTTCATTGTTAATGTTTAGATTATATCTTTGAATTTCAGTATTGATAACTAAGACATGGTTTCTTTTTCATGATAATAGGTAGTGAGTACACATCATCCATCCATCCACAAACTCTATGGTGTTCCTTATTTTGGAATTATGCGGTCCCTTTCTTAATGAATCTTATAACAAACTTGTGACCTTGATAGTTTCCAAACATGGTAATGAGTAGTTGAGATACCCCTACACCCAACCATATAAATCACAAAGCATTTATGCACAATCTGATCAAATTTCATGGACTTTATAGTTTCTGATGCACTAGTCTTCTAGGTAGTGAACCTTGCCCTAAGGTCACTCGTTGTCTTCCCGATTACACTTGTGAAGTATAATGGTATGATTAAGAGTAATTGAGGCATGTAATTTTTATCATTTTGTGTTTTATGCTTTTGGTGCTGAAGAGAGATAGAGTAATTTAATGACTAAATCAATTTAACTAACTAACTAATCCTAACATAAGCATTTAGTTCCACTTTCTGCACATATCCTGAACCCATGTATCAACTACTAGGTTACCAAGTGCTACACTACTAGGCACACCAAGCAATAACACTGCTGGGATTACCACGTGAATATGTGTTATGTTGAAGTGATTGTATTTATGTATTTAATCTATCTAACTTATCTCTTAGTTACTAGAAAAAATTAAATAATTAACTAAAAGCATTAAATGCATAAATAAATATCTAAAATATATAAAATTCTATAAGGTTTATCAAGAAGCTCATCTTTATTATCTTACACACTATCATGTTCAAGTAGAACAATGCTTGAATAAAGATCTATACACTCAACGACTCTTACTGTGGGCACTCAAGAGAAATATTCTAACTTTCAAATGTAAAAGCTACAAGAGTTTGCCTAATACTATGAATCTCCTTCCCTAAACATGACTAGGAGCTTATATTTATAGTTTTTTCTCTAGGGCTATGTCAATGGGGCCCCATTGATGAGGCCACATCAACAAGGATCCATTAATGTGACTTATTAATGATTCATCATACCCCCATGACTAAACAAATACTCATCCTTGAGTTCTTTAAAAAAATTTAGAAAGGTATGGGAGTATTCACTAACTATTAACAAAACAAAACAAATTAACTTGACAAAACTAAGTGCTTAAGTATACAAATCACAAAATCACCAAAAATTGTAATGTTCATAATAAAAAATTGAACACCATTACATGAATCTTCAAAAATTTGGTCAACACATCCTCTAATTATTTGAAGATGGTGGCAAAGATTAGACAATCCTAGGTGGTGGTGGCTCCTGAGGCTCTAAAAGGCCTTCGCTAGGTTTAGGCACATGCATTGGCTAAGGCAACTATGGTTATCTTATTGTGGCTACAACCTCTAGTGCAAGGTGAAAGGCATTAAGTAATAACTTCATCTTCTCCTCCTTACTCCAGGGATCATTCATGGTCCACATGGCTTCACTCATGTTAGTCGGAATGGGGACATCCCACAGACAAGGCATGATCAGGAACATCTCATTTACATTGACAAACCAAGCAGCGAACTATTTGGTTCTTAGTAGTTGATCTTTGATTTGTGAAACATGCTTTGAGAACTTCAAGTGTAGCATTAGCCACCACAAGTTTGTACTTCATGTCCTTGTGGTGCTTGAACTTGACCTCGTATAGTAAGTATGAGCTAGCCACCTACTTCTCCAACTCAAATCGTGGCCATCCAATAGTCAACATGGCCGATTTTATGTAACAGAGATTGGAAAGCTATATGTACTCTATCATCTCCTTGATCTACAACTCCTTTGTACATATTTTCACCTTATTATAGACATCTATCCCATTAACAATGGGTTGCCAAACTTCCCTTCCCTGTTGGAGTTACTAGAGGGCTTCATTTGGCTTGGTCTTTGCCAATTAGATATGTTTTTCATTTACTTCCTTTTATAGACTAACCTACTCTTTGTAATGATTTTTAACTTTCTCAAATTTGAGAGCTTCATATTTCCAAGTGGCTATCTCAATTGTAGTCTTTTGGCAAAGGGCATGCACCTCCTCCATGGAGAGATTCCTATTCTCCATTGCTAATCTCCTCAACTCTATGTTTGCTCTAGCCAACTACTCTTACTATTTATGGATGAAATCTGTTAGTTGTTTTTTGTGCACATCAATGTTTCATAGGCGATGGTTCTCTATAGTCAATTGGACATTCTCTTGGTAGGTCTAATCCAAGGCCTTTTGAATCTTGTATTGTGTGGCTTCTGCTAAGGATATCTAGAACACTATTGTCTCCATTGCATTCTCAACCCCTTTGAGCCTAGACTGAAGCTATTACATAACTTCACCTCTGTGAATGCTAGATTGAAAACCACAGGGTCAAATATCTAGGCTCTTAGTTTGGCAACCTTCATAGGCAATTGTTCATTCCACTCTTTGGTTATTTTGAGTTACCCCTCTAATATGATATTTTTGCCCCTTCTTTGCCTCTAGAAGCTTCAACTAGGTTGCAGTAATGTTATCTAAAAGGTCAAAGACACCTAGAAGTGGTTGCCCAATTCCCACCAGTTAGTTTAACAACTCTTCATGCTATGCTACACTTATTCTGTTGCTTGTAGTTCCTGCAGATGTCTATGATTCTTAGAGTGCAGTGATGTTTCGTGTAAATGTCGTAGGTGTGTTAAGTATTTCAACTATCCTATTAGTGACCACTTATACTACTATTTCCTATCCTTGGTGATACATCATCAAGACAGTTTCCCCTTCATCCTCCTCCAAGCTTACTGAGAAGGTCATAGCATTCCTAGAAATTTTTAGGAGTGGATGTTATTCTGTGAGAGATATTGTAACCTCTCTAGCACTTAGATTTAACCTCGTAGATAGCTGAGTTCTTTAGGCTAAGAACATGGACCCACCCTCACCCATCAAACTAATTATTCAGGCCACCTCATTAAGGTGACTCATGACTAGTCTATATATAGATGGGTCCTCACCACTCATGACTGGTCTATATTCAAGAGCCATTATCGGTATTCCCAACAACCGTTGGATAGTTGTAGCGATGTTTGGCATTATTTTTTGAGTGGTAGGTGGTGGTGGTCACTACTCTTCTTAAATTATAGTTGTAGGTATTTTATTCTTCATCATTTTCACCTAGTTGGTAGCCAAAACAATCTTGATATCATTGTTGGTGTAATGGACTATCCCTCCCTTTCGATAGAGTTTCTTGATGAGGCATGGGAAAGGGAGTGCCTTCCTTCCATGTTCATTTTCTTTAAAGAACTTCTCTGTATCTAGATAAATCAATTGCAGACAACTAACTAGGAATCTCCCACTCAAAGCAACACATACTTGGGCAAAGAAGGTAGTGATTTTTCTTGGCCTCACCATAGGATTGAGGTGCAAGGTTATAATCTTATAATGGATACTTTTTTATAGTGTGATCACACCAAAATCCTTGCGGTTGACACCATAACATCATCACATCCATTCTTTCTTGATGCTTAGATCTATCTACATTGGGATCTCAGTAAGGTTTGCGCCTATTTCAAGCAACCCAAGTGCTACAACAATGGCCTACACTAAGTAGGACACTAAGATGTCCTTGATCTTTACTATACTCTAGGCTACTTATTATTCTAGAACAAAAACATCTCTCCCATGTACCACTTTTTAATATAAGTGATGATTGTCCACATGGGAGAGGCCTTCAGCTAGTCTTGCACTTCTCTTGGTGCATGCTCCAAGAAAGGGTCAAATTTTAACTCTTGAAGCATCAATTTTTGGACCTCCCTTGATTTGATTTGATTTAGGTAGGCCTCTATTAAGGTCACCTCAAGGTTTACTAGTTGTATAGGTGCATCATCCTAGTGGGAGTGTTCTATTGCTATTGCTGTTGGTTTTGGAATCTATCTAATAAATTCCACTTTTCCCTCCTCCCTAAGAGGACCTGTGGCATAGGTTGCGAATCGTTCTTCTTGTTGAGGCTATTCTTGGCCTCTTTCCATTCTAGGCCATTTTTCCCTTAGTTGGGATGGTCCTGCTTCCTACGTATGCTTACCTTTTGGTGCCATTTATGGTCACAACACATCCATGGATTAGTAGATGTAATGTGTAACTTTAAAGTTTTTGAATACATTTTCTCATTAGTTAGTTACACTTTGGGTAAGGTTGGACAATGGTAGATTGATTATTTTGTTATTATTTTATTAATTATTTATTATAATTATTACCAAAGCTTGTTGGAAAGGTCTAACTCTTTATCATTTAGTGTTTAATAGTTGATTTTTTAGTTAAACCTTTGTGGAAGTTAGAAAAATTTCCAAGAAATTTTCTATCAAAAATGGTATATTTGTGGCCCCCATGATGAAGAGCTTACCTCTAGTAGCTACAAGGTCAAAGAATAGAGTGATTTGCATAAATAGTTTGTGAGTTATGGGCTCTAGAAGGTTCTAGGCTCTAATAAATTAAGAAACTCCTATAGTGTTTGTGAGAACATGTAAAATTTTCTAAGTGGGGTTGTTTATACTATTTTTCCACCATGTTAATAGGGCCTTGTATATGGGTCTACTCTATCGGCCAAAATTTTCAAAGTTGAATATCTCTAGAAATATAATGAATTTTTTAATGAAATTGGGATCCATGGAATCCCAAAAAAAGCCAAGAATATGATAAAATTATTGAAGAGGATATTTGAAAGCTCAAAAATTGAAAAAGTTGATGGAGAACATATTTAATAAACAAAATATGTAAAGAAGCACATGGTCTAATGTGGAATATGGGTGTACAAAAGATTCCAATTGCGAGAATGCCTATGGATAAGATGCTTAATGAACCCAACCAAGGGATATGCAAGTTGATCCTCCCCATAGCATGTACATGCCCTTTTTTTCCCTTGCATAACCTTAACCTAAGGAGTTCGTGATCCCCAGATGTAACTAATGGTTGATGAAAGTTATGGACCAAAACCCAGAAGATTCTACTTAAGAATTCAAATATGTCAAACTAAGATATGGAATCAAGAACTCAATCACTGGCAGTGAGATGAGTTATGGATAGCATAAATGGATGACGGAGAAGGTGAAATGGAATTTCAAACTAAGATTGTAAGAAGTCCCTTGTGGAGTTCATGTTTAAAATGACTGAAGAAGATCCATCCTTAATCTAGACCAAAACCAACCTTGTTCAGTGACTTCACATTGCCACTCTAAGATTGATCCACCTCCTCAAGACACAAGAGTGCTTCCACAAAACATCCACTATTCCATAAAGAGAAGAAAAGAGAAGTAGGAAGTGAGAGAGGGCTTTAGTTAAAGGGGACCTTCAAGCATGGGTACATGTCTTTCTAGTCCCATAACTAGTGCTTGTAGCCCACTTATTTTTCTAAGGGATGTGCTCTGAATTCCCATTGAAACACCATAAATTTTCAAGACACTCTTGCTTCACCAGGGTCTTGGAAATGAGGTGAACATTTCCACAAGTGTAGCCTCATGAAAAATTGGCAGGAAATGGATGCTCTAAGTTTAAATTGTTCAGTTTGGCAAGTTTTCTACCTCCAGAGCTAATAGACCAGATGGACTCTCTGGCCTGCCCACCTAAGTGGTCCACTCGGCTGACAGTCTATTCAGAAATCATGCTGGGAGTTGTCGACGGTACTTAGGTCAGGAAAAACAGTTTGGCAAGTTTTCTACGCTATGCTATGGTATGCTACGGTATGCTATGCTATGCTATGCTACACTACACAGTGTAGCAGACCTTCGAAACATTAAGCAAATGTCTAAATGCAAATTTTAGTAAGGATGTCCACGTAAAAGCAAAATAAAAAATCAGCCAATACAAGGTGCTACGCCATGCTACTCTACACAGTGTAGCACAACGAAACAAGGGCAAAAAAAGTAGAGTTTTCTCATTACAATTGATAGAAGTGCAAGTTACACTGGTTGCTATGCTACGCAGCATAGCATAGCATAGAAAATATGCAAGATTGATAAAATGTTTCAAGAGTTAACCTCGCATGCGCCAAGACTTTCAACAAAGGCTAGCGACTTCAATGCAAGTTCCTTCTTTCCAAATTAGTGACTACACAATGCTACACTACGTAGTGTAGCACATGAAACACCACAAAATTTTGGCCTAGCACTTTTAGACAAGAATCAAGCTAAGTCATGCTGCTTCCCAACATGAGTACAGCATGACCAAACTTGAGAGCCTCCAAAACGGCACGAAATGACATACAATGGAGCGAGCAATGGAGCAAGAAAAGTCCCCTTGGGGCCCATAGGTGACTACACCAACTTTTGGCATCTAGAATCAAAAATTTCAAGCTCAAAATGCTTGGTTTTGGCTAGGTATAATTTGGCTACATTTTTAGACGTTGCTCAGCGTAAGGCTCAATGTCACCAGTTTTTGGAGCTCCGAAACTGAGTCAAAACATGCTGAAATTGAGTACAGGGACCTTCCATGACCTTCACCAAGGTCCTCAGCAGGTCCCAGCCTCTAGAAAATGAAGATTTGGGCCTCAAATATGCCACTTTGACTTGGTGACGCTCGGGTTATTTTTCAGACGCTGCTCAGCGTAAGGCTTAGTGTCATCAACCAAAACAGGGCCAAAACAACATCCAAATCAGGCCAAAGTTGGCACATTGAACCCTCATGACCCATGGCATGCAGATCCACTTTGAAAATGAAACCGGGTTCAAAGTGCACTATTTTCAGGTCATACACTGTTAGTGATGCTGACGCTGATGCTGGACGCTGGACGCCTGATGTTGACGCTGACGCTGAGACTAGACGCTGACGCTGACGCTGACACTAGATGCTGATGCTGATGCTAGATGCCAGACACTGACGCCAACATAGATCTGTAGATTCAGAGGCCAAACATCCAGATCCACTCTTGTACCTTAACATTCTTTGTACATTTTGCATTTTTCAGCATATCAATCTCTTACGCTGTGGATTACACACATCAACATAAGAGATCTTGGTCACACTGCACACTGTACATTGTAACATTTCGTGCATCTGGTCAATGTACACACCTGTCACCTGATCTAAAGTTTTCTCACCTCGTAGTCACTGATCTTCTCCCAGATCTGAATATCATGCCTAAAATCCTATAAATCCCCCATTTTTCCACGAGATCAAGGTTCAAAAAATATGAATCTCACACACATAGGAAATCTAGGCATCAATCTCATACGTGGGGCTTCATATAGACTTGGACATCGTACACCTACAACCCAAAACCTGCATCTTCCCAGCATCTGCTCTTACACATCGGGGCTAAATGTCCGCCTTGCAACCACTCCGCAACTGCATTTTGACCAGTGCGCATTTTAATTATTTATTAATACGAACAGTTTGCATTATCACCCAGATTCTTGCGGTTTACATTATTTTTTCTATTACAATTTTTCCTATTTTCATCGTTTAAACAGTTTACATTCATTTCGATTTGTTTACGTTCAGTATATGCATTTGTTTATGTATAACCCAACGCATCGCAATTGCATACGTTCGGGGAAGTCCTCGTTTGATCTGCGTGTGGACCATTCAAGGCACTCTACATTTGTTGTTTTTCTAGTAGGCCCTCGAGCAAAGGCAGGATGTTACTGTTTCATTCATAAATCTCTCAGTGTTTGTTCATTCCAACCTCTCACCAACAATTTCGGATGGTATAGTAAAATGGCGCTAGAAGGAGGGCCTATTTTCTATTAGATCCACCTCTTAGCATCCTAGATCCAGCGTTTACACATTGCTGTCACATTCCTGCTTGAATCACAACGTCCTGCACCTTCCCCTCTCAGATCTAGACGCTACCCTCAGCGTCCTGCACCTTTCCCTCTCAGATCCAGATGCTACCCTCAGCGTCCTGCACTTTTTGACAATTTCAGACATTATTTACAGCTTCCCTCATCCTTACCTTTCTTTTCTGACACTATTCAAAGTGTCCATATTAAGTTTTCTTCTTAGACACTACATCCAACACTTATTTTTCTTACCTAGACACCCCAATGTTTGGTCACGCTGAAATTTGGTCACACTGATGTTTGGTCACATTGACATTTCGGCAAGCTGACGTTTGGTCACGCTGATGTTTGGTCACGCTAACGTTTGGTCAAGCTAAAGATTGGTCAAGCTGACGTTTGGTCATGCTGACGTTTGGTCAAGTTGATGTTTGGTCACGCTGACGTTTGGTCAAGCTGACATTTAGTCACGTTGATGTTTGATCATGCTAATGTTTAGTCATGTTGACGTTTGGTCATGCTGAAGTTTGGTCAACACTTAGCCACATTTTTTCCCTCCAACACTTAGCCATTTATTTTCTTTCGCTTACGCTGCTACATCTAGACACTTTAACGATGGACCCTGTACACACCAACACCATCACCATGCTCGTTACCAACTTCGGTACTACAATCTCAGGTCCCATCACCATCACTGAGTCCATAGTTGCTCTTGGCACAATGAATCCTCAGGGGCCACCTCACCGGTCACTAATACTGCAAGGTATGAATCCCGCGTTCACCATCTTAATGCTTGAACAATATAATTTTATTTACGTTAAAATCCAAGCTAAACTGGCCGTTGACTGAACCGAGCTGGAAGCAAAGAGACATTATGAGCTAATTTACAAAGGAGGTCATGATTTCATTCCCACCACCTATGATGTCATCCCACTCAATGAATCCCACCATGAACTCCTATCACAACTCCTCATGGCCAAGAACCAAACCTCACGCCAATCCGCCATAGAACCTCAAAACAAAGATGAAGAAGATAATTTCACGGCTCAGTCTAAACATAGGGATTCATACCATACTCTCAGTTCCCATACTTACATGAACCTGTTATTTCACCCTTTCATGGGAAAGACCATGTCTCTTCATATAGTTAAAAGCACTCAAGCACATGTGCCCCAACAAGAAGCATCCACTCTTATTCCCACTCTCCCTATGACTGATACTCGATTCAATGTACCCATCCCCACTATTCCTCTGGTCATCACATTATCCCCTCTCCTACAAGTACAACCCCAGCAACTCCCCTCTCAAACTAATGTAGGAGTGACTTTCCAACCCCAAGTAATTGGGATGCCATCTATGATACCCACTTCCACATATACACACTTTATCCCATGAGTGTAGGTTCATACCATGCCCTTAGCTCCTCCAGTACAACACCAGGTACAAAGTCTCCCTTCACAACCCATAGTTGGGCAATGGCCCGTCCTAGTTGTCCAGTCACAATAATCTGTTCCACAACCCATAATTGGCCAATGGACTACCCTTGTCACGCAACAACAACAACAACAACAACAACCTATACCATATGGTATGCCGTCCTTAGTAGCATCCACCATAAATATTCCACAAGTGCAACCTCTGATCACTCAACTCTCTTCTTTCCCGCCCACTGCACAACAGTCTAATTTGTATGGCACTCAAACTAGCCAACCTACTACTCCACAAAGTGCCCAAGAATGGCCTGAAGCCAAAAAGATGATGCAAGAGCTCATTGATGAGGTAAAACGCCTTAAAACCACTAACAATGAAGAGCTTAAAGTATTAGAATTTTATCAAGACGATCCTATTACCTCTTTGGTACCATCATTAACCCTACCCAAAAGAGTTTCTTTACCTCAGCTAACTAAATACAACAGGGAAGGAGACCCTAAGGCCCATCTAGTCACATTTAGACTAGAATGCCTATTGCTTCAGGCTTGGCCCCATGCAATCTTGCATGTGTTCACCATGTCCCTCATTAGCAGAGCATTAGACTAGTACCAAGCCTTGCCTCGTAACTCCATATCCTCTTTGGAGGACCTCTTACACCAATTCGTTACCAGGTTTAAATACAACCTGAAACCTGAAGCAATCTTGGATAGTCTGATATAGGTAAAACAAGCACCGCTTGAACCTGTACAAAAATTTATCCAAAGATGGAGTGCCACACTCAATGAACTTCATGAGCCAATCCCAGAAACATACCTTCTTATGATTCTTAAGGGATTCGTGAATGATTTTGTCAAATCAAAATTATACTATCTAAATGTGCCCACTCTATGCCAAGCTTTTGTATAGATTAAAAACATAGAAGAGGCAGCCCAAAATAGTCATGACCCTACTTACTTAGCCTTCAAAAATCAATACACTAAAAAAGATAAAGAAAAGGCTAAAGCAACAGTAGTAGCAGTAGCAAAGACTCAACCCACCAACATGGGATAGCAAGGCAGACACCTACTACTCCTGCATACATACCTGAATCATCTACCATGCAAGTTGCTAACACGGGTCATGCATGTATGTTTGAGAGGAAAGACCCTGATCAATACACACCACTCCCCATGAAGCCTTCCTAGTTGTAAGATCAACTTTTGCAGGATGGGGCCATTAAACACAATCAACTATCTCCAGTAGCAGCCCAGAGACACGAACGATTTTGTGAATTGGTCAGAAACCTAAGCTTGGCAACACCAAATGAGCCTCCTATCCCAAGAGGCTTTAGACTAGATCAATTTTGCGAGTACCATCAATAGAATGGGCATGGTACTGATTATTGTTTCACCCTCAAACAAGACATACAACGTATGATTTAGGGATGAAATAACATTTGACGATGCCAACCCCGTTAAACCACAGAATCAATCTATGGGTGTGTACAAAGATCCCCTTAATACTATAGAAGCTCCTTACACCATTAACATGATCCATATTGGAAATGAGCAAGAAATGCCTAGAAAACCTTTCATGATTTGTGTCCCTCCTACAACGTCAACATCATCCCCCATAATCTTTATACCCCACATACAATCCGCCTACACCTACAAAACCATTCATCATTCGTGTACCCCCTACTAATACAATCGCAAATGTGCAACTGCCTACCTATCCCACCTCCTTTATGGTCCAGGTGTCACCCACGGTTGCAACCATAGAGATACAACCACAAAATCGACCAACTCCCTTCGTAGTCAGGGTACCCAAACATCCTGATCTTCAAACTCCTACTCCTCAAATGTAAACCAAACCGACCCCATTTGTCATCAAGGTGCCTAAAAACCCTGACACACAACCATCTCCAACTGTTTAACCACAACTCCGGCCCGCTCCATTCATAATCTGAGTCCCAAAACAACCCATGTTCAAGCTCCAACAGTTCCTCCACAACCTTCGCAAGAATGTCTCGTTGACAGACTTACTAGGGAACGATTGGAAAAAGAACGTCGAAGTCTTGAATTGGAGCCACCGAAACCCACTCCCTTAAATGTTGTACCTATGGCTCCGACAACTGATGAGCCAAGCACAAGCCACAAAAATAAAAAATTAGGAATGCTAGATACATCAAACCCAACTATCACATTAGACCACACAAAAACCATTCCACAAGAGATACAACTGTTGGGTCCAATGGACCAAGTCTCAACCAGCAAGAGTATACCAAACAGCAAAGACTTGGTGAGTGCCCTAACTCAGGTCACACAGGGGCTTAAAAAAACACATCTTTAAGCTTGTATGACCTAATGATGACTTTTCAAGTTCATCGTGAAGCCTTAGTACGCATGTTAACATCGATCCTAGTCAGTGAAGACTTGTCTGCAAATGAACCTTCCATTCATGCAGTAATGTCTCCACATCAAGGATCAAGAGCTACATGACTAAGCTTTAACACAAATAATATAAAAATAGATGAAAAAATAGGAGGAGTCACCACTACACCCATGTTCATAACTATACAAGTAAATCAATTTAAAATACATAGGGTGCATGTAGATGACAGAGTAGCCATGAACATAGTACCATACCCCGTCATAAAACAATTAGGGCTAACTGAACAAATCAAGCCAACTTCCACAACATTTCTAAAATCGTTCAGTGGATCACGTGTAGTTGTCAAAGGAATACTAACTTTGGATTTCATAGTAGGGGATCGATTCCCCACATCAGTAGAATTTGTAGTCATAGACAAGATGCCTAGATTTAACTTGATATTGGGACAAACATGGTTAGCCTAATTAAAAGCGGTATCCTCACCCATCTACCAAGAGATTCACTTACCCTATGAAGGTGGTGAAATCATTATACACGGTGATGCAGCTGCACCCAACACCTCTACACACATAGGCACAAACCAAGGCTCAGAGGTCAGATTTGATGAGCCTAAACAGGATGACACTACTCTCGAGCTTAAACAGGATGCCACACCCATTGCCAACCAAAATGATAACCAATCTCCAAACTCTAATCCCCCAGAAGATATGGAAGCATTACAAAACGTGGAAACATCCAAGCATGCTGACATAGGAGTTATTCCTCTAGATGTCTCATGGTCAGAATTACCATTTAACATAATTAGAGAAGCAGACGTTGAATATATGATTACACCGACATGCCCAACACACCATGTCAATCTTCGAAAATTAAAGAAGCTATTCAACCGTTAAACTACTATAATCCGAAATGACATTAAACTACTATCGTCCGAAATGATGTTAAACTATTATCGTCGGAAATGATGTTAAACTACTACTCGTCTGAAATGACGTTAAACTACTACTCGTCCGAAATGACGTTAAACTACTGCATGTTCGCAATGACATGAAACTAGCCATGATAAAAAATGGTCGGTTCATGTTAAAACCTACTGAAACAGTTTAAATCTCTCATGTTTTCTTGTAGCCCGAAATGGCCTTAAACTAGAACAAGTTACGTTTCCATTTCTTTAAAATTACATTTTTTCGTTTGCATGCATAGTTACATCCTTGCTCTACAAATTATTATTCCCCTTACATCTCTTCTATACCGTTATCATTTTAGTTGCATTCACACTTATATTTACAAACAGTTAAAACAAAAAAACAAAACAAAAATATAATAATAAAAATAAAAAAAATCTTTTGTGTTTACGCTTGTGTTTATCAAAAGTTTGGACAAAACGTAAAATAAAAAAAAATTGAATAACATAAAAACAACAAATATATATCAAGGTATAAATAAATAATTTCAAATGTTTACATTGTATCACACATTCACGTTCATAGAATCTACAAATTTTCAACACAAAAAAAAAATTTCAACTAAGCTAACAACAATGACAAGTTAAATTAAAAATCAGCGCTAGGAGGAGCTTGGTCCCCAAACTCATCCGCATCATTGAGTCCCACTCCACTGGGACCAGCCTCATAATCAACATGTCCCTACACCACAACAAAATCCTAGGTAAGTAAGTTAAAATTTGTAAAAGAAATGAAAGTAACCATCAAGAAAACATAAATATACAAGAGAGAACTAGCAAGAGAAATAATAATAAAATGAATAACTACAAAAGTTGTATGTCCCATGGGACAAGAACTCCATGTATTCGTTTGGTGCATTTAATCCTTAATAGGGAACATGGAAATTAGTTAAGTAATTCCAACATTAGAATGATAACAACGTTTGCAAAAATTATGATTAATAATTTATGTTACAACTATGGTAAATAGTAGTTAGTCCACATCATCTTAGATGCTACAAGCACCCCACCAGGAATAGTGAAATTGAGCTTATTTGATTTTTTTTCTTGTCAATTAAAGTAAAGAGCTATGTTTTCGTGAAACAGCATGTCACGTTTCCGTGAAACTGATAATATCGCCTAGTCTCTTTTTTATCGGGCATGCCACAGCCAAATGAGGGGACTACGAATTAAAATACAATGAACCGGCCCCTGTCAGAGAAAATCTATGATAATAAGAATTCACTATTCTTGACGATTGGTCTCAAATGTTGAATGCCAATGTCTCGGTGAGGTAGATTATATATATACATATATATAATAAATATTTTCATAACGGGTGTGGCAGCATGCAATGGGGTAGGAACAATGACCCCATTGTCAGTCATTGAGGCAGCCATTTACCTATCACGAACTTCTTAGATTCATTCATGAAATATATTAAGTGGCCCATTCGAACCTTATATTTATCAAAGCCCTTTATTTGGGTTCATATTTACCATTCCTTTCTCCAGTCAGAAAAGTGACTCACACTACGGAGGGGAGAAACTCACATTGCACACAAGACAACAATAACTTAAGATAAAATACAAATAATTCATGATAGTGCTTTAAAACCCAACTCACGCTATGCCCACGAACACGGATGCCCACATGTGCTATTCACCCCAATACTAAAGTACGCTCATGTTGCAACTTAAGGGAGTAATTCACTCTTAAGTTTTGCACCAAAATACACTGCCAAGTAAACTCACCAGTAAACAAAAGTGATCCATGCCGTGAGTATGGAGAAAACACTCACGCTGGGTATCAACAACAACTCACACTCACACTGCAAACTGAAATCAGGCACTTGGAGGGTACAGTAAAAAATAAACACACGCTATTGGGACCAAAGCAAACCCAAGCAAACCCATGTTGATTGTGGGGGAGGCCAAAGCACACTCACGTTGGCAAAGAAGCCCGAATCACTCGCGTGGAATTTTATTTCTATCTTATTTACTGTACAGATGCATGAATTGCATCCATTGGTAAGGCAATGGATACAGTAAGCCCATTTTTGAACAATGTTCACTAAGTAACCAAAATAGGTTTGATCAAAGAGGGCCACTGCAATAATCATCGGATAACCAATCATAGATTTGGGTTGCGTAGTGAACATGATGAAGGATAAGAGGGAAATGGATACCATAAATTGTAGCTATAGCCCTTGAATTGGAGTACAATGAACTGGAGCATTTTTGTATCCGATAGCCCGTATACTGTATCCAGCGCCTGTGACTCGATTGCTCTGGCCTTTTCTAATATGCTGGCCATAGCTCTAGCATTTGTTTCATGGCCTCTCTGATTCCAGCGTAAACAGATTTTTAAATAGTTGAACAAGCATCCATCTGTCATCATACCCATGACCCATGATGTTGATCCTATTTTTTCTTTTCTGTTTTCAGCAGAAATATAAAAGAAAAAGAGAAAAAACTAGCAATGAAAAATAAACACGCGTGAATGTGTGAGTCATCGTGAAACCTTTGGTGCTCCCAAAGTTAGGCCGATCCACGCAAATGCAATGTTTTCCTCGCACGCCCCGTCCAAAACTTGATTTCTGTATGACCCATACTTGCCCCTTCGGCCTTCTGTTATCATAGTGTTTGTTTTCTACAATTCGTCTCATGCCGATGCCACAATCCTAATTGCTTGCTTGCCACTTAACAACGAAATAAAAATCTTGGTATGATTCAGAACAGGAGAAGATAAGTACGATTTTAAGGCAAAATGCAGACATCACTAAAAAGGCAAGAACAATACGAGGCAAGGTAAGTCGACCATTTCAATGTACAAGTACAAATCCAGACAAAATTTCATTGGAAACTATGAAATACGTACCCGTTGCGCTTCTGTATGCACTCCCGATGCAAACAGATCGTGAAAATTTGTTCGGAATCGTGAGATCTCTGGCACATAGGGTAGCAGCAACTTACAATAAAATGACAGCTAATTCACGCTGCCAAGACATGGTGGCTAACTCACGCTGCCAAGCCAAAGGCAGGATAACTCATGCTGCCAAGCCAAAGGCAGGATAACTCACATTGCCAGGCAATGGCGGCTAACTCACGCTGCATTGGTTACTCACGCTCGCATCTCACTTGCCCCTTTTTTATCCCATTTGTCTACACATGACACATTTTCCCTCATTTTATATTTTAATTATTTTATTCCATCCTTGTGCCTTAATGTAGCCACTTCTTTTATTTCTTGCATACATTTATTCACTTTCCCAAAGTAACTTAGATATTTTAAAGCAAAATAAAATAAAATAAAATAAAAATTAGAAAATAAAATAAAATAGTTACTTTTGATTACGCTAACCCCTTTGGGGAAACACCAAACTAAAATAAAATACATAATGTTATTCTTTGGTTACGTTGACCCCTTTTCTTTTATTAATGCCCGAACCTTAAACTTTAAAAATAATATATATATATATAATATAGAAAATAAAAAAAAATATTTTAAATTCTAGTACACACTCATGGCCCGGTATGGCCTTAAACTGCCACTTAGAACCTGGTATGGCCTTAAACTACCACTCATGGCCCAGTATGGCCTTAAACTACCATACGTCCAAGCATGATGGTAAACTACCCTTGGAGTACCAATGGTTTACATTTAAACGTAAAATCAATTTCTTAAGCAAAAAAGAAAACTCACCCTTGCTGACATAGCTCCCTGTTTCATTGGCAGGAGCAAACACATGGATAGCAAGAAACTCTTCATACCGTTGTCTATCAATGGACCACACAGAGTAATTAAACAAGAAATCAATCTAGAGTCAATTGATTTAGACTCTCCAACATACGATAATTTAGTGGCATCAACCCAAGAAACATTGGATTGCTTTAAAGGAATGACAAAATATCTATACCTAGAAGCTGATAACATCACTGAAGATCCCCTAGCCGAAGTCCCCATAACTACGTTAGATGGCGAGGTTAAAATTTTAAAACTAAGTACTCTGTTAAATCCACAACTTGCCAATGACATAACTCAAGTGCTAAAAGACAACATGAAAGCATTCACTTGGTCTTACACTAACATTCCTGGGCTTGACCCTTTAATAGTTTAGCATAACATTATACTTGATCCAAAACTAAGACCAGTGAAACAAAAGGCACGCAAGGTCAAGCCTGAAGTAGCGTTGGCAGTTTGCAATGAGATCACGAAGCTTTATCAAGTTGGCTTCATTTGAGCTATGGACTACGCTGATTGGGTATCCAACATGGTTATAGTCCCCAAGAAAAATGGGAGCATTCGTCTATGTATTGACTTCCGTGACCTCAATGTTGCAACTATAAAAGATGACTTCCTACTACCTAGCATCGATCAACTTGTTGATTCAACTGCTAGGCATGCATTGTTATCCTTTATGGATGGCTTTTCAGGATACAACCAGATTAGGATCAACCCTGAACATTAACTTAGGACAACCTTTATGACACCATGGGGTACATTTTGTTATACGATGATGCCATTCGGTCTCAAGAATGCCGGGGCTACATATCAATGAGCAATGACATTCATCTTTAGTGATTATATGTTCAACTCACTCAATGACTATGTAGATGACATTGCAGTCAAATAAAAAACAACTGAGCAAAATGTACAAGATCTAGACTTGGTACTGAAACATTGTCTAAAATACGAGCTTAGACTCAACCCGAAGAAATGTGTCTTTGGGGTAAAAACAGAAAAAATGCTTGGATTTGTCATATCTGAGATAGGGATATGAGTAGATCCAGATAAGGTTAAGGCAATAACAAATCTGAAACCACCTAGCAACGTTACTGAACTTTGTGGTCTACAAGGTATATTACAGTTTATCAGACGTTTCATTGAAAAACTTATGGACAGGTTGAGGCCTATGCAGCATTTATTGCACAAGAATGTCCATTTTGAATGGACTCCATAGTGCCAAGAAGCCTTTGAGAATATCAAAACGACACTGGCTCAACTACCGATAGTTCATCCACCATAGAACAATAAACCATTTTACATCTACCTTGCAACATCCGAATCATCTATAGTGTCTATGCTTTTTCAGAAATGCAATGATGGAACTGAAATCCCTGTTTACTACTTAAGCCATGCATTAGTAGCCTACGAACAATGTTACAATGATGTGAAGAGGTTATGCCTTGCCCTTATCTTTTCTTTAAAGAAGTGGCGATATTATCTCTTCCGTAACTAAGTTAATATCATCTGTAAAGACAACGTGCTTAGAGCTATCACGAACAACATATATGAATCAGGCAAGATAGCTAGATGGAAAGCAATGATTGCTGAGTTTGACATGCACTACATAGCTCAATCATCAGTTAATGGACAAGCTATAGTCAATCAAATGGCCGCATCACCGATGCAATACCAAGCAACGCTCAACCCAGAGTTTCCCGATGAGAACATAAACACAATAGACACAGTACCTGATAACTATGACGTAATCTTAAAATTTGATGGAGCATCGACCTCCTGAGGAGGAAGTGCTGCAACAGTTATCACATATCCCTCTAGGGAGATCCGACCCTTTGCTTATCATTTAAACTTTCCTTGTACTAACAACGTAGCAGAGTACGAAGGTCTTCTTAGAGGTCTCATGGTAGCACTAACTTTAGAAACCACATGGCTCGTAGTTAGAGGCGACTCATAGTTGGTCATCAATCAGGTCACAAATGTATACACATGCAAAGCTTTACATTTACAACCATACTGTGACTTGGCAAAGCACCTATTGAAACAATTCGCAAACATAGATGTGCAACATGTTTCCAGAAGTGACAATACCATTGTAGATGCACTTGCAACACTAGCCCTAAATATTTCACCTGACATGTTTCATGCGTTGCCCAGTTCCATAACGAGTTGTGCCAAGCCCATAACTAATGCTCCCGATGAACTACCCATAGCATCTGTTAGCACAACACACGCTGTAGAATGGTACGATGACATAAAGGAGTACCTTCTACATGGTGAACCACCTCAACATCTAACAAATGCTCAGAAGGACGCAGTGCGGAAACGCTCTCAACAGTATGCACTAGTAGGGAACATGCTATGTTGTAGATCCTATGAAGGTATTTTGTTAGTGTGTGTTAGTAGCATCGATGGCCAAACCATCGTGGAGCAAGTTCATGAAGGACATTGTGGAGGGCATATAGCAGCCACAACAATGGCAACCAAAATTAGACGTTTAGGCTACTATTGGCTGCACATGGAGTACGACTATTTCTCCAAAGTCAAAACGTGCAGCATTTGTCAAAAACATGGTAATCTTATACATGTGCCACCTAACGAGTTGCATACAGCTCAAATCACATGGCCTTTCCAGAAATGGGGGTTAGACATCATAGGACCAATAACCCCCCCATCTTCCGCAGGACATAGCTTCATTATAACTGCAACAAAATATTTCACAAAATGGGTAGAAGCTATTCCTCTTAGGAAGACCACATCAAAACAAGTATGTAACTTCATCCTTGAAAACATTGTAACTCGTTTTGGCATTCCAATGATCATAATCACTAATAACAGGCCACAATTCAGTAATGTCAAAACCAAAACCTTTTATGAGAGCCTAGGAATCAAACATTCATTTTCATCACCATACTATCCTCAGAGCAACGGTCAAGTAGAATCCATGAATAAAATGATCATCATGGTGCTCAAGAAAATGCTTAATCAAAGCAAAAGAAGATGGCATGAATAGCTACTTTATGCACTATGGGCATATCAAATGACACATAGAACAACCACAGGTAAAACACCATATAGTCTTGTTTATGGTTCAAAAGTTATTTTACCTTTGGAGTTTCAGGTACCTTCATTATGAATCACAGTCTTCGGACTCCTTGATGAAAGTCAAAACAATGACTCGCGCATTGTTGACCTTGACTTGGTGGAGGAGGAACAAGCACATACACTGGATCAAATCAAGTGGTACCAGAAGCAAAAACGACGGCGACATCAACATGACATTCACAAGTGCCCAATCAAGGAAGGTGACCTTGTCCTTAAGGCGGTCTATGAACACATGGATAAATTCTCGGCCAACTGGGAAGGGCCTTACTTGGTTACTAAAGCGTACAAAAATGGAGCATTCAAACTAGCTGATATGGACGGTAACGAGCTTGCTCATCCAACAAACCATATGTACCTCAAGCCATTTTATGTCTGAACAAAGCCTAAGGTACACATTCGTCCTAGAATCATGATGGTAAACTGATACCACAGACTCATCCTGGCATCATGACGGTAAATTGATACCACAAACTCATCCTGGAATCATGACGATAAATTGATACCACAGAACGGTCCTGACATCATGACCTACAACTGATACCACAGATCGTTCAGAATGATAATAAACTACCACATTCTCATTTTCCAGAGTCCACTAAGACTATAAACTAGCTCACCTCTCCATATTCAGCCATGACTATAAACTAGCATTGCACTGTCCACTACGACGCTAAACTAGCAACGTCCAACGGGTTATGACGTAAAACTAATCCATGACAGTCCGCAAAAACTATAAATTGGAAACTTCCTCACTGGCCTACTAATCTGTTGCTGTAATCAAATGACATGTCATCATCAACCTACTCAATGGATTCATCACATGGACTCTGACAACATTACTACTGCTCAATTTTGTTTGCTTGCAGTTGCACGCTGTGTCTCCATCCCATCGGTTGCATCCATGTTTAAAGTGTTAAGCTAACTCATTCACTTGTGGTTTTCTTATCTTCTTGGAGTTGTGTTTGCAGGATGACACCCATAGGTGTTCATACACGAATGCACTTCATCATGGTGGTGAGGTACCACATTTTTCCTGATGCATGTAACTAGTTCAATCAAACTATTCACAAGTACATTCCCAATTCCTCAAACATCCCTTATTCCCTAACATGTTCTCTCTAACCATTTCCTAGATACATCCCAGTCACCCCCAAACTTGAACCACATTGTTGCACACTATAACTCTCCAGGCTGTTGCACAACATGGCATAGCCCATGATACAATTACAAGCACACGAGCACGCGTACAATAAAAAGAAATGCTCTTCCAAAAAAAAACAAATAATAAAAAGACAAAAAAATAATAAAAAATCAAAGAGAAAAATCCATCACAAGACCTTTGGCACTTCCCATACAAGCCCTAGGCAAGAAGGTACTTGTCTTCTAAGAAAACACTTGTGTCTCAAACAATCATGTTGCATCGCACCATGTGGCTTTGGTTGTTGGACAACGGGTTCCCTTTGACACTCAACAAGGGTCCTATTTATCCAAAGAATGCACCACCTCACTGTTTGGCTTTGGTTGTGACAACGAGTTCTCTCAAATAGGATACAAGAGTCTCGTTCCTCCAAAGGATGCACATCTCATGCCTTGGTCCCAAGTTCGCTAGATACTGGCTATTGACAAGGACCAACATGATGTGTTCACATAAGATCATTCCTCTTCCCAAAGTTAAACAAAATCATCCTTTCATCAATCCCCAATCCCACAGTAACAAACCTTCTTCCTATACACCTCAAAACCTCATTTCCTGATCCCATGTACTTCTGAACACAGTGCGATGACATCTAGCCAAGTGCCATAGAGCAATGCTTGATACCAAGTTGCTTGTTGTGTTTTGTACTTCTTTGTCAATGCCTCTCAGGTAGATTCTTCCAGGCATCAACAAAGAGGGGCGAATGAAACACCACAAAATTTTGGCCTAACACTTTTAAACAAGAATCAAGCTAAGTCATGCTGCTGCCCAACATGAGTACAACATGACCAAACTTGAGAGCCTCCAAAATGGCACGAAATGACATACAATGGTGCGAGCAATGGAGCAAGAAAGGTTCCCTTGGGGCCCATAGATGACTGCATCAACTTTTGGCTTCTAGAATCAAAAGTTTTAGGCTCAAAATGCTTGGTTTTGGCTAAGTATAATTTGGCTACATTTTCAGACGCTGCTCAGCGTAAGGCTCAACGTCACCAATTTTTGGAGCCCCGAAACTGAGTTAAAATAGGCCGAAATTGAGCACAGAGACCCCCCATAACCTTCACCAAGGTCCCTAGTAGGTCCCATCCTCTAGAAAATTAAGATTTGGGCCTCAAATATGCCACTTTGACTTGGTGACGCTGGGGTTATTTTTCAGACGCTACTCAGCGTAAGTCTTAGCGTCACCAACTTTTGGAGCCTCGAAACTATGTCAAAATAGGCCAAAATCAAGCATAGGGACCCCCCATGACCTTTACCAAGGTCCCCAGTAGGTCCCAGACTCCAGAAAATCAAGATTTGGGCCTCAAATATGCCACTTTGCCTTGGTGATGCTGGGGTTATTTTTCAGACGCTGCTCAGCCTAAGGCTCAACATCATCAACCAAAACAGGGCAAAAAAGACATCCAAATCAGCCCAAATTTGGCACACAGGACCCTCATGACCCATGGCATGAAAATCCACTCTAAACTAGGTCTTACAGGTCAAAAATGGATTTAAAATGCACTATTTTCAGGTCATACACTGTTAGTGATGATGACGCTGGATGCCAGACGTTGACGCTGATGCTGACACTAGACACTGATGCTAACGCTAGATGCCAGATGCTAACGCCAGCATAGATCTACAGATCTAGAGGCCAGACATCTAGATCCACTCTTGTACCTTAACATTCTTTGTACATTTTGCATTTTTCAGGGTATCAATCTCTTACGCTGTGGATTACACACATTAGCGTAAGAGATCTTGGTCACGCTGCATGTTGTACATTGTAACATTTCATGCATCCGGTCAATGTACACACTTGTCACCCGATTCAAAGTTTTCTCACCTCGTAGCCATTGATCTTCTTCTAGATCCGAATCTCGTGCCTAAAATCCTATAAATCCTCCATTTTTTCATGAGATCAAGGTTCGGAAAATCTGAATCTCACACACATAGGAAATCTAGGCATCAATCTCATACGTGGGGCTTCATACAGACTTGGACGTCATACACCTGCAACCCAAAACCTGCATCTTCCCAGCATCTGCTCTCACACATTAGGGCTAAATGTCCACCTTGTGACCACTTCACAACTGCGTTTTGACCAGTGCACATTTTAATTTTTTATTAATACGAACAGTTTGCATTATTGCCCAGATTCTTGTAGTTTACATTATTTTTTCTATTATGATTTTTCTTATTTTCATTGTTTAAACAGTTTACATTCATTTCCATTTTTTTACATTCAGTATCTTTGTTTGTTTACGTATAACCCAACGCATCGCAATTGCGTACGTTCAAGGAAGTCCTCATTTGATTCATGTGCAAACCATTCAAGGCACTCTACCTTCGTGGTTTTTCCAGTAGGCCCTTGGGTGAAGGCAGGGTCTTACAGTTTCATCCATAAATCTCTCGATGTTTGTTCATTCCAGCCTCTCACCAATGATTTCGAATGGTACAGCACAGTGTAGTAGGCGATTATGCTACACCAACATGCTATGCCACACAACATAGCAAGCTGCTACGTCTCTTTAATGGGCTTCATTCCTTGCTTGCATTATTTGCATAAGCGATTTTGATAGTGTAGCAAGTTCACAACCAACATCGCATATCTTTGCAGTAACGACACGTCGACATCTCATGGGTCTAGGACACATGGCATCTAAATCGCATCTTTTGCCTAATCCTAGTCCTATAAATACCCCGACAAGCAATGCTCAAAGGGTTGACAAATTGGCAATTTATTGCATTTGCAAAAGTTTTAGTTGTTGGCAAATTTGGTTAGCAAATTGAGAATTCTATTGGCAAGTTAGCAAATTGGCAATTTTTTGGGTCCACAAATTTGAACAGTTGGCATCTTTTGCATTAGCATTGGGCATTAGCTTCTTGCTTGTTGGCATTTTGCACTGTTAGCTTTTAAGCTTGTACTCAGAAATGTAGTTGAGGTATTTCGAGCATTCTGGTCATTCTTGGACTCTGCGTGCACCTTCGGCATTGTATAACTTGTCATACATTTTCAAGCGAAGAAGAGAATCGAACTCGTGACTTTGCGGTGGTGTATTTTCTTATCCCAGTTACTGTATTATTTCTTCATTATCATCATCATTCAGCATCATTTTCTTTATCATCGCATTTATTGATTATTGGTTAGATCTCACATATTTTGCACTTGAAAATGACATTTACGAAATGTTAAGTTACACAGACTAAGTCCCTATCTAATCAACAAGATCGTTCAGGGCACCCCATTTCTATTTTATCTAGCATGGCCCTCACATGGATTTAGGGTTAAAATTGTTTGCCTGACGACCTCTCAGTGTTTCTAGCCATCCACATTTTTGGTCACTAAAGTTCTCTGGTGCTAGAAGGAGGGCCTTTTGGTGCCTTTTCTATGTTTCATAGTAATTCTGCATGCATTCTGTACCCCATCACGCACTAGTGTAAACATGACATCCTTTTGCGGTTGTTTATGCATCGTGTGATGCAGATCGGTTGTCACGATGTTTCCTTTCGAATCTTACAGGATAGAAAGCCTCCGATCGCCATTCAATCTCCTTGTTTTTCTCTTTTGCGAACCCTTTTTTAGCCTTACAAAAATGATTTCCTTAAGCAGCACAGTTACTACCTCTAACGTTGAGGTTCCCCTCTCGGTTCAGGGCACCACAAGTGCTAAGCAATTGCTTAGCCAAGTGCAAGAGCTATGCTAATCTCTCAGGATCCAGAACCGATCACCTGAGAGCTTGGCATAGCAATATGAGTAATACAACTTTCTCTGTGCTAAGGTTTAGGAAAATCTACCCTTAGATGCATAAGAAGTTGAAGAAAAATGTAGCTTCAAGTTTGCTTACTGTAATGGGAGGGAATTTGTTCCCACTCCTGGCATCTCCATTCCTCTAACGTAAACACATCAGTGGATCATAGATCAATTGACATAGTTGGCTAGGCCTAGGGAGCCGTGAGACATGATGTCTCATTATGACGAGGTGTTCCAAGATGGGCAAGAGGAACTAGATTCCAAGTTTGAGGATGGGGGTCAAACCAACCCTTCCACCATCCCTCCCACCCTGTCTTTCTAGATGAACCCACTCTTTACCATAGCTTCCTTTATGATTATGTTTGTGTCATTGCAACCCATAGTTTCATTGGTAATAGGTAGCCATGCCATGCCATCGGTGTATCAACACGCCTATTCCCCCATTTCATTCTCAGCCAATATCCCTTTACAAATTGTTTCCCAATTCATTCTTGCTTCACACCATGCACCAATCACGAGTACCCTACCCTACGTTCACACTGTACCTACATTGCAGCTAAATGTAGCTCTCGCATCCATTCTAGTGTCTCACCTATCCCATCATTAGTAGCGCATCCACCCCCAACCACGTGGTGAACCCCATTCACTTCTCCTTCCATTTCGCATTCATCACAAATGTCCCATTATGCTCACCACAAAACGTACCAGGTCTCGCAAATGGTACAACCAAGTGCAGGACTATGATCTGTCCCACCAGTCGCACAAACGACCTACCCCATGGCACAACCAATGGCTGTTGCTCCAATAGCACCACCTACCAAATGGTGGACAGCACAAGCAGCACCTTTCATAAGGGCTGTCCCAACGGCATCGCCTATGGGTCACGTCGCTGCCCCTACCACTCCACAGATGGTATTTGCCTCTGCAGCTCTCCAACCATCTACAACATCCTTGGGTATGGATCAAGCATTCTAGCTTATCTAGATCCTTACTGAGAAAATCAGTGCCTCAAGGCTATTCGTTCTAACACGGTACAAGTCATGGATTTCTACCATGACGATCCCATCAGCTCAATAGTCCCCATGCTAACACTACCCCTCGGGATGCCACTTCCCCATTTCAAAAAATACAACAGGAAGGGTGATCCAAATGCCCATCTTGTTACATTTAGATCTGAGTCCCTTCTTTTGCAACAATGGCTGCATACAATCATCTGCATCTTTGCTATGTCTCTAATGGGTAAACTTCTGGACCGGTATCATGCACTCCCATGCTCCTCCATCTCAACCTTAGAGGAGCTACTAACCTAGTTCGTAATGTATTTCAAGTATAACTTGAGACTAGAGGTTATGCTAGATTAGTTGATGAGCATCAAGCAAGATCCACTAGAACTAGTCCAGAAATTCATACAATGGTGGAGCGCTACCCTTAACGAAATCCACGAGCCCATCGCAAAGGCCCATCTGCTGGCTATCTTTAAGGGTGTACTGAATGGCTTTATCAAGTCCAAACTATACTATCTCACTCGACGGACTCTTAGTCAGGCTTTTGCCCAAACCAAGAGCATACAAGACACGGTCGAGGCAAGCAAAAACCTAGCCTATGTTGCATATAAAAACACCTTTGCAAAGAAGGACAAAGACAAGGGTAAGGCTAAAACTGCCATAGTGGCTGTTGTGGCAAACGAAGCCAAGCCCAAAACAATAATAACAAGAAGGTGGCTGCACCAGCAACTAACCCCTCATTTGCACCAAGCAACATAGCCCAATCCTTGACATCTGCTCCAAAGCACCTACACCATCTAAACCTAACTTTGAGCATAAAGATCGCTCTAAGTACACCCCGCTACTTGTCAAGCCTTCAGAACTTCTGAACCAATTACTGGGGGTGGGGTATATCCAACATAATAAGTACTACGAACTCCTTAGGAACCCCTCCTTGGCTTTGCCCAATGAGCCACCAGTTCCCAAGAATTTCATGCTAGAGTGGTTCTGTGACTACCATCAGTAGTGTGGTCATGATATGGATTACTGCTTGGCATTAAAGGAGGACATCCAAAGAATGATTGATCAAGGGAAACTGGTTCTAGATGAAAGCAACCTAGTACATCTCGAAAATCAATCTCTACATGTCTACATGGATTCGCTTAATGCCAACAACACCGGTTACACAATCAACACAATCGGTGTTGGTAGTAACCCCAAGTTGCGTCAGCAGCCATTTATGGTTTGTGTGCCTCAGTGTAGTGCACCAACAATACTAGCGGCTAAGAAAAACCCATAGCAACCATTTATCTTAAGAGGTCCCCTCTAGACATCCACCCCTGCACCACCTGTAAGCAAAATCACACCACTGTCGATTACATTAACACCGAGAGTAGCATTTGTCATTAGGGATCCAAGCCAATCAACCATCCCCTCCCCGCATAAGATAGCATCATAGCCTTCTCATCCAAAGAAACGAGAAGAGCACTTGACAGGTGAGGTATCAATGGAATGTACCATCCCAGGTACTTCCAAGCCTATGCCCTCGCCCTATGCATCCACGTCCTCATTGCCAAAAGATAACGTTGCTACGCGCACATGGTCTTTGCCACCTTGCTTGAAAGGGTTTGATCCCAGACTTGAAACTATCCCTCCTTGGGAAATTTGCCTCCTAGTATGAATGGAAGAGGAGAAAGGCAGTAAACAAGAAGATGGCCCAAACCTCCTAAGCACTCTCACTCAAGTCAAGTAGGCTCTAAAACAAAAAAAACACAACGTTAAGCCTATATGACCTGATTATGACTTCCACTGCAAATGGCAATACCAATTGATGAGAACATGCCAGCAGAAGAGAAAGAAATTCACTCAGTTATGCTTCCTTCTATGCCTACAAAACTGTAGCCATCCTAGTTGACTTTCTACAATGAATTGATTATGGAGGACCCTAAGAAGGGTTAGGTGACTATAACACCTCTATTTATCACAATTCGGGTTAGCCAACATAAGATCTGAAGGGTACACGTTAATGATGGGGATACACTATGAATGTCATCCCATTCCCTATTGTGGATAAACTGGGTTTGGTAGACCAAATCAAACCCACAACAATGTCATGCTTGAAGTCATTCAACGGGGCACGGGTTGTGGTGAAAGGCATTGTCCACATCAACTTTGTGGCAGGGGACCAATTCTCCACAAATGTAATGTTTATCGTGGTGGAAGAGATGCTTAGGTTTAACCTGATGTTGGGAAGGTCATGGTTAGCACAACTTAGGACCATCTCTTCACCCATCCATCAGGAGATCCATTTGACCTATGCAGGCAGGGAGGTGGTGATCCATGGTGATGAGGTAGCAACACAAGCAATAAACAATGTAGATATGGAGCAAGGCTTGGAGGTCATAACCTCTAAGAATGAGGTGCCTATCTTCATAGATACTAACTATTTAGCATAAGAGCTAGCCCAACACGCTAACTCAGAAAATGAAAATATGTGGGCCGAGTTGCCCTTCCAAGTGGAGGACAATGATGTAGACAAGAGCCACAGCAAAGCGTCTCGATCCTACGTCTCACCAAATCCATGATGGTTTAGGAAGTAGTTACGCATAGCGTAGTAACCCCATTGCTTCCTCCATAGTTAACATCCATTGTACCCTTATTGCTTATTTGCTTCGCGTACATCCATCTATGCTAGGTTTCCAAACTAATTCTTTTAAATTGATCACATACTCACCGTTCACATCATGTCACGACCTGCTATGGCCTAAAACTAGAAAAATTTACTGATTACATTACGTTGTGGCCCGAAATGGCCTAAAACTAACCATGGCCCAAAATGGCCTAAAACTACATAGTCACAATGGCCCAAAACAACCTAAAACTACATATGGCTCACTAAGGCCTAAAACTAGAAAAACGTTTTCTTTCGTTTACATTACCCCATGGCCTAAAATGGCCCAAAACTCCGCATGGCCCAAAATGCCCTAAAACTAAGATGTATTAAAAACATTAAAAACATAAAAAATCGATCGTATAGATAACATACATAATGTACAAGCTAGAATAACATCAGTCTTTCCATAATTCACTTTTCATTCAGGGTTTCAAATAAACAATGTTTGCAATAGTTTTGCAAAAATACAAAAATTGAAAGCCCTTGCTATCATACATCATCATCCCCTACATCATCTCTCTCTACGTCATCTTCTTTTGCATTATCATTTCTGCCCTCATAGGGCCCTACTTCTTCCTTCGGAATCTGCAACATAAAAAAATGGAAGTGGTCAACTAGAGTTATACATAAAGGCCAGAATAAAACCTAAACTGTTGCATCGTAGGAAGTGACTAACCTGAGATGGCCCTGCATTTGACTTGGGGGGTATGCGATCTAATCTGATCCCAGGAAGATGCTAGACCTTCTCCTCTATTATATCCACCTAGTGTCTATTGCTCAATTTAGCATTTGCAGCAACTTTCTCCTTTCTGATGGCTGTCCATCTCAGTGGTCCCGAAGAAAAGAAGGCAGTGGTAGTCTCACTTGTGGGAAGATTCACTTCCCACTCAGGGGACTCATTGACCGTGACTTGTTGGATGAACTTGTTGTAGGCCTCAAAAGCACTAATGGCTTCCAGGAATGCTTCATGAGTATACAACTTCATTGAAGTATCTCGGTATTATTTGCAGTAGGTGGCATGTTCCAGCTTATACATAGGCTTGTGATTTTTCTAGGACTACCCCCACTTGTAAACTCTAGCACTATAATCCTTTGAGTATTGGTTTTTCTAAGCCAACAAGTCCATCTGCATCCGCTTCTCAATTATCTCATGGGTGGCCTCATTGTTGTGCCACATAGTTGTCCAATATCTTGCATCATCTATGATGATCGTGCACCAACCACCATCATTGGTATCATGGGCCAAGAGAAACTTGTTCTTGGAGCGGAGGTCTCCCACCTTAGTGGTTAGTTTAGCTCTATCTTTCTTGAGCCTCTGGACTCGTTTCCATAGGTCTTCATTCATGCGCCTACATGTGACAAGACACCTCAGTCACTTCAGGTAGAAATGTAGGCACAACGTTGACCTTCACTGCTTATTTTGGGTCCCATTTGAGGTCAGAAGCTATTGGCCACACATGAAAACACATTAGTCACAGTAGCATAGCAACGATTCAGAAATCCAAAAGGTCTAGCATAGCAACTCAAAGAGCCTAGGGTAGCCACTTCACTTACCCACTTTCGGATTGTCCTACTTGAGACGGTCGATCATGTCATTGACAACCCCTTGCATGAATGCAAACTTGTCAAGGATCTTAGGCCATGGTTCCACCTGAATCAAGGAAGGTCCTATAGTGTTAACAACGATGTCTACCATATAACTAAACGCATTAGTAATGACTGAGATGGACTACAATAAATCAGGTAAGTAACGAAAATGATAATATAAAGGCTCCTACCTAGCAAACCCTGAGGGGGTGATAGTTGGGGGGGGGGGGGGGGGGGGGTCGCCCGTTGACATACTATCAAATATATTATCAAACTCACTAGCATCTTGTTGTAGCTCCCCTTCTTGCTAGATTAACACTATAGAAACACCCTCAGCGTTCATCTATGCCTCCAATGTTGAAATACATTTGGCAAAGGGATCATCACCAGAGGTTCCTTCTCGGTTGACACAGGCTTCCTCTTTATTTGCTGGGGCCATTCTTTTTAAGGCGCTAGCATCCTGCTCATCAGTGAGGGAATCCTCCTCGTTGGTAAAGACATCCTCCTCATTAGTAGGAGCATTTTCTTCGTCGATGGGAGATCCTTCCTTCTTGATTGGGGCCCTTCTGTTCATGGCCTGGGCTCCTGTATCTTTATTAGACCCCCATTTTAAGGGCTGACATCTCTTCATCTCCTTCTTCTTCTTCTTCTTCCTCTGGCAACAAAGAAAGTTTGTATCAAGCTTAGCATGTTAGCTCAAAATTGGTGCTATGCTATGCTACGCTACCTAGTGTAGCACAACATAGTAGACATTAACCAAACCAATGAAGAAACAAACATAGAGAAAAACATTTACCAATGGGAGGCTGTACTCTACGTAACTTAAACTATAGTTTTTTCCCACATTCTTCGTCTGTATGAGGAGGTTCCTCAGCCAGACAAGACCTATTTCACCACAACTTAGTGGCCACTGTCTCAGCGATGAGGTGTTTACCTTGTGATATGCTACCCATAGTAGCAAGGGATGCCTCTCTTACGCTATCCTAACCATGGAGGTTGCAGGTCACTCAATCCTTAGTTGTCATGGAAAATGACTCTTTGATGGCTTCTGGGGGATCTTGGGCTCGGGTGGTCTAGAAGACTTGGCAAATTTAGGATTTGGAAATCTGGTTGTGATCTTACATCACCCAAACTCCATTCTCACGAATCACCAAGAATTCCATGAATTGTCGCAAGAAAGCTATGAAGAAGGCATGATGCACATTGAAATGGGACTTAGGCTTCTTATAAAGCTTGATCATTTTAGCTTGCAGACCTTTGCACAGATGCTTGGACCGATTGTAATGGGCCTCCTCTTCCATGACCTCCCTCATTACCCAAGCTTACTCAATCCCAATGATCTTACCTTGGGATAATAGCTTGGGGAAAGTGTGGGCATGGAAGATGGGGTAAACCGTTTTGGCTGCTTTTAGCTTGATCCTTTCCATGGAGATCCCCTTTCGTCCTTTCTCTACTCCTAGCCACTCCTCAATGTCCCTTTGATGGTTTGCCTCATTTTTGATCTTTGCTCCTATAGGGAGACCATCAACAAGGACACCGAAGAGGTCCGCGAATAGTTGTTCATTGATCTCAAGGAGCACCAGCACACCATGCACACGTTAGTAGAAGCGATCCACCTTTTTAGAAAAGGAGTCAGCTAGGGTAAGCATTTCAGTAGCAGGGATGCTCAGGTTCATGACTAAGAACAATTTCATGAGCCCAACATCCCGAAGGTTTTTGGTGAGCGATTTTGGGACCGCATTGCAAAGCCAGCGTTGGGTCTTGTCCACCTCCCCGTACTTGAAGTAAATGTTGGCCTCGTGATGCCAAGAGGTCACCATCACCTCCTAGGATTTCTTTGCTATTGTAGCAATTTGCACATAAAAAAAACTTAGACAAAGCAAAAAGTAGAAAGATAACATAAAAACAAGGCCAACACTCGAATATGCAAATGACTCATGGTTTAGCTTACCAGGTTTAAACAGTGACAGGAATAATGGAAGATCCACTAATACATCTTCAACGGTGATCAGCTTAAAGGGTGCCTAATCCCCATCCAATAAACCCAACTCCTTGCATCTATTATAAAACTAGGAGTACTAGGTTAGGTAGGTTTTGTACTCACCCACGCATTGGCCTATCACACCTATGCACATATTTTCAGTGGAAGAAAACTCCCACAGCACCATCTGTGCCAAGGTCAACGCATTGGTATCACCGTGAAGCCCATCCTTGTTGATAAAAAACCTGGTAACAAAAATGCACTGTTAACATTTGCATAGCATGCATTGCCTAGCGTAGTGGAATATGTCTATAGAACTCACCTGCCGGCACAGTAAATGGTTCCTAGTGGGTTCTGAAAGTAGGTTCCCATGTGATGGGTAATAAATAACGTGTTGTACCAGATCCAAGCCAAACACCTCAAGCTTTTTAGACACTGACTGGATCCATCTCCCTGCTCGTTTATAATTGCTCCATCAATCAGGAATCTTAGAATACCTCGATTTGCCCTAGGTAATAGGGTTTTTGTTATTATGACCGCTACCTCGTTCGATAAGTGTGAGCAAATGATCACACTAAAGTGCTGGATTGTAGGAAGTCCCATGCACCTTCCCGAAACTAGACCGCTTGCTATCCTACACGCACGTGGGGTGGAGGAACGTTGGCCCCTAGTTTGCTTAAGCAGCACAAAACTTCTACAATTTCTAGGATAGTTAAAATTGACCTTTAGCACCACCTTGCATAACACAATGGCAAATGTTAACATCATGTTCAAATGAAGTTAGCTTATAGAGTAGCAAGATTGGCAGTTGGCAAATAGCATAGCATAGTTTTTCCCTTGCATGTAGCATAGCAAAAGCATAAAGAAAATAGCATAGTAGAATTCACATAGCATAGCAATAGAAAATTTAATGCAGATTTTAAACAAGAAAGGATTAAATACACTGTGGTCGTTTCAAAATATTCTTTGCTTGAAAAAATGATTTGCATTACACTGCGATAAACCCGTGTTATGTTGTCAACTCATGAACATGGCCAAACCCTCTTAAGGGACATACAGTACGCTATCTGCATGCTAGGTTGCTAAAATTTCCTAAACCTCTACGGCTGGGCAACCACAACAATGGCAGTTTGGGCAACATTGCATGCAACCTTAGCGTAACACCCCTACACTCGTCGTGGCAGAATCGACACCAATGGTGGTGTAATGGCCAAAATAATAACAAAGGCAGCGATAGAAAACATAGATTTTGAAACAAAAATAGAGGCAAAAATAGAAAGCAGAAGCGATAATGGTAGCAAATGAAAAAGGAGAGTAACATATTAGCTTATCGAGCTGACGTAGTATCCTCCTGCACCGCGATGCATGCTTGTGATAGATGCCCCAGGGTGTCCTTCACCTCATCTACCTTCACGAGTGCTAGGTGTTTGCATTCTCTTTTGGGTGCCATTGTCTTGGTTCTAGGTTTTTTTCACAGTTGCTATGCTAAATCGCCTTGCTCCTTGTTGGCACAACCACTCTACTCTCTAGATGTGGACTCTGTGTTGTTATGGAGAAAATGACAAGTTTACCGATGGTAAACCCCTATTTATAGCCAACATGGTGAAAAGGAAATTACCATTTTCTCTCACAAATTAATGTGGGATGTTTGTACAGCATAGCAGTTCCGCCATAGCGTAGTAACATTGTTTGCATTGTGGCAGGTGGGCCTGACCAAAAACTTCAACCCAGCTCAAACTAGCCATTTTCCTTCACGAGAATAACAAATTAATGGTCTGCAAAGACCTTAAACTAGCAATTTTAACTCAAAACTTCAACTCGTTAGTGGTCCACAAAGATCTTATACTAGTAGCTTTCACGTATAGTTTCAACCTGTACCGACCGAAATCGTCGGTGCAAGGCTGGAACGTTACGAGCACCAAAAGATCTACGGACAAGCACAGTCGACCCTGCCTGCGCTTGAGGGCAAGCTAGAACAGACGAAGGCAGAGTGCCTTGAATGGTCCGCACGCGGATCAAACAAGGACTTCCCCAACGTTTGCCGCTACAACACGTTGGGTTATACGTAAACAATGCACGTTAAATATAAACCGTAAACAAGCACGATAATGTAAATGAGCCTGTAAATGTAAACTGAAAAACGAAGAAAACTGCAATAGATCTGAGCAAAATGTAAACTGTTTTGTATTAAAAATTGATTACAAAGTGCACCGGTTCAAACGCAGTTGTGGCTTTGACACAAGGCGGACGAAAGGCCCCGGCGTGTGTAGGAATGACTTGGCTGGGACACTGTAGGTGGAGCATAGAGACTGTGCTCGGCGTACAGGACCTCTAGCGTAGAGGGTTTTTGGCTCTGGTTAGAAATTTTTGTCCCCCCGTAATACGTGGAAAACTGGGCTATTTATAGGGGTAGGGTTACCGAGAAAATCGGACTGGGAGACACGTGGGCGTA